>CM042330.1:16053808-16448808 GCA_023566125.1 Zingel zingel | reverse complement strand
TCTCTCTCTGTCTTTTCAGTCAAGTCACTACTTTAATGGAAGTCCCAAAACAACAACAGATGACATAATACATGACGGCCAGGACAACCAATTAAAAAAGGCCACTGCAGTAAATAATAATACTGATAATTTAAAAAAAAACTTGATAATAGGCCCACTGAATCTCAATTTAGATCACTTAAATGAACCATATCTAGGCTACATAAGCATCATGACAGCCCAATAGAAATATAGTGTCTTGGATTCACAGAAGACACTAGAAGCTGTTCTAATTATAAAATACTGATATACTTTGTTTTCTTGTTGATTTACATCATACATACAGCTCATATAAATGCAAAATTCTCATAAACAATTCTCCTTTGCATCTATATTTAACTCCGCAAAGATCTTTAGTGGGTCACGCCAAGAGGAGTTAACAATCACCCTCTTGGATGCCTACAAAGCTTTGCATGGGGCTATTCGCCATGCGTAAAAAAATATCCAAAGCCCTGTGGGTTTCCAGGAGATATTTTCCTCCCTCTCTAATCCGAGCCGTGAGAACTGTCGGGCATCGACAGCAGGTTGAGCCCCAGCAGCCTCCCTCCCTAACCCGCATGCTCTTTTCCCAGTCGGGGGAACAGATTCTCACTGGAGTAAAATATAGCCCAAACCCTTTAATTTCAACCCGACGCCACTCCATTAAAAAATTTTTTTTTTTGCGCTGTTCGGTTATGTGATGATGACAAAGTCACATCGGTTGGAGATGAAAACTTTACATGGATTCGAGGAAATGCGTTTGACAGTTGGGACAAAAGCTCCGGAGCATGTTTTCAAATGCATACTCTAAAATGCAAATCCTTCTCTCTAAAAGAGAGTGGAAGGAGAGGAGGAGAGAGGCTTGGTGGCTCTGCACTAAACATAGAGGGATGGCAAAGTCGCTGCATCCAAACAATCCTTCCAACACAAACATCAACAACCACAATCTCGAGGAACAGAATGAATCATACCAATGTGTTTCTTTTAGAAACTAGAGAACCTTTGTCATCTAATTCAGGAATACTATATTCATTCAGTGAGAAGGGGATTGGAACCAGTGAATTCATCTTGTGTTGTTTATATTTTATTTTAAAACCTACATTTTCTCAGCACAGGCAAATGATTGTCTATCCCGTGCTGAGGAGTGGAGACACATGTACGCCCCGATATGAAACACGCTAATAAGTCTGGGTGTCCATGCTTTCATCAGCGGATGTGATCAAGGCTACTTCAGGTCAAGGGGTCTTGACAGATCGAAAGGGGACTCACTAAACTTAATCCGTGAATTTAAGTTGCCTGTTGCCCGATAACAACTCTGCATTCTGGGTTCAAACTCATGAATTCATATCTGCTCTTATGGAGAGAGGGACAGCTGCGAGTTGGTGTCGCTATTTAAACAAAATGAACCAGCAGTAATTCAGGGAAAGCTAGCCCAATTGTTCTTCCGATAACACAATCATGAACAAAATCCTCAAGACACAATAATGGTTTTAGTGGAATATTTCTTAATTGTGAGCAAGTGGGCGTCAGTTTTGTGCTGTTAGGATTTAGCCTATAGACGATATTCAACTTCAGTTCATCCATACAAAAATCAGTTTTCACTGCTCAGCCTATTTAGCCCATTAAAAGGAAATGCGTTTGTAACTATAGCCTAACATACACTATTGTATGTTTGTATATACACACAGCACAGGCGCGCATTATTGTTCCCAGATTAAATAGCCTAGATTTGTTCATCACAGACACTGAAAATGAAAATAAATAAAAAAGAATGTAGTTGCTGGCTATATAGGCCTACATGTGGTGTTTTTATACAAATCGCCCCACATTTTGTCATTGTGGCGCCCCGTAGCCTCTGCTTACTTTACATTAAAACAAATGAAGCAAAATCATAAATATCAAATTCTGTGGCTATTTCATGTTTTTTTCTATGGCGCACATATGTCAGGCATATGTCTATATGAGGGCACAAAACACTCAGCCAAGGCGTAATTAAAAAAATATAATCACTACAGCAAAGACAGAGGCCACTTACACTGAAAAGAGGCAGAAATTCCCACCATGCGGTACGTTGATGTGAGAGGGCTAAATAATTTCCAGTCCTTTTGACTCCGCGCAAGGTCCCCTCGATGATCCGCTTGTATCGGGTAGACGAAAGCTACAGAGTCCAGCCAGCTCTCAGGGGCTCTGGCGGTATACTTCCAGCAGCTCAGAAATGGGGTTCAAACTCCGACAAAAGAAGAAGGGCAGCTCAAGGCTTTGCAATAAGTAAACAGTCACTAGGGATATTCGGGATGGGAGAAGCCGGGAGTCTTGTAAAAGCGCAGAGGAAGAGAAAGAGGAGAGATGAGACAGAGGTGGAGAGGGAGGATGCAGTAGTGCGCAGGGCACCCGTCTGATTTTCTATCCGTCTTTTGCACTTTCCTCCGAAATCCTTTAAACCTCGAGTCGGTCTAGATTGTAGAAATCTGTTTTGAAATATGAGGGAAAAAACATGTACACACCCTCGGTCAAGGGGCTCCTTGTTTTCTGCGTCTCCGTTAGCGTGGGGAAGAGGAGTAGCGGCACTCTGCCTCCAGTCGGCGGTGCGCAGCAGAGCCAGGTGGCGGTGGGCGGGACTGGAGCGCTGCTGAGGAGGAGGAGGCGGCGACTGGGCAGCAGCCAGCATCTGTGTGTCCTAAAACAGGTTGGAAAAAGCGGAGTCAGGTCAAGTCGAAGTGTTTTCTACTGTACCAGCGGCTCCCGAAGCTTCTTCACGTCAAGGGCTCCCAGGGAGATCACCCCTAAGGTTGTTGACCCAAGGGCGCAGGAAATGTGTGTCGTCACATATTAGCGAAATAATTAAAGTATAGGTTCACATTTTTTTCAAGTCTGTTTTAAAACAATACTTGCATGCCCATAGGTATCCTACATTAAAGGAACACGCCGACGTATCGGGACTTTAGCTTATTCACCATATCCCCCAGAGTTAGATAAGTCCATACATACCCTTCTCATCTCCGTGTGTGTCATAACTCTGTCTGACTCTGTTGTTTTACACTTGACAATGTAAACTGCAACAGAAAAGAATGAAAATATCTGATCTGTGTGGAGCTATGAGGAGACAGTAACCTTTCTTTAAATTAATACATGAAACAAACAGAAATATAATGCTATATGCTCATATCTCTTATCTCGATGTGCCCAACTGTTAATATTCAAATAACAGGAATGGATGGAAACGTGCATTACTTCGCATTATCTTTTGCTGATTTTCTGGAAATTTAAATTGGGGATGTAAACTCGGCTACTGTTAGGGAATTCTGTATAAAAAAAGAATGCAACTTTGGAATCGAGACACTTAATTTGTCTAACTCTGACAGATTAAGCCTCATATTCAGATAAACAAATGCATTTTTGCACAGAATAAGGATGATAGATTATCTCTATGAAGTTGTATTTGCGCATCATTCCTGAGCTCACAATGGGACATTCTTGCACAGAAATGTTATATCTGCCCTCAATCACTTACATTTAAATTACTTTATAAGGGGTTCTCTTTCTTGCCAGTATGGACAGGAGCAACAAATATAGCGACCAATAACTCTTTCAATGCACATGTGGGTATTGTTTTAAGACAGACGTGAAAACATGTGAAGCTATCCTTTACATTTTGTGTTTGCTTAATGTGGGGAGTTATTAGTTATTAAATCAAAAATACTTATGCCTATACTTCAGCTACATCAAATAAACCAGGTTTTTTTATTTAGTTTAGCTTGGGACCCTATGGAGTGTCCTTAGGGATCCTTGGACCCCGCTTTGAGAACCACTTGCAGCAGCGGAGTGTCATGGACATGACCCAGCCAACTGCAGTGCATTGAGGAGCTGGTTGGCTGCACACACACACACACACACACACACACACACACACACACACACACACACACACACACACACACACACACACACACACACACACACACACACACACACACACACACACACACACACACACACACACACACACACACACACACACAGTATCTCTATCATTCCCTCAGCTGAAAAAGGCACAGGCAGGCTGGCCTGCAGTAACCTAAGGCAAACACTTTCCCCGGACCATCTGGAAGTCATCTTGCCCGCAGAGCCAGTGAAAGCACAGAGCAGAAGCTACGTTTACAACTCGGTGATAACAACCGGTCCACTTGAACTGGATGGTTGAACAAGTCATGCACCAAAGCCTATTCATACAGTAACATCTCATAAATTAAAAGCTTGTACTGTATTTTATTCTGCAGTGCTCACACACTTGTAGGCCTTTTGGCTAAAACAAATCAATATGGTAGTGTTGGCAACAACGACTAAACTTTACTTATAATTGCAAGACATGTCCTTTATGAATTGTCAGAACTCTTGTCTGATGTCAGATTACTACTGCTAGTTCAATGGGCTGTAATTTCCAGGCAATACAAAGGCTCCACCTGAAAAACAACAACTAATACTTGTTTTTACTAATACAATAATTTTTACTGTAATACTAGTACTTCATCCAGCTTATGGATCATCATCACAACAAAAGTAACATCTTACACTTTTGTCTGTCTCGTACTGTATGTAAGACAATCAGTGGATTGTTAGCACACAATCAACGGAGAACATTGTTCTCTCAACGCAATCTCTGTGGAGAAAAGATGATGCCATTAATGGCAATTGTTTGCAAGAGTGCCATTGTGCATTTCTCTATTTCACTTCATCTTTCTCTCTCTCTCTCTCTCTCTCTCTCTCTCTCTCTCTCTCTCTCTCTCTCTCTCTCTCTCTCTCTCTCTCTCTCTCTCTCTCCCTCTCATCTCTCCCTTGTCTCACTGCTTTAGCGGTGGAATGCGTTGTGTTCTCAAAGGGAATATGGATAGATACAGTCTCTGGCACTCTCACGAGCCCAGAGCAAGGACTCTGTGCTCTACTTCCATTTTCCAGTCTGGGTCCTTTTGTCTATCTCTGACAAAGGCAGTGGACTACACAGGATGTGTGAATAGATATAGGGGGAGAAGGTGAGGGAAGTAAAGGAAAGGGAGGGAGGGAGGCAATATTGAACGATCAGAAGAGAGGAAAAGAAAATGAGACGTGGTTCATAATGAAACAAATGAAGGAGGGAAGATTGTGGTGAATGCATGTCTGTGAAAAGAAGTGGCCTCTGAATCAGACACGAGAAAGTTGCACAGGTAATGTGCCCACTCAAACTCAGCAACCAAACGTGGTCAGAAAAAAACAGCAGGGATGTGAGGATGCCGTCATTTCTTGCCTATTTGTGTCCTCTGGTTTGTTCCCGGAGAGCAAGTTCTCTCGTGGCAATCACAGCAAAACATCTTGACAGCCGGAGGCACAAGGATAGGCGTTGAGGAAACCTGCAAGAGGAAAAGAGAATAGGGCAATGATCTGTGTGTGTGTGTTTGTGTGTGTCCTGTGATAACGGTGCGTGAGATCAGGAAACACACAGTGCCTGTTTTTGCTGCAGGGGTTCCTGGAAGTCAGCCGCCCAGTGTGATCGGCGACACACACACACACACACACACACACACACACACACACACACACACACACACACACACACACACACACACACACACACACACACACAGGATACCTCGCCTCTGAAAGGGAAAAACATGCTGCGTCTGATACATGTGGACACAGACAAGCAGACTTCCTGCATTTTCCCACCTACTGGGCGGCCACCTGTAACAGTCACACACACACACACACACACACACACACACACACACACACACACACACACACACACACACACACACACACACACACACACACACACACACACACATTCATGGAGACAACAAAGCCAGAATGAGACAAATATAAGTTGGGTGTTGACAGTAAACAAGTGCCATTTGACCCCCCGTAATTATTCTGCCATTGGGTCAACATAGCCTGAGGCCAAGCAGCCTACCATCATCATCAACACCACTGGTTACAAAAGCAACATAAGCAGAGCGATAACAAAAGTAAAGTATCTTACTTAGTGAAAGACATCAACAGTTGAGTTGAAGCCAGAAAGGTACGCATAAAAATAACAATGCTTCTGTTCTTCAAAATCAAATCAATTTTAGATTGTTGATGTTTTGGAGGTTTGTTCGTCACAATCTGATTCTACTTGCACATTTTCTATCTGCTCACTTTCCATATACTATCTCTCCCATCAGTTCAGATTCAGCCACTTCCTCATGCCCTGCAATAACCCCTGTGTATCCCCCATCACTTGACCTACCCCGCTCACCTGTTCCCACATCCCCATTACAGTTTTTTCTGATTGCTTAAGCACATTTTTTGTAACTATTGGCTATTTTTGCAAAACTCTACACACAAATAAGAAAACCTTTCACCCAATTATCAAAACATAGTAGTTCTCTTGCAAAAGCGAACACAACTAGATTAACTCTTCACACCTTCGTAAAAATGGTGTTTTCGTATCAAACAGTAAACACAAGCCATCATCTACTAAGCACACAATGTGCCAACTACACACTGATGGTATGAATACAAAACACATCTGGCTTTTGCTTTCTCTGTGTACAGATGTCAATTTGAGGTCATACTTTTGTCATAGTGTCATGTAAACATACAAGGATCCAAACTTCAAGTATTGGTGTTTATTCACACTCATCAAAACCAAGACAAAGTCAGAACACAAAATAGTAATTTCACAAAAAAAAAAAACAAGTAAAAGACAATCAGCCTACATCATGTCGTCTTTCTGGGTCCGGCCACAAAATTTCGTCCACATCGCATGCGATATCCTCCAGTCCAAGGCACCGGGGAAAATATCTCCTTGAATGCCGTATCCAGGCCTGACATGATGCCTGGTCAATATCTCCACATGCCTCCTCCATTGCCTGTAACAGGGCTACCTGTTGATGAGGATGACGGTCGTACACTTTCCAGCGCCAGGCAGAGAAGAACTCCTCGATGGGATTTAAGAATGGAGAGTATGGAGGGAGGTTGAGTGCCATGAAGAATGGGTGGTCTGTAAACCAGTTGCGGACCAAAGCAGCCCTATGGAAACTAACATTGTCCCATATGATGACATATCGGGGATGCTCTGGTCTCTGAACAGTGAGGATTGTCATGGAAGGTGTCCAGGAATGCAATAATGTGTGCAGTGTTGTATGGGCCTATGGTTGCATGATGGTGAACAACACCATTTAGGCTTATAGCTGCACACATGGTTATGTTACCACCACGTTGTCCTGGGACATTGATGATGGCACGGTGTCCAATAATGTTCCTGCCACGTCTCCTGGTTTTACTGAGGTTAAAACCGGCCTCATCTACAAAAAGTAGCTCATGTCCCATGGCATCTGCTTCTAGTTCCATCACTCTCTGGACAAGACAAAACAAATGCAACACATCAGGCCCATGCACAGCACTACAGTATGCACTTCCAAATTCAGAACCAATGACACTATAGCTTACCTGCACATAGTCATATCGCAGTTGCTTTACGCGTTATGTGTTTCTCACGAAAGGAACTCTGTAAATTTGCTTCATTCTTATTCTGTGGCGCGCAAGTACACGACTTAGTGCAGACATGCTTACACTGTGTATATTTTGAAAGATGGTGTCATTATCAATTATGCGCTGCTGTATTTCGCGCAGTCTTATTGCATTATTGGCAATCACCATGTTCACTATATGGGTCTCTTGCTCTGGAGTGAACAGTCTTCCTCTGCCCCCAACATCTGGACGTTTAGCAATTCTGTAAAGTAACAATTTCAGTATTTTTGCATGTATGGTACTGTTGTGTTTCTCATTAGAGTATGGCAGTGCTACAAAGTACTTACCAATTCTCATTTCGAAATGTCCTAATGATGCTTGCCACAGTGTAGTGGCTCAAATTAGGCTGAACCCGTTGGCCAGCTTCCCTCAGGGTCATCCCATGGTTGATGACATGGTCCACTATTGTAGCTCTGATGTCATCAGTTATTCTATTTCTTACTCTTCTTACCCTCCCTCTTTCCCCTCCTCGTCCTCTTCTTGCTCCTCCTTGTCCTCTAACTTCCGCTAACCCTCTCGCTTCTTCAACTCCACGTCCTCTTCCTCCAACTTCTTCACCTCCACGTCCTCTCCCTTGGCCTCCTCGGCCTCCTCTGATTCTCACTCTTCTCACTCTTACTGCTCCTTCCATTGTACTCCACACAGACAGCTTACCTGTGGCTTATTTATAGTGCTTAGGCTGATTGCAAAGTGAACTAATTATCTGAAACAGTTTTCAAATGTGAAAGTGTGCCAGACAGTTGGCAAAATAGTGTTAATGATAGCCATACATGTGTATGATTTTGCTAGGAGTGTGTTGGAAATTTGGTAATTGAGTGTAAACAGTGAGTTGTGTTTAAAGTTCTGCAAAAAGAGTGTTGTGCAGTGAATTGTGCCTACAGTTTTGCAAAGTGTGTGTTACAAAATTGCAAACTGAGTGCAATGCAGTGTTTGTGCTTTTAGTTTTGCAAACTCAGTGAGTGGTTTTGCTATACGTATTAATAGTTTTAGAAATTGTGCTACAAGAATCACGATTAATGCTTAAGCATTCAGAAAAAACTGTAAGCCCAATCTATGGTCCTGCGTTATGACGCCATGGTTACATACGTAGGTACGTGAAGATACCGACCCTACGCCGGACACTACGGCGTAGCCTGACGTGCACGTCTCAAAAAACTGAACTACACATCGCAGCGATGCAGAACACAACAACTGTGATTGGTCCGTTTGTGCGTGGCTTGGTAGCGTCACATTTCCCCCTACTCATTTCCGGGTTCTCCCATTTTGACCAACTGCAACAATAAAAATGCTACGCACATATTAATGCACCAGTAATAATAATCCAGTGATATAATCTAGAATAGTTAAACACTCCCGGGGGCCATTTTTTTTCCCAGTACTTTTTGTTACTTAAGTACATTTTTTGCATCGTCTAATACTGCCATTCTTGTTTGGCAGTTGGGTTGCATATACACCACATACATTACATTACATTACATGTCATTTAGCTGATGCTTTTATCCAAAGCTACTTCCAATTAAGTGCTTTCAACCCTGAAGGTGCAAACTCCAGACAACAAGTAGTAAGTGCAAGTACATTAGCTTTAATAAGCAATACTACAAAGAGCCATATGAAAGTGCAGCTTCAAGAAATATATATATATATATATATATATATATATATATATATATATATATATAAATGAGAGTGGGGCGAGAAGCCTAATAAAGTAAGTACTTATCTTAATATCTAGCTGTCTAATAGTAAGTCTCCTCAGAAGTCAAATGCACTATAGAATAAGTTAAATGCACTATACCTTACAACAAATGTACTACAGTCCAGTTCCCTATGATTACCGTGCATTGAGTAAATGTCATGTTTTTGGAATAGAGGAACTGAGGAATTGAATAGAGGACATTGACTTCCTCTGCAAAAATCCTCTGCAGATTGGATTGTGGTGCAGCTCAAGAGAAAATGGGGGTACACCAGCAAATACATTCATTTTTCATAAAATTGTGTCCAAGGTAACAGTACCTTTTAATGTTGTCCTCAAGTGATTCAGCAAAGATTAAAAACCTGAAGAATCTGCTATAGAAAAAAATGAAAGTAGCATTGATGGAGAAAAGGAGTGCCAGCCTGTCAAGGGAGAAATGTGGCTTTTATTGAATGCCCACCCAAGGTTAATTGATTTGAATGTGCACACACAATAAAGAGTGATGGATGTTGTGTTAACTGGCTCAAATTTAAAATTTGAGGAAATATTTACCTCCTTTGATAGAGACGGAAAGGAATTGTGGGAGGGAGGAATAGAGAAAGAGCTGCATGATGGGATAGCAGCTGCAGTGCAGCATCTTATGCAGGTGCAGTGTCTGGAGAGGGATCTTACTCACACACTGGGGTATATTGGAATTCAACCTACCGTCTGGCTCGTAGCAAAGGAGAGGAACTAAGTGGGCGAAAACTGACAACCTTGCCGTCTTCCATGAGAATGTTAATGAGTCATTCCAACTTATAGAGAAGACTGGCTAAATATTCTGACAGCATGCAAACATGTAAGACAATAACTTTCAAATCATACTGTTGGTAACGATGTCTTATTATGTCATAGTATATTACAGGACAAAATCCATGTCTAATAAGCAAACAGACAGGTCGTCATCTTAACGAATATATTACATTTAAATATGATGTATAGGATGCTTCCTTTGTGGAAGTAGAGAAAAAAGACAAAATAGCAATATCCCCACTTTACCCCCACTGTCTTTGCGTACATCAAATCCCAAAATGGCAGATATATACACC
The DNA here is from genome assembly GCA_023566125.1 of Zingel zingel. Taxonomy (NCBI): domain Eukaryota; kingdom Metazoa; phylum Chordata; class Actinopteri; order Perciformes; family Percidae; genus Zingel; species Zingel zingel. The sequence continues at coordinate 16,438,461 of CM042330.1, read as the reverse complement.
TGCCATTGCTTCTCTCTTGGGGCCTGAAAGGTATCCCACAATGCTTTGAGGTGCTGTAGTTTTCCATGGGCATTTGATGTGAATATGTGAAAAAAAAAACCTGCTTGTTTGCCATAACACCCCATCCCTCTCCTCTCCTTCTCACCACTCCCGTGTTCCCTCTGGTCGGGAAAAGAAAGAAGTTGACAGACAAGAACAAGACAGACAAGATGCGAGAAATGTTGTGTTGCTTTCCTCGTCATTTGGTCTGGCAGAAAGTCTGTCAAAGTGAGCAGAACCTATGAAAGTTGAGTCCTGAATTTACAGCAGGGATGATGGAGTGAATTCATTTGCCAAGACGGGACCATGTTTTAACAACTGGAAGTGTACTCAGTCAATAAGACCTTTGAAAAACATCTCAGGAAATTTTGGAAGCCAGGTATACTTTACGTATCCTTGGGATTTTATACACACTACAACTCAAACACAGCAGGGCATGTAATATTAACTGCTACATTGTACAAGCGCTCATCACACACAAGAACACATATAATGCCTTTAGATGCATGAGCAATATCATGGAAAACAATGCATTCATTAAGATTTCACAAGTAACAATGTTGACAAAGTGATGTTTTCTTTTATGTTGGATTCATTTGACCTATTTTTGTTTGGTGATACTATGATAACGGCATTATGATTATACTATACTAGCAGATTGACATACTACAAGTCCAAAAGTATATACAAATTGAATTGAACAGTCCATATTAAAATGACAATGACTCACTTTGTTGAGGAATTTGTGTCTTCTCTATCAGCTAGTGGATAAAAAGTCAGTGTGTCCCAATTGTTGCTACTCTTACACCATTGAACTAAAATGGGACTTCTTCAAAGGGAGCCTGCTACATTCACCACACCTCATGTAAAGGTACTGAGGGAATACTCAAGCCTCAGCCTCAGGTATTAAATTTAAAATGACATCAGCACATGTTAGAATGAGATTTGGCTTTGTTATGCCTGGATTGATAACAGCAAATGTACTGTACAGACAGAAGAAGGATTGAGAAGGAAGGCAATCAGAAAGATAAAAGGTAGAAAGAGGAAGGATTTAAAGAGATGACTGAGAGAATGGTGACACTAGAGAGATTGTGCGTACAGATAGTCTAACCATGTCTGCATACTTATGTGGTTGTGAAACAGACTTCTTCCACACTGTCCTCTGCACTTTTTACGGCAGCGACTGCATGTGGCTACTGATGCACTATTTTTTTAACATGCTGCTCGGTTTTTAACTATGTGTTCCATTTATTATATTCTTTAGGTTATTATTTATAACTAGAGGGTCTATTTTAGCAATGACACTACAAACTTGTATTTATTGTGTATGCTGCTGGACCTGGGTAACAAATTCCATTACTTCATGTCTTATGTTTGAATGACAATAAACTAAACTGAAACAGAAAAAAACTGAAACTGAAACATGAATGTATAATAGCTGCTGAAGGTTGCTGTGATTGGCAGCGATGCTCCTGGCCCCATCCATCATCATCACCCACCGTGCTATACCTTGCTTGCGGACCCGACTTCCCAACTTCCCCCAAATCATCGGCCAGATGGCCCTCGCCAATGCTTGCCCGTTTTATACACCTGATATGAAGCTATCCGTCATCTGATAACGACCGAGCTTTGGCAGTCCCCCAGCTGGGGCCTCTGCTGCAGCACTGGGCACTGGCGGGTATCAGGGATTGGGTGGTAGAGGAGTGGTGCACAGCCTGACTGCCCCTCTGATGGATTAGTGCCAGGAAGTGTGGCTGGGGAAGAGGTGGTGGTACTGAGGGGTATCCCCTAACAGTTATCCAGTGGACCATGGAACAGGTGGAAGGAGAGAGAGGGACAACGGGGAGAAAGAGACGTGTGTGTGGAATTATGCAAAGGGTGGAGTATAAATCAGAGAGGCAGCAGCGATGAGGGGAGGAGAAAATGGTGGAAGAGCCATTGAAATACACCAAAAGCTAAAGAAAAAAGAGAACAAACAAGACAAAAGGATACTGTCCTCCAGAGAAAAATGACATATGTGCCTAAATCTAACCAAACCACGACAATAGTGTTGTCACATCGCTTTGACACGGGAGACTGCTGTTCGCTTCCATCCACACACAATGCTGGTTTCTTCTAACCATGACATGACCTTCTAACCATGACTAGACCTAACCAAATTGTATCTGTAGCTGCACTGGTTTTATTTGTGCAGTGATTAGCTGTTTTGGGAGGCACTCACAATTGATGTAGCCGATAGGTGCATCAGACCGGGAGACGCTTATAAGCGTCATTCGCGGAGGATGTATTGGACAAAAGACGACCCTGTATATGTTTGCCTGAAAACAAAACGATTAAATGTGACACAGACACAATAGAGGACAGAGAAGAGGGGTGGTTTAGGGGAAGCAGGTATCAGATTTTTTTCACCTGATCTATAATAACAACCACGCTAAAGCTGACACAGTAGAAATATTTTACCTACAGTGTAAATGAGGGCAATATCACCACCAGCTCACTAAAATGAATGCCGTCCCCACATCGCATGAAATGTGTTCGACTGTAAATAAAGACTTTTTAAGCAGTGTTTACAATATCTCGGTGTTAGGATGATTGACAAGACAAAAATGCCTTAATGGCTTATGTTGAGCCTAATGTAGCAGTGTTTCCGACTTTACACATGCCAGTGCACAGTGACTGGCAGCACAAATACACACGCGTGCGCGCACGCAGTCTCATTAGTGAAGTCAGTGTGCTCTAGGCAGGCTGGGGCCCTGCAGCAGTCTTTGGGAGTCAGAGGAGCCATTTGTCAGTGGAAAACAATTAGCGGGGAATGATCCGTTCCATTGGTTTTAATGAGTACAGCCGGGTCACTCTGCTCACAGCAGCAAAACGCAAAAGGTCATCAAAGGCTGAGAGCGACGCACAACCGAGTCACATTCATACATAGACGCAGAAACACACACGGCCCACGCACACCTCTGTTAATGTTTACCTTTATTGCTGCTTCCAATGTGCTGTATGGACACACACTGATGCAATCACGCACTGACAAATGGACAGGCCCTGACACCTCACCCACACCCATCCATTTCTCATCCCTTTCAAGCAATCCATCTCCCTCCACATCATTGAAGCAGCATTGAAAAGTCATTATGATAAGTGAAGTCTTGTATTATATTAGAAGGGTATTGTGCAAATGTGTGACCTTGGGCAGTGCCTATGTCATACTGATATATGTAATACATACACCATGTTAGTGTGGATGGTTAGCTGCAATATGGTAGCTATAGTAATGCATGGAAGAGCCATATACCTGTATTTTACATTTTATAGGAAACAATAGCAAATGGCAAAAGCATGTCAGTAATGGCATTGCATGAATGCAGAACATCCAACTGTTGACAATGTAGGATACACGAAAAGGCTCTCTGTTGTACATATAAACGCTTGTTCTTACCGCCTAACACAACTACAGGAGCAGTAGGGTCAATAAAACATGAAGTTGGATTTATTAATGTTAAAAGATGTTGAGACTTTAGTTCGAAGTAATGTAATTAACCTGTTAAATGGCTATAAAAAATACGAAGTATTTAATCTGTTTATCTTGAGGAGTAATGATTGACCAAATTACGCAGGACTGACTCCATATTTAGGTTAATCATACTCGACCTGAGGCACATTAACCAAAACTGAAAGATGACATTTTACTTGAATGTGGCATGGACATATGTTAAAGGCAAATACCAGTGCTGATGCTGCACAGCCCCAGTGTCTATAGCAGCAGATGAAATAACTAGCAACAGATAAATGCAGTATTATATTAGCCTACTAGCCAATATGTTTCTTTAACACTCATCAAACCTAATGAGCATAACATTTGCAATTTGCAAATAGCTATTTCTAATGTGCAAGTGATGATTTCCTTTTAAAATGCAATATTTTAAGATTTAATGTGAGACTGAATGTTTTTAATAAAATTTGCAATCAAGCATTGGTAAAGCTGTCCGCACATGCACACACTATAGATAATAGATGGCAAAGCTAATAAAGCAGCCTATACCATCTTTCATTGAGGAGACTAAAGCATAACAGGCTACTGTATTTTGACCATTTAGTTGTTGAAATCGAGGTAGACCCATAGATACAGGTTTTGCTGCAAGCAACCATGTATTCATTTTAAATGAGGTGCATTATTTAGCTTACATTTTAAATGGATACTCAAATTGCTTTGAGGCACTGACCTTCAACTCTGCTCACAAAAAACATGTAAAGACTGTCTTTCGATCTGCTGATTTTCTGCTCCTCCTGATTTCTCGCTCAATACAAAACTCTCAAACCTCCATTTGAGTGTTTTCCTCCTGCCCTCTTTTTTTTAACACACAGATATAAACATATATATGTGTGTGTAGGTAGACCTACTGTATGTAGTATAATCATGACCGCTCTAAGCGAAACACAATGTACCACCCTTCTATTTGCAACGTAGGCTACAATACACCAATAATAACATGCAGCCAATAAAAGCAAAAAACAGCAACAACAAAAACGCCAATATATACACATCACGCAAATAGACAAGTGCAACGCACAAAGTGTCAACAATTATTAAAGTAGGCCGACGCAGACCATGTATGCTTATATCTGAATGACAACAACGGCACCAACAGGTCTGCAGCATAATAAATCCAAAAGGTTCCAAACCTCTTTACAGCAGAGTCATGAATGCACATCTATTTTCTAAATAATAAAATTTCAACTCATCTAAATAGCAAATGTAATATTATTGCAAATCTTTATATAAAAAAACCTTGTGCGTAAAACACACAGACACACACACACACACACATTCCTCCACAGTGCTGCGGAGGAGGGTCTGACTAGTCCACACAGCATTCTGGGATGGGTGAAAAACGTGCTCTGGTTTATTGGCATTTCTTTAAACCAATCACAATCATCTTGGGCGGCGCTAAGCGCTGGACGGAGCAACAGTGCCTCTGCAAAATAGCCTCGAGAATGAACGTCCGTGTACATTCAAAGGTTGTTTTAGCCCTGCAACAGAAAACTCAGATTCAACAGTCTAGCTAGCTGTCTTGATTTACCCTGCAGAGATCTGAGGAGCAGTTAACCATATTACTCATAAATCGAACAGAGATTAAAATTACAACACAAAGAAGCGAAAGGTAATGGACATTCGGCCGAAAAGAGTGACATTCGGCGGAATATCAGGTGGCACCTAAATAATCCCATAAATGAAACATCGTTGATATAGACCATGTACCACATAACATGGCCCGATCCCAAAGTCCACACTCTCAGATTCACGGACATGGGGTGTGTTCCTGGAACTTCCACGAGGGCTGTCCCACTGTCAAATCGTCAAGTGCTCGAGGGCTCTCTCGCAAACATTTTAAGCCCTTTTTGCACACTTTCCGTAGGTCCACACCTCTGCAGACTTTGCCTGAGGGAATAACCCACAATTGATAGCGTTGTGACGTTAAAACACAGGTTTACTAGGAGAAGCCCGGAAGTGTTAACAATTTTTAAAAAGTAAACAAGGAGGGCTGGCCCATGGCTGTTCAGTTTGGCATATTACATTTACACAGAAATATTAACAAGGATTTAAGATTTTAGATACAAAAAAACACATTAAATCAGATGAATGCAAGCAGAGGTTATATATACACACTTAGTTAATTCATCAACCATTTCTTTAAACTTTGCTTGATGATGCTTGCAAAAACAAGTAAATTGATAGCCTCTTGTCTACTTCGTGAGGCAAGAGCCTGGAAGACGGTCCCTTAAGTGCCTTAGCCGTGAAGGAAGTAAAAAATGTATGACAAAAAGTCCCAAAACTACAACGCAACATGTTTTGTCATCAAGGTAACGTGATACGTCGCAGCAAATTGCTGTCACGTTCGTATTTATACCCATTCGACCCCCTGCAGCCTCTCGCATTTAGTCACTTACCAGGTGACGTCGGTTAAGTCTGTGAGGGTTTAGGGCTTGGGCCCATGACTCTCACTGTCAGCATGTAATGGCTATGGTTTGAAGAGGGAGACAGACAGACAGACAGAAAGACAGAGAACTGGAGACCAACAATGGAAACACACCAGGGTTCATACAGTGTTCACACAGGACGGGGTTGTCCAACACTTCACTGCCCTTAATTGGCACATTAAGTGAGCAATGGCCATTTACCGCGAGAGCCCACCTGGTTGAACCGCAGCCCCCAAGCTATTCCCTCCATCCCACACTGAAACCAGTAGAAAGACCTCATAATAGATTGTGAACATGGTGACAAGTAAATTGGGGTGGGAGTGTTTAAAATGGGAAAACCCAGCCCAACACAGAATCCTCCTACTGTACTGTAAAGCTGAGTTTAATTTTATGAATTTGAACATCTCACCTTAAGCTAAACAGTAGGCAGAATATCATCAAGAAGATCCGTCATTGCTCTGGCATTGCTTTTTTACACTGAACGGGCATTCGGGAAGCATCTAATGTGTGTGTGTGTGTGTGTGTGTGTGTGTGTGTGTGTAGTCTTACACAGATGCAGATTCAGCTCTGTTACTACCTCCGATGCTGACTTAACCATCACTGTCCCCCCATTCCGTCTGTTTATACAGACGGTGAGGCGGAATAACAGTGCACCATTTCAGCCTTGAACCGGCTGTGTGAAAGGGTCTATTGATTCCCCCAGGGGTACTTGTAACCAGGGGGTTACTTCTACTGTTACCAGGGGGTGCATGGAAAGACAGTGAAGTAGCTCTGCTAATAAAAAAAAATTAAAAATAGACGTAATAATGTGGTTTAAAAAAGGCACAGGACAGGACAGGACAGGACAGGTGCTTGAGATCTCTCCCTCACTGCGACTGATACAACCACTAAGCTTTATGCAAATAATTGGGTGATGACATCACTAATATTGAAATGAGCGTAAGACGTCATTTGCGCCTAATGCAACACTACCTCACCTCCGGTCTCTCTTCTGCTTCTGCTGTCTGTTTCTGCTGTACTGCACTGAAGAAAGATGCAGAAATGACAGAAAACCATCTTGAAAGATAACTTACTGATATGACAATTTGATATACTTCAGAGAAAATACTGCTTATAAGAATAAGATCCAAACGTGTACTCCTAATTCCCATTAAGGTACGGTGTTCTCAGTATGTGTTTATGTCATGGATCTCACCCTGCCTTATGTGGTGTGAAAAGTAAGAAGTGCACTTTCTGGTGAGGTCTTTAAGCATTTTATTGAAAAGTGTCTTCAGCAGCAACTGGAATAATGAAGAGACAAACATTCACAGGGTTGTTCTTGCATAAATGCTGCCCGCGACCATCCCAGAATAAAGTCCAGGTGAAAAGAGGAAGCATATGACTTGTAGCATTACAATGAAAAAAAGAAGAAAAAAAAATGTTCTTTAAGACAAAGTAGAGAAACAACAACCTTGCATAAAGCCACATACCTGGAGTTATGAAGAGACAAACATTTACAGGGTTGCTCCTGCATAAATGCTCCCTGCGCCGGTGTAACAATATGAGCAAAGTCTTGGCTGGTCTAAACTTCATGCTTCACACTAGTAAAGTAAACGTGACGTGCTAGCATTACGGCTATACAGCAACCGTGCTCCTCACATATCTCTACAGCTTTTGCCTTAATTAGCAGATGTATGCATACAAACGAGCACAATTGTAGCTCTAAACCATTACAATTTCAATATATTGACTTTTAATTTGTTGAAAGCAACTTAACATATATAAAAAAATACTGAAAGTAAAAAGTAAATAAAATGTGTTACATTCTTCCCAGAAGAAAGAGAGAACAGGAAGTAAAGCTCGCTGGAGCTCAACAGATACAATTTTATGAAATAAAACCATAGTGCTACGTTATCCCAGACCATCTCCCTTTTAATATAAGTGACATGAAATTACATTTATTTTCGCAACTATATTCTTAACATATTAACACCATTTTTAGGAACATAATGAAAATAGAGAGTATAACACTGGAAATGCTAACCCATACTCTCCAAAATGAAAGTATCTACTTACTGTGATCCACATGAGATTTTACAAAGATGTACAATGTCCTCTTCACAATATGGTGCAACAATACAATATATAATGTTTGTCATGTGAAGCACTTTCTGACTTTGTCTGTGAAAAGTGCTATATAAAATAAACTTATTATATTATTTTACCACTACTGCATTTACACCAACCTGTCTTTTTTGAGTATTAGTAATTTAGTATTTTCTGTGCATGCCATGTGTGTTATTTTGCTTTCAACTGTATTGTATGTAATGTACTTGCGCATCTTTGTGTCTTATCCTGAGTACAGGGCACACATTCCTCTGTTGTTCAGATCAGATGAATATTCTTTATTTTGTTGCAACAGCACTATAACTGTCCAGGCAACAAATCACAAGTGTTCATTGAGTGTGGATATGATTTAGAGCATTTCAGTAATGAAGACTCCTAGCTTGCATTATGGTGCCGCCTTCTCCCCCTTTTTTCATTTGCTCTTCTCCTTTCTTGCTCACACACACATTTGCTTGCAAAGTGCATCAGCGAATGAAAGGATGTGTCACAGCAATCGGAACAATGTAATTACAAGTGCGAGAGAGGTGGAAAGTGCTTTATGGTGATAATGTGGCACAGTAATTAAGGGGAAATATCATGACCCTATTGCCCATGGCATTTTTAAAAAGAGTCATTTATACCCGAGATTACACAGTGATTGTCAAATCAATGGAGGAGTGGGAGGGGGAAGGAATGTGGAAAATGAACCTGTCTTGATGGGGTGCATCGGTGATGAAAGAGACAGATTCAGTATGCATGTACACGCTTGTATGTGTGTGAAGGTGAACGTAAATGAACTGCAGGTACGTGTGTGTAGATACATGGATTTATGTTCTTACTTATGTTTTTCTACAATTTAGTAATCAATCCAATAATCATAGACTGCATAGATTACACAAGAAGTTGTGTTTTCCCAGGACACCCAATGTCGGATGGTATTAAATATCATGCTACAAACGTATAGATATGTGTTTTAGTGTATCGCTTAATATATGAACACAGAGCGCAGTATACTGTAATATGTGTGGTGTTATGGTACTCACTAATATTTTGACATTGTCAAGCTGCAGTTGCAGAACAACCACAACTAAAGGAGTTAGACAAAGGGGAGAGGGGAAAAGAGGTAGACAAAGGGAACAAGGGAAAATAGAAAGGGAGAGATCTTGGTAATGACAAGCACTTCACAGTCAGATCCGACCTCCCTCCACCCACACACCCCAACGAGATAATTCCTTCTCCAAATTGCAATCAAAGCTCAGAAAAACACTTGAGGAGCAGGAGCCCTTTCAACCATTAACTCGCCAGGTCCTGGGGTGTTGCTTTTTAAATATTAAATTTCTTTGAATGTGTTTTCCGCATGTTGTTTTTTTCTACTTAATTATTATTCCTATTTTTCTTTGTCTTCAACTAACCATTAGCACTGTTTGGGATTTATTAATATTCAAGCTGAGTAACTGCATTGACAAAAGAATATTAAAAAGTTGATGCACTTAATCACTCTTTTTTTCCCAAATCCCTTTGTACTGTGTACACTTGCATGACCTCGCTAGACTGTATTAGACAAAGGACCACATTTACAAGAAGGCTGCTAGCTTGGCTTTCTTCTGGTTACTGACTCACACTGTCAACAGCAACAATTGATGTATGCTCATTAGACTGTAGGAAATAGAAAGGGGACCAAATACAAACAGCACAGACAGCCAGTGTCAGGACTCACCTTAAAGGAGTCATCTCCGTTGCATGCAACAGCTGGAAATCATATCCAATTAAAGAAACTGCTTAGCTTTTGATACTTAGCCATCATCTATATTATTTTACACATCCTGGCTCCAATTTAGGAGCTCAGCAAGACTCAACATTATACCGGTTTAACCATTATCCATTTACACGTGTGGTCCATTTCTCCAGAATTTGTGGGTATGTTCATGAGGAACATCATGAAATGGAACAAGCACAATCTGTCTAGAGGATTGAGACTGGAATGGGGGTGTTTGAGTAAAATGTTGTGTTGGTGGAGGAGATGGCTGATGTAATATTTTCATGTATGGTTAGGTAAAATGTGAACAACAGGTCAGCGGCCTTAAATCCCTCTAGAAATAAACTTTATACATGGATTTCTCGACAACGTCATCACTGCTTGTGCACGCAACCGGGGGGCAGAAAGAGTGTAGCTAGTAATAGTAGCAGCATAGCGTAAGTCAAAATGCCAAGGAGTTGTTGCGGTGTAAATTGCACAAACAGAGCCAGTGATGGGTGCCTGATGTTTAACATACCTAGGGGGAAGCATGCTTTTGCCAAAAACCGGCGGAGGTTATGGCTTCAAGCCATAAGAAGGGCAGATTGGGGTCATATGCAAGAGTCAGGCTCCCATTGTATCAATCAGAAAAGTTGCAGCTTGTTCAGCTAAGTGATATATACCTGTCAGGGCTGTAGTACTCGAGTCCGGACAGTAGATAGTTAAAGGTCCGGACTCGAGACAAGTTTAGACTGCTAGCTAAAGCTACGCCGATGTTTTGCTAACGTTAGCGCAACAACGTTAGCCTAGCCTGCTAGGTAAATATTACGACTGCCTTCGGAGTTTCTTATATCTGCGTCCACGTTGTCAACATAAGACCTGTGGCGTTAGTGCTCCTTTTGTACCATAATGTTATTGAATAAAATATTAAGCTTCACTCCTACGAGATGGGTGGGTTTTTATTACGTTACACACAAAGCTAACTGGCTATAGTTCGCCTATATGCTAGCGGACATTAAATATAGCTAGAGTTTCGGCGAGCTAACCACGACAGTGTTGTTGCCCTCTTGCCCACAATCAACCTCTGCTGCTAAAAACAGTCAACCTGCAGTGATGTTTGAAATGGAGACACATATCGTACCTTTTCCCGGAAATCCTGGCCATTATTTTAAGGCATAAACCAACCATAGGGGTACACTCAGGTGTAACCCTGCTGCTAACATTGGCTATTACATTAGCCTAAAACGATAATTATAGCCATATATATCACAGTAACACTGCAAAATTAAAGACAGACAAACAGATCCAACTAAAATCACGTTTATTGAATCAGCAGTTATATAAAAACAATGAAGAAAGCTTAAATACTTAAGGTCTTTGCAGTAGCAGACCAGCTCACCAATCTGTCTTTCTGCCCCTGGTATGCGCACGCACCCTGTAATGTTTGTAAACAGGAAACCCGTCTATTCCTTCCAATATGGTCCAGCTGCGGTTTGCGTCCGCTCACGCCACGCCCCCGCTCACGCCACGCCCCGCTCACGCCACGCCCCTTGTTTTCTTCGCCTTCAAAATAAAAGCCCGTTTTCTATAGTTTGAGGTGGAACTATAGAATGTCAGTTCACATAGTATTGGATTAGTTTTTTGTATTTGTTAATATATAATACATTGAACTGCCAACAACAAACATCAGTTCATATTGTATTGGATTAGTTTTTTTAATTTGCTAATTTATTATACAAACAACTAAACTTCAAATATGTATTAAAAAAAATCTATATCCATAGTATAATTTCAATCCCTCTCACCACTGCATAGATGCTTGGAAATGTATGCATTTGACTTTGTTTTAAAGATATGGGGTCAGAAGTGGAGGAAGAAGAAGATATTGGTGACAGGAGGAAGGAAATAACAGGATTATTTGGCAATGGGAAAGAAACAGGGGACAATGCCTTAGTTAAGGGAGTTTTTCCTCGCACTGGCACTTTAGTGCAGTGCATTTAGTGCAGTGGCACTAAATGCTTGCTCTTCGGGGAATAACTGGAATTGTTGGGTCTTTGTAAATTATAGAATGTGGTCTAGCTCTACTCTCTATCTGTAAAGTGTCTTGAGATAACTCTTATTTTATACTATAAATAAAATTGAAGTGAATCATTTGTTGCTAATAACATGTTATTCAAAAACAAAATCAAAACATACAGTATGTATGTCACAAACATCTGACAATGCAGTAATGATGTTGTGAAATGTCATGTAGCAATAATAATGAAGCCAGATATGCCAGACCGCATTCTTATTACTCTGTATTGCTTTTATTCAATTTGAATACATGTATTAACTTTACAACTACTATTGTGACACTGCATTTGCTGTACTTTAATGTGTAGGTCTTACATTTTAATCATTGTTCACCACAGTCATGAGGCGATACCAAAATATATTTGTAGTCAGTTATTTCAATAAAATATGAGATATTTAATATCACATTGTATGTTTTCTAAAACAAAATACCTGCATGTTTCGCTTGTGGCCCTGTAAATGAGGGACCAGCTTACAGAAGTTTCCCTTCTTTTCACAAAGAGGACACTTGTACTGTGAATCACAGGTCGGTACCAACTGAGGATCACTGTGCTCTGGCAGAACAGACTGAAGAGAAGAGGAAGAAGTGATATATGTAACACAATGTTAGTAAAAGAAGCTCTAGGGTCAAATGTAGTCAATTCTCAATAACTCAAATACATTAAAGTGACTATGTCACTTTGTAGTGTTTCTGAAACTCTGTCATATTTCATTTAATAAAAACTATGATCATCTGAAGTACCTCACTCAAACACACACACACACACACACACACACACACACACACACACACACACACACACACACACACACACACACACACACACACACACACACACACACACACACACACACACACACAACTGTCAGATGTTAACGTTAGCTTAACTCTGACAGGCTAAGCTAGTGTTAGAATACATTTGCTGACACACAGCTAACTTAAGCTAACATTAGCATAATTTTAACACACCCTGTTAACTATAAGCTATCATCAACCTGAAATCAATAGCTATAGATAGTAGCCTAATATTAATTTTAAACAAGCCGTAACGGGCTAAATAACTCTATTATCAGTAACTTACCTGGTACTCACCATAGACAGTATATAAGACTGGCAAGATGAAGCTGTAAGTCAGATATGGTGTGAGTGGACGGGGGGCGTGTCGTGAGCGAACGGGGGGGCGTGGTGTGAGCGGCCGCAAGCCGCAGCTGGACCCTTCTCATTCCTTCAGGATAATGTGGCAGCCCATTTGTACATTGCCGTAACCCGCCTGTAGATCCCCATTCAGGACTTGAATAACCCTGAATGGTAGAGAAAAGAAAGCTCAGTCCTCTGCAGTAAATTTGGTGTCAAGTGGCTCTTTTTGTCATAATTATGTGGTTGTAAAGGGAAAGTCTAGAAAAGGTCTAATCAATCTGATTTAATTAAGTGCAGTCAGTCATTTGAAATGAGCAGAATAGAATTAATAAGCACATTGTACATTTGCATTTAAACCCATGTAATTATGCCAATTCAGTGCCCTCACAAGCACACTTATTTCTTTTCAAAAGAGTAGAAAAGAGACAGAATTTTTTTTTTCTTTATTTGATTCTAAATCGATATGGAGTGAGAGGAAGTGGCTTATAAAATGCAAATACATTGGGTAGTTTATTGTTTAAAAAACATGCAAATGTCTGCTGTTACACTGATGCTGACTGGTAGGATAGGTGTATTAAGCTTTCCTATTGAATACGTGTGCTTCGATGCTTAAAACATTGACATGTGTCATTATGCCAATGTGCCGTGGATTAAATATTGTCCCCAAAGGGCAGCGCTTTGACTCATTAAGTAAACTGATATGAAATCAGGATATGAAAGAGAAATAACATAATGTAAATCATTTTCACCCAACAACGCAGAGCAGCATGTCTGGATGTGTAGGGGAAAAAGAAGAGGTCCTGGCCTGTAAATCTCCCAAGCATTAGTAAGTGGAGGAGATGGCGTTGGGGTGTTTGGAGGATAGAGAGTGAGTGGGTGGGAAGAATAGAGAACGATCAGTCATTAGTTGGCTGGAGGTCGAGGCTGGATGGTGGACTGGCCTACTGGCTCACTGACAGGTTGGCTGACTGATTGACAAGGTGACTGACAATGTGACTGTTTATGTGTTGGTCTCGCATGGATGATTCTCTGAGATGCACTGAAGCATTTCTCTAGAGAGAGCACGACACAAGGAAAACTTCCTCGACTTTCCTTTTGACCTGTTTTCATGGGAATATGCTTTGCAGAAAATATCTACAAATTCTCAGACAGCCTCTTCAGAGATTGTTCAGAATTGTAAGATAATGTTCAAACAGCTCTCTGTTTCACCCCAATTCTTCCCCTGTTTAAACAGCCCTGCTATAAAAATCTATCTGTAAAACTGTAATTTTCTTACAGCGCAACTTTACCTTTATTGCTGATAAAAAAAATTTAAAAAAAACATTTCATGCATATTCTTGAACTGTGCAAAGCATGTCAAACATAATTCTACATGCTGTGTAAAGAAATAATGGCACACAAATAAACATCACAGCCCTGCCAATGGACCTTACCTGCCATGGAAACAGCTGAAATTAACCACCTCCCACAATCCTTTGTTCTATTTACGTTTCAAATTCCGCTTGAGCAACTCCACCTCTCTCACTGAAAACCATATGGGCATGATACAGGCCCAGGCTCTAAACAGGTATTACACTTTCCGTCACAAGCAGCGCTGCACATCTGTCTTTTAACTAGGAACAGCTGAAAAGTGTGGATTTTTTTTCTCCACAGAAAGTGTTTGTGGATATGTGTGTGAGAGAGAGAGAGAGAAAGAGAGAGAGAGAGAGAGAGAGAGAGAGAGAGAGAGAGAGAGAGAGAGAGAGAGAGAGAGAGATAAAGAGTTTGTTATAGAAAGAGAGCGGAGTGACTCTGTCGATGAAAAGACGCCTACGAGGATTTACTGTATCTTACACATCTATGTTTTTTTCTGTCTCCTTGATACCAGAACTCCGCCTCGCGCTCCCAAGATTTCCCAAGCGGCGTTGAGTCATTTCCAAGCGGCTTCCTCCATCTTGCCGCTAATCAACAAAGTTAATTTGTTTCCCCGTTTATTTTTATGAATCCTCAAGCCACCACACTTGGGCTTCTGCCGTTCCACAATATATTTCTCCAGCTAACTGGCAAAAGCTCTCTTCATTTATCAGATCCACACAGCCAGCTTATTACAAGAGTCCTCTTATCTGTCATATTTCCTTCCAGTAGCGCTGCAGTGGTTACAAATGGGACTTAGTCTATCTAGCTTGGAGCTGATGAGGGGGGAAATGAAATTATTGCGATTAGATCTGACCCATATGCTGGAGTGCTTGGAGTGTGTTGGTGGATGTGTGTGTAGAGTAGGCAGAGGTAGTGCTACTTTATTGTGTCTCACTCTGTGGTGGGTGGCAGTGGCTAGCATTAAGATTAATGCATTAGGCAGTGCTTGCACCAATGTAGGTGGATGCTAATAAGAATCATAATAAGATATTTTGCAATTGGTAAAATTAGGTGACGTTCAGCATTTGAATTGCCCTCTTTCATCTTTCTTTATTTCTCTTTCCCTGGCTGTCTCTCTTTCCCTGGCTCTCTCGGTCTTCCTCCTTCTCTCTCTCACACACACACACACACACACACACACACACACACACACACACACACACACACACACACACACACACACACACACACACACACACACACCCTTTCCTTCTTTCTGTGAATAATTGAACAGCGGGGCCAAGGTTTAGTGCTATCATCTAGCGTACCGTCTGACTGCCAATCAGTTGACTAATCTACTCTTGTGGAGAAAACAAACAGGAGGGCACTGATGCAAGCCAACAGATGACACTCCAAATCCTAAACTAACAGAATGAATAGTGGTGTGTTATCTGTGGCAATCCAACCACAATGAGAGAAAAAATTGGATTCAATAGATGTAATAAATAGATTCAGCTTTTTCTTCAAAATTAACAATTCAATGAAGATCTGACTCATAGGTTTGCAAGCAGAAATGATTAAGTAAAAATACATTAACCATGGGGGATGAAGAAATTGCTTTAAACTAAAACACTTATTGTCGCAGGATAAGTTATGATTTGGAGTATAGCAAAAGTTATTAAGTATTAAATATAGAGCTTCTAGACTTAGCTTCTGGTTTTACATTCTCTAAGCCTATACATATAACACTTTTTCAATGTCTCAATGTATTGCAATGCCATGGCATCTTGTTTTAATACTTTCACAATATGAAGTATCCCAGACATACCTGTGCCCTCTCACTCCCTGCACAATTAGCCAAGATGGATAAGGAGCTATACGTCCCCTTCGGTAACGCAAGATGATAGTTATTAGCTATAAGTAGTTGCATGACCATGCTTAAAATCAAAATATGTGTTATTGGACTCCAGAGGTTGGATGGTTTCACAGGGCCCCCGCTTGGGACATTGTAGTGAAAGGTAACAGCAAGACTGATAACTGCTGCACATGTAACAACAATACTACTCAGAGATGTGGACTTGAGACTTGGTGACTTGGACTCAAGTCACTGTTTTATTGACTTGGGACTTGACAAAAAATAAATGACTTGAGACTCAACTTCATGGCATCATGACTCGGATGACTTGCGTGTATTCATAAGTTTGAATTTTAGTGTGAGGTAGGAGCCTTAAGTAGGCCACTGGGCAGCAATGTTGCCATTACTATAACAGCAATTACTATTCAACAATTTTCACTTTTTTGTACCTTACGAGACACCGTAGTTTACACTTGATCTGTGTAGGTCGCCATGTTTGTTTAAAACTGCATGTACTTTGTTAAGGGGATGAGGAAACCAGCCTTCTCTGTGACAATAAAACCCAATGGTCTCAGCCACAATCTTCAACCCAGCGTCCTTTTCCCCCTTCTCTCTGCACTTCACCCCTAACATCTAACACAACGCAGAGTATCGCAGCAGTGCCGAGGGGTACCTCCAGGTGGCAGACGCCCAGAGGAAGTGGGTTAAGTTAGCTATAAAATAATATAATTTAATGTTGTCACGTTTCTGTCTATCTATCAAGTATGCTATGCAGTGGCAGCAGCGCGAACAATGAATCATGATTGGATGACTCAAAAAGCTTCCAAGTATGTGATTGTCATGATTGGATGACTGGCTGTCAGTCAAACTTCTTGCTATGGCAACACGTAACATCAAAGACCCTTGATGAAACCTCATTAGTCGGACCAGACCAGGCCAGACTACAACCTCAAACTTTGTTCGTCATTTGAAGATTAATTCTGATCGGTAAGTGTCTGCTACAAGGTCTGATGTTAGCAAGAACATTAGCTTGATACAATCTGTTCACTCACTGCTAACCTTAGCTTGCAGCTAAAGTTAGCCCGATATGCAAATATCAGAATACTACAGGTAAGAGTGCTTTATCTTGGGTGTTGAAAAGGTGACTTGATTTGGGACTTGACTTTCCTTAACTAAGGACTTGACTTGACATAACCTGTGACTTGACTTGCCCCCCAAAAAATAACTTAAAGCAACACTATGTAACTTTTCCCGCTTCGGTCCCCCTACAGGTTGGAAGCGGAATTGTCCATTACATTACATTGTGCAAGTTTGCCAGATCGGGTCGCCTCGGATCTGTAGTTCAAATGAACACCCCTACGCCGTAGCCTGACGTGCACTTAAAAATTTAACTACACCTCGTGGCAATGCACGTGGCTTGGCCATGGCTTGGTAGCGTTGCATTTCCCCCGACTCATTTCCTGGTTCTCCTTCTCCATAAACAACATGAAATCAAGAAGAGGGTTAACTTGTCCTGCTACAGATTTCCCACCTTAGTCAGAAAACACAGGGGAGACACTTTGTTTCTCTCACTATGACTCTAGAGTCGGTACTCGCTCCAAAGCTAATCGCCGTCACTCTCTCACTTCTTCCTCGCTCTATCACCCACTCCCCCCACACACACACATGCCTGCTGGACGCACACACCAGCTCACAAGTATAAACATCAGGCCACTTACGTAGGCTACGGTGAAAGCTCTGCGTGGAGCCTCCACAGAACCACAAAAAAGGCTTTAGACTTACTTGGGACTTGAGCAAAGATGACTTGGTCACAACACTAATACTACTACTAATAATAATAGTAAGAACAAAGGATAATTCAAGATAAGATATGAAACTTTAGGAATTATTTATCTTATAAATATAATCTATAAATGTCTATATTGTAACTAAATGAATCCATGGGGTAAACAACAAATCAAAAATATGTATAAAAGAAAAGCAAACAGGGTTTTAAAACAAGGATGAAAATGGAGCAATTGTTAAAGGTTATTAAGAATGTGCAATGTGCAGTGAGGTTTGAGTAATTGAACCAACAAATGAAAGATCAAATGAAGAATTGCTTCAGCTCTGGCAGAACACTAAAGTCATTGCTGGTCACAGCTGATCAGCGTCAGCTGACATGTCACCAATCACATTTAATGAAATAGTGATGTTCGTTATAACATTAGAATATCCAATCTTAAACTTATTTTTCTGAAATGTTGACAAAATATAGATGACACATTGAAAAAAACAGCTGAAGCCTACTTAATATGACATACTTTATTTTCCAAAAGTTACTTGATCCATGGAGGGTGCAACTCCTGAAATTGACCTGACGCAAAGATGTATCACTCTGTCGGAGTAACTGGAACTAAAGAAACACTCATCCACTCTGATTGTACAGCGGTATTACAAGAAGTTACTCACAAAAGTAACGCTAATTAACCGACGGAGCAATGATTATCTTTGGTACGTTGCTTTTTGCTAATGATAATTAGCATTTGAGTTAAGAGAATTAATCCTTAAGATCAGCTTGGGACATCTCTAAGATCTACGTACGTATGTGACGGATTCTTCTCCTTATGTCCCTGGTGAAGGGTTATATGTTTTAATTTATTTGGGAGCAACCTCAGTAGTGTCTTTAACCAAAGAAGGGTAAAATGTATGCAAAGGTATCCCTGTATCCTCTGATGTATCTCTGTAAGAGAAAGCACACACATGCACGCACGCACGCATGCACGCACACACACCACAAGTCTAGTTATAAGACCTTTTAACACATGCTGTTCTCCAACACTAACCTCCCCATGTAGAAATATTTCTTTCCACCTACAACCCCCAAACATCTTCCTCCAAGTTTATGCACAGCTTCACACCACAATATACCCCTCCCTCCCTTCATCCCTGTGCCTCCCCTGCCTCCCTTCAGAGAAGATCAAGTCAAGTCAAGCTGTCACCAAAAGGTGCCCTCTCCATACTTAACATGGCCCGATCAATAATCACTGCCCGGGAGGACACAAGGATGAATATTGAGCAACGTGCCCGACACACACACACACACACACACACACACACACACACACACACACACACACACACACACACACACACACACACACACACACACACACACACACACACACTCTACTGAATATTTCAAAGCCACTCTATAGCTCCACCCATTCACCCCAACATACACACTGATGTGTCGGTGCACACGTATGACCCCCAACACACACTCACACAGGCATACACTGAGAGAGAGAAAAAGAGATAGAGAGACACGCAATGAACTGCACATTTCATACAGTGTACACTTCAGCAGATCCAAGCATTGAATCATCAGTGCACTGCAAAAAAGGGCAATCAGGCAAAATACAGCTAAAAGGCAAAACAAAAAACAGATCAACTCAAAATGTCTCTGAAATTGTAATAATAGCAACCTTAAAAAAGTTCCTGCAGGATGAGGTAACAGGGGATTATCTTTAAAATTGTTCTTTTCTATGTATGGCTGAAATGATCGTGAACATATAGTTTAATTGTTTAACTCATTTATCAAGGAAAAAGCCAAACATTCTTCTCTTCTCCAACATAATGATTTTCTCTGTTTCATTTCATCATAAAGTTAATAATTACAGATTAAAATAAAATAATTCATGCAGCCCAAATTCTATTAGTTTTTTTTATTAAATTTTGTTCATCTCCCTTAAAAGCAACATGAAGTACAAGAAGAGGTTTAAATAATATTATTAAATATGTGGATGTGCTGCAGTTGAATAAATCCTGTTTCTTACCTTTTTCCGCTGCAATATTTATTTCTGTCTATATTCAAACCGTCATTTTCACCGGAACAAGTCCACTGCTTATTACAGTGACAACAGTTCACAGAACATAACCGGGAATTAAATACCTGTGCCTGGTTTGTCCCATATTTTATTTTTGTGTGATGGCCTTAATGCAAGTGGTTCAATGCGCCCATGGACAAGGCTAGCCGAGGTCTCTCAGCTTGTTTCTTCAATAATGGACTACGAGGCATGTAAGTAGAGAACAGAGGAAACATTGTTTGAAACCATTTTGTGTGTGTGTGTGTGTGTGTGTGTGTGTGTGTGTGTGTGTGTGTGTGTGTGTGTGTGTGTGTGTGTGTGTGTGTGTGTGTGTGTGTGTGTATGGTGACTGTTAAGTAAATAACTTTTGCACCAAAAGTCCTTGATGCATGAGGAGAGCAGTCTGTCCGTCTATCTGACTCTGTTCTAGAGATTAAAGCAGGTCTAATGCATTTTTTCATTTTTTAAAACTACTAACAGTCCTGTCTCTATGAATGTGGATGTGGTTTTCTTCACCGAAATGTGGGCTTGTGTAGGCCTAAACGTGTGTGCTCACTTTTGTGCTTCTGTGTGTGTGTGTGTGTGTGTGTGTGTGTGTGTGTGTGTGTGTGTGTGTGTGTGTGTGTGTGTGTGTGTGTGTGTGTGTGTGTGTGTGTGTACACGGCAAGGCAGATTAGTGTTTCTTGGCCTCAAAGAGAGCACATCTGCAGTGAGGGCTCAACATCTGGATCTCACATTTTCTCCCACCACCACTTCTCCCACTGAAAATGAGCCCAGAGGAAAAGAAAATCGAGAGAGAGGGAGCGAGAGAGAAGGAAGTGCTAATCAAGCAGAGATAACAAGTATTCCTCTTAAAACCACTTTCTGCCTTTAAACCCATCTTCCTTTTTTATTACACTTTATATTCTAATCTTTGTGGTGTCATATGAGCAATATGTACAAATTTCGTTTACCATGACCTCAAAATTTGTATGGGCAAATTCGGGCTAACGAATGTATTGTCAACTTCAGATTGTTACAATGCAACAGTAACAACAAATAAACCATCCTACAAATTCTGGAAGATACAATATAGATTTTTGACAAAACAATCTCACCTCAAGGTCCATTTAGAAGCTGTTATAGAGCACATGCTCCAGCAGCTTTGGTTAGTTTAACACAATTGTTACCTTAGTTTCTTAATTTATTCTTTATTGATGTAAAGGCCGTTGTTGTGCTGCCACTGCTAGTAACATACTGGAGTTAAGTCAGTCACTAATAATGATGTGAACAGATGTTTATCCTCACAACATGATCAATACACAGAATAGACTCAAACACTCACACACACACACACACACACACACACACACACACACACACACACACACAAACACACGCACACACGCACACACACAGTCCAGCTTGGATGGCAGCTTTTCAACTGGGCTGATTTAGTGGTCACAGAGTCAAGCTTTCTGCGCTCTGGGACAGACAGTTGGTCACAGAGCAAGTCCAAGACCCATTTAGCACTCTCACCCAAAACAGATGTCAGAACACAGGCCATAGAAACTCAGAGCACACACACAAACACACACAGATTTGATCAGAGCTACATGACTACACGAACACTTGGGGGATACTTGATGTACAGAAAAAGAGTGTTGCACATGCATTAACACAAACCAAATATTTAAACTAGGGCTGTCAATCAATTGGAATTTAAGTCGCGATTAATCGCATTATTGTCCATAGTTAACTCACGATTAATCACACATTTTTTATCTGTTCTAAATGTAAAATGGTATTTGAGACTCAATGTACTCCGTTGATAATTCAATTCACATCGACAGTACATGCAAACAAGGGCTTTGAACGACCCCCCCTCTACTGACTGCCTGTGCAGTGCTGCTGCGCAAGAGGTGAGAGGCGGAAAGAGCAGCGCTGTTACTGAGGAGCCGTGGACTGCATGCATGGGAATGAATTACAATATAAATATATTTGAATATATTTATAAGTCACTAAGAGGGTCTGAAAAGTCACTTAATCTAGCGACAAAGTCAAGTTGGCAACACTGTCCACAACGATACTGCTGCATCGCTTCCTGATTTCCCAAACTACAAAGCGAAATCACAGAACGCGCGTGTAATCGCGCGTCAAAAAATTAGTGCCGTTAAAAGGAATTTTAGTTACTTTCATATAAAGACTGTTAACGCACTTTGTATTAAATTGTTTTCATATGTACATTTTCTCTATTATTCTGTTCTGTAACTGTAAAATATTATTTTAAAAAACACATTTGGAAGTAAGCCATGTGTTCAGTGAACTTAACTTTCACTCCCGCTAAAAAAAGTCTGAAGGGCATTAGGTTTCTCTGTCTTTTTTCTTTCCTCTCTTTCTCCATGCTCTTCTTTGATCATAATACACGTATAGTCACTTGAAAAACTCCCCAGGCCTTCTCTCTCCTTCCCTTCTCCCTCTCCTTCACCCCTTCCCCCCTACTCTCTTTCTCTCTTACCACCATCTATTAGACGACAAGGGACCAGTTCAGAGTCCGTATCAAAGCCCATCTGGGTTTGAAGTCTGTCTTTCTCTGCCTCCCAGTCATCCTCTAGAGTCAGTGTACAGCCGTCCATGACCGCCCCAGCGCTCGCTGCTCCCAGTCCCCTTGACTTAGGAGGGTTTCTGGGACTGCGACAGCCTCGAGGTGGGTGGTTAGACAGAGCATGACCTGACTCCATTCTGGTCTAAACTTCATTATAGGGCTGCTAATGGCAAAAAACTAGGCAGTGATGTGGAAAAGGAAACGGCTGCATAAATTGCGTTTATGTTTTCTAATTATAATACTCATCTGCCAGTGAGCTGTAATAACATCAATACTCATATATAATCCACATGATGGTCATATAAAAGTCATATAAAAGACACAAACACTGTAATAAATATTGGCATTTAACATAGAGGTTATTGTTTTCAAATGTGAGTATACAGTGCCTTGCGAAAGTATTCAGCCCCCTTGAACTTTTCGACCTTTTGCCACATTTCAGGCTTCAAACATAAAGATATAAAACTGTAATTTGTTGTGAAGAATAAACAACAAGTGGGACACAATCATGAAGTGGAACGAAATTTATTGGATATTTCAAACTTTTTTAACAGATAAAAAACTGAAAAATTGGGCATGCAAAATTATTCAGCCCCTTTACTTTCAGTGCAGCAAAGTCTCTCCAGAAGTTCAGTGAGGATCTCTGAATGATCCAACGTTGACCTAAATGACTAATAGGCACTGTAAGTTTGTGCTTATGTGAATGTTAACCGCTCTACTATTCATATGGCTTTCTGGATTGTGAGTTAACATTAAAATGGATTTGATCGAGTATCACACACACACACACACACACACACACACACACACACCGCTGCATTCATTCCTGTCATCCTTCTCATATCCAGTCGAGTCAAGTATACAGAATCACAAAAACTAATCTATAGCTAATTCATTTTTTCACACGTGGAAGTGTGAAATAATTTGTCATCAATTGGACAGAGATACAAGCATCACTATGCTGTTTGGATGTCACCCTTGTGAAAAAAAATGTAAATGTTTGTCATACTTCCCTACTCACACAAAATACACTTTTGCTTGAAATTGTCAAATGTTTCTTTGCAATCCGTGTATAAGCTCATTTTACTGCAGCACGTACAATATAGGAATTATGGGATGGAGTCACAGTATGTCTTCCTCCACGCACTCTCATAACTGCAAACTGCATTTCACTATCTGGTGTGACACCATCACAATACTGCTTGTCTTCTCCCACTGAGCTCACACACACACACACACACACACACACACACACACACACACACACACACACACACACACACACACACACACACACACACACACACACACACACACACACACACACACATACATCATACACTTGAATTAAATATTAACTAGATGTGTCTATTAGTGCTACCAGTTCTGCTGAAATATAGGTGATAGATTAACAGTTTCACACAACTGCTAAATAAAAAAAGTGAAAGGACTCGCAATGCTCCCACCTTTTCTTTGGTGCTTTTTTTCCTTCTCAGTAGCCCCTCTGCAACTCTCCTCCAGCTGTTTACAGCTCCGTCTGAGGGTAGGGGGGAAAGAGGGAGGCATGGAGTCTCTCTCCCAATTCCCCTGCCACACACATTCACATAATCCCCCTCCCAAATGTCTTCACCTGAAACCTATGCTAATATGCTTATAGCTAATAAGGGACTCAGGTCCAATTCTAACAGTGAAACAAGCACAAATAGTTAAATGATAAATTCATTCTATCATCTCTTTGCATTTTTAATATGGAGTTATATGAACTAGTCAAGGTAAAATGAATGGCCTTCTATGGACAACCTCTCTCACAAATTAATTACATCTGTAGGCTCTTATTTCATGTTTCTGTTATTTCTATGCGCTCCTTGCCTTTCTTGTCACATTCATTACACATCATTCCATGTTTAGTTGGACAGAATCACTGTTACCCTCATGCTAACACAATACAAACTCAGCATGGGGAGAAATGCCATAATAAGACAGATGTCTGCTTTTGTGGAAATGGCACAGAACAGCTACTTTCTCCTTATACCTATTCCCTTTTAAGGCTCTGCTGGCTGCGAGTTGCTCAGCTACTCAGCTACATATAAAGTTGCCTCTACCTCAGTTCTTGGTCCCGTTCTCAACCCAGGGATCCTGGCAACCTGCTTATTGATGACAAGACCCTTCCTGGTTGGCTTGCAAGCTGAGGATGGAGTGAGTGTAAATGGTCATAGGCATCTGTGACAAGAATAGGTTAGCATGCCAGATAAGTTGTAAAAGAGGCAGAAAACTGTGAGTGGAGACTCACCCTAACATGAATCTTAATCCTCATTCATCTCCAAAACCTCAACTCTAAATCTAAGTCAACGTGCTTCACCATTGAATCAATGTTCGATTTAACAGGGAGGTTTTTTTTGTCAGTCCTAATGTGATGAATAGTTTTAGCAGCCTTGACGTGAACTCCAGGTGGAAATGACTGCACAGTAAGGGCACAGTACAGTGATAAAAAGTTCAGCTATCAGGTTGAGAATTCACAGAGGAGCGATACATGCATTTAACCACAGATTACCTCATTCAAACGCTTCATGACAGCAAGAGGTCATTGATAAGCTTGCAGCCAGTTCGGCAATACAATGTAAGTGACATTTTGGCGACGTCAAAACACTGAGACCTTCGAGTGTCAGTGGTTCCAAGATGTGGGAGTTGCTTGTCAAATCAGACAGGTAGATAGGATGCTGACAGGCAGGAAGGTAAAGACGCAGGGGAGCGTAGACCAGTAATTAGTGCAGATTGATTTAGTTTGAGGAGCCACCCACGTACGCTTTTGCAGGAGCAAAGTCGGGGCCAGCAGCTGTGAGAAGCACCAGGTTAATTAGCGGTGTGTAGATCTGTTCAAGTGTGTGTGCTAATATAACTCTTCTCTCTCCCTTGTGAAGTGTATATGACCAGATGTGCTAAATTACACACATTACTAATGCCATCCCCCTGCAGACCCAATCCCCCATATGGGTTCACATACATGAAACACACACATAGACAGAGAGAGAAGCGTCATTGGCAAACAGCTGGCTCCATCATGCTCCACCATTGGTTGATTAGAATAACTCCAGCCCAGTGTCAGAAATGGTCCATACATGTAGAGACAGAGACACAAACAAACACCAACCCTATTATCGCAGATGTATGCAAAAGTGTGTGTGTGTGTGTGTGTGTGTGTGTGTGTGTGTGTGTGTGTGTGTGTGTGTGTCTATCGTTCTGACTCTCTTTCACTCTGCAGTGCCTGACTTCTCATCCCTGGCAATTAAAAGGTACCAATTGCGGTTGTCATTAATCAGCATGTCCGCCTGGCAGTCTCCAATTCATATCTGTCAAATGGAACGGGCAGATGTAATAGGTCACCAATTACACACAGGGAGTCTTGTAAGGCTTAGAGAAAGCGGGTTTAAACAGAGCACACACTGAGCACACACCAAGTTCTTTAACAACAGAACGGCTAAAATGAAACAAGATGTTTTCCTTCGACGGCCGAGCTCTGTTTTAGTGAAGGCGGGAAGCAGCTGTTGAACTGGAGCCGCATAAGAAAAGCCACAACAGAAACCATCGTCATTCTTCTGAAACCCACACCTCATTCAGTTCAGCGATAAAAGCTAATGGAAACCAATCTTGACCAAGACGAGAACACAAACTGACAGTCTCAGTCAAATGAATGTCACCGGTCAAAGACTCATCTTTCAGGGATAGAAATATGACTTTTTAGATTTGAAATCTCTTGTAAAGTAATGAGTCAAAAAAATGTGACTCCTTTGTACTGGCGTGTTTTGTTTTTCAGATCACAAGTAAAACCAAACTACACAACACAAACACACACTCTGGTGTGATGCAAGTCCCACATATGAGTTGAATTCAGCATATGGGATAGAGCGCTGAATGATATAATTGCCACCAGATGTAACGGCCTGTCGTGCAGCAAGTTCTAGTTTCTAAATAAACAGGCTTTTATGACTCATAGCCTCACAGTGGTGACGGAGCTCCGGTTTCCCCTGTTAGAACACAAATAAATAATCAAGCGCACCCCCTCAACGTTCCACCATTACCATTTTGTTCTTGGCGAGCTGTTGCGGGGGAATGCATGGTTCGTATTAGCCTGAAAGGAAAGAGTGGTGATGTTCTTCCTTTTTCAGTATGGATCGGTATATTGTCTTATTTTTTGGCAGAATCTTGCAGAAATAAATACACAATGAACACACAAACCACACACTCAATGACAGTCTGCTGTATTTTGCATTTTCTCTTTTGCATGCCATCACGAGCAACTTATGTCCGCCATTCCTCTGCAAAAACATAGTAGATTATTTTGAAAATTCCATGCTGCTGTATAAGTTGTTGAGTATAACTAACCAACCAACCATTAGGAGTATATGAAAGTAATGCAGCGGCAGTCGTTTAAACCTGCAGATTTACACATTTATGTCATCTCTGCTATTTGCTCCACCTGATTTAGGTTGTGTGTATCGATGACATTGTGTCTTTCAGGGGCGTAGCATAAAATTCTGGGCCCTGTAGAAAGGCATTCTCTATGGGCCCCTCCCCCACATCCACAGTTATTCATTCTATCTTTTTGGGCCCTTCTCACATGAGGGCCCTGGGTACCCAGTCCCATTTCCACCCCCACTCCGACACCCCTGGTGTCCTTGTTTAAATATCAAGGCTCCATTACTGTACGATATATAAAGTACATGAAATGACTGTCCCTAATTACAGTAACACCACTGGTGGCCGATTTTTTATGAACTTCGTACTGTTAAGCAAACACCAGCCCTTCCTTTTCATCCACCCTTCTCTTCGCATATACAATTATCCACTCAGTGTGCTGGGCCCAGTGTCAAACCTGCAGTACCCAAGACGTCACACTCGCATTAGCCCATGTGCATTAGCAGTCAGTCCTTTTGGGGGTCCAGGGAATTTTTCACTCGCCATGTGCCAGCAGGTAGAATTTTAATAATTGACGGCCAAATTATAGAGATTCTGCAGAAAGGAGACAGGTTAATAGCCTGCACTGAAGACAGAAGAGTGTGTGTGTGCATCTGAAAAGCAAGCAACTCTATGTGCGTGAAAAGAAGGAGTGAAGGAACATAGCCTACGACTTGGATATATATGCAGAAGAAGGAGTAACTGCCTAAAAGACCACATAACATAATTCACATTTCAAACATATACAATAAACTCGCCTCATTCTCTCCATTGAAAGAGAGCTGCGTCCCTTGGTCTTGCAAATTGTGAGAGGTTATGCATTAAACTGATGAGCTGTGTGGGGCGCCCATTTACTATTTGTGCCTCTATGAATCTTAATGAGGAGATACATTCTAACAAAGCAGGAACAAACCTACAAAATGGAGATGTGAAGATGCATTTTAGTACATTAGTATGTTTAGTAAGTAGTACAAAACGACAAAGTAAGAAAAAAATAATTGAAGCTTCACATACATACAGTAATGTGAATGTTATTGTCACACATGCTTATGTGTGCATATAATTTGACCCTTTAACCACTTTGATAATTCAAATAATCTTTACTTTGTCTATAGAGGGTGGGTTGATTGCACATGCTCTTTTTCAACAACACACACCAGTTACTCACGCTTTCATCCAACTTACCAGTACAAACAACCTTCAGTTGACCACTCAATAACTTCACAACCCAATATCCATCTATTTGCCTTGCTTATCTCGAAAGGTGTTAAAAATACAATGTTGTTCCTTGCATTACAATTGGTTTTGAAAAACAAATATCTCCTTCATTCTTGCAGTTTTATTGTTCTTAAAATGTGACAGAAAACACACAAAAAGAGGACAAATATTAGTCTGCCAGAAACTGCTAGAAAATCCAAACAAAACGAAAGAACACACCTTTTTTCTGACTACAAAAGACGGTTGTCATTATCAGTATTGACAGATTCCAAAACTATCCACAGAAAATAACGATAGAATCTACTTTCTATGCATTGGGTGCAATCCACAACATTGTGGCAGCATTTTCAATGCATGGATAACAGCCAGGAAGCAATCTTTACTCGTATTGTCAATGCAAGGTACTCAAAAGAGAGAAAATCGCTGAGAGTGAGTTGAGACCAAAAAAATGAGGATCGGGCTGGGTGTTGAAAATAAGTCCAAGCAACCTCAGGAGTTGGAGCCAACAACAGTTTCACTCCAGCAACAAACATGACATTGATTGTATTTATTGATTTCTTGGAGTGACCATGTTAAAAATTGTGGTGCAAATGAAAACTTATTTGAAGACACTTTCTCACATTAGAAGAAGATGTGTTCTTGTCAACGGCTACCATGTTTTTTCCATCAAGACTACCCAGCTTGTATATGGCTTAATTTTAGCCCTCTGACTGTAAAATGAAACATCTCAAATAAATTGCCTCTTCATGAAAAAAAGCTTGGTTTTCATTCTGACACATGCAATCACATTAAGAGTGCATTGCTTTCCACCTGTTCAGTTCCCTATTCAAGCCTGTCAATTTGGCAAATTTCAAAAGCTTGTTGATTTCAGCATAAGCAACGTTTTCCCTCTAGAACTGCCACTTATCTATCCAGCAAAAAGTGGTAAAACATACAAAAAGATTCACATTCACATATAGAAGCCACATATCATTGCTAGATAAAAGAACCAGCCCCAACTGACAGAAGGTGTTAAAAAAATGAACAAGGACAAGATGTCAAAAGAGTGCCAGTGGTGGAATTCAGTTTTCCCTCAAATACACTGGAGCCATCTATTTATCAAATCTCACTTTTGTTGAAAGGCAAGGCAATCTTTTCAATTTGACTTGTCCTGCCTGCTTTGTCGAACAAAAAACATGTTTTTCAGAGCTTATTGTAAATGATAAAAGAATGTGAATTAATATTGGCTTAAATTGTGCCGTTGTGAAGGATAAATCTGTTTTGAAGTGAATAGGACTGTTTGTCCTTTTTATTTTTAAAAGTGACTATTGAAAAAATAAAAAAATAAGAAATGGTTTTATTTGTAAATATTAATTTTCCCACAAATGGATTAATCTGTTCACGCTATTGCTCAAGGGTGGTGGACGCACAGTCCTAAACACAAAATTATTCACCATATTTTTTTATTGTCATTAAAAACAATTTTTTGTGATAAACAATTACAGTTGTTGGGTGGCACAGCAGTGCAGTGGCGGGGGTGGGTACTGTGACAGACCTGTGACCTGTCCAGGATGCACCTCACCTATTGCAAAATGCATTCTGGGACAGGCTCCTGTCCTCCACAACCGTGCACATGATACGTGGGTGTAGATAATTGCGGTTACGGTAAAGTTTTGGACATGGATTTACTTACTTCACTTTAAACACACCATTTTTGTGGACATATGAGATTCAAGTAAGTATGTATTTGGACCAGTGAGATCAGGCTCAAGACACATACAGTTTAAAAATGTAAGCTGGAGTTGGAGTGGGGCAACTGTTTTGTTATGTTCAAGGTGAGAGAAACATACTGTCCTACAGTCAGTAATATAGTTCCTATTCATAACTCCAACCTGTGGAGCAGCTGCGACCTCACTACCTCCTGGTAGTTATGGCTTACTACTTTAACCTTCCTCTGCCTTCATCCTTCTCTACATCCCCACCTTCAGTAACTTCTTACCTTCCCCGTCCTCCCTGCCTCCCCTCCTGTTCTCACTCTAATACACAAACAGTACAACAGCTGGAAGTAGATTGCTTCATCCTGGCTTGGCTAGCCACCAACTTTCTCTCTCAGCTATTTTAAGCTCCTAGATCCTTTTCTCTCATTTGCCCTCTCAATTTAGTGGAAAGCATAACCGGCACTGACAGATGTTGAATCCCCGCTCTCCTCCTTATCCCTCTCTCTCTCTGTTTGACTCTCTCCTTTCCCCTTGCTCTGTTTTATTGGTGAACATTTGTGCAACAGCCATTGACACAGATGTTGAATGTTGTTTGCAGGACCAATTCTCTCTCCTCCTTTCACCCCCCACCCCCTCTCAGTCTGCACCTGTGCAGAATCTGTGCCAAGCTCCTGTTGAGTCTGAATGGGAGGTCCAAACATACCCGGAGCTTAGCTCATGAAAGCAAATCTCCCATTATTACACACTGTATTATGGGCTGTCGCTGGGGCGGCCCTGTTTGGAGAGTCACCAGCGACTAAATGATGCGAGAGGTCATGTGCATGCAAAAGCATGTAAATACCCACATCTGCGTGTGTACACGTACATACATACAGAGATGTACAGGCACAGCAGGTTGTATAACTCTGACCTGTTATTATGCAGACATCTATTTGTATGCATAAAGCCCCCTATTCTCCACATGTATATATATATACACACACACACACACACACACACACACACATTCAAGCTATTGCTCATCATACTGAAAGATGGTGTGTGTGCTGTGTGACTAAAGTTGATAAAAGCTTTTAGTGTTATTTGGAAACTATGCGTGTGATCCATGTAGCAGACCAGCTATACAAGGTGAAAATTATAATTTCTAAATTTATGGCTGTAGCTCTATTATTTCTTATAATTAAAATGAATATTAATTAATAATTTCATCCATCTATTCATGTTCAATGCCCCCCATGACCTTTGCATTTATTACCCTGAGATGTTTTAAGCTTTTCTGAAAACATGTGTCTCAAAATGAACTACAAACATGTCCACCAGCACAGGCAAATTGAGTTTCAGGTGTTCAACAGAAGGATTTTTTAGGGCACTAAATAGTACAATAGTTGTAGCTCTTCTTTTTCCTCTCTTACCAATGATTTTATACACTTTCTGTTTTCTTCCCCAACATATTTGGTAGGCATTTAAAAAGAAGGAAGTATGTGTGACATATTTAACATTAATACATGATTGACATATTCAATGTGATACTTTGGAATAAACTTAAATTTACTGCAAAAACTTGATTGGAACTACACAGTATTTCAAAACAGAAAAATCTCCAAAGCTTCCCGAAACATGGTGTCCTTGAAAGAACAAGATCTTGTGGGAACATGAAACTAAATTGCAGGAAAGAGCTATCTTAAGGGAACAAGATCAGTATAAATTCTCGGAAGTTATTATTGGTGGGAATACATTGATCTTTTCTCCAATAACTTGTGTACACTACTATCTTGTTCATATATGGTAACTTATTTTCACAATATAGTGTGTGTATCTTGCTCACACTATATTGATTGTAAGATTCTAAGTGGTCCACCTTAAAGCCCTGAAAACTTGGCTTCGAATTTCAGTATTTTTCTATAGCATTAAACATCTATGACTAAATAAGCAAAAATGTAAGTTAAAGTTTGGAAAAAACAACAAGCTTAGTTATTTATTATAAAGAGTTTATTTTTGTCAGGAAACAGTGTGTTTATGTAAGACCCCATTACTCAGAGTAAGAATCTGATACTACGTAAAGACGTTTTCAGGGTCTTAATGATGTTTTTTGCCAACTCAACTCAGACTATCTTTATGATCCATTTAACAAACCATTTATATTTCTATGCTTTCTAAAAATCTAGACCACCATAAAGCTTGTTATCTTCAGCTGTGCCATTTTCAGGTTTTGTGCTGCAAAGTCTTTATGTGCTCAAAGCAATCATTTAGAATTCTCAAACTATTTGACATGGGAACACATGATACAAAAACTACACTTAAAGGCTTTGTATTCATGGTGATCATGTCTAATATTTGTTTAGCAATGTTAAAATGTGTCATTTTTCAACACTCATCCTCTATTGTACAGATTGTTACTGAATATTTGAACAAGATTTTGACAAGATTTATCATATGTAAGATGGTAAGATATAATGGTTGCCATACACATGTTTTCCTCTGCAGGTGGTGGTTTTTTTCATATGTCAAACTCTAACATAAATGACACATGGAAGTCAAGAGGAAAATGAACCATGGAGGAAAAGAGGATACGGAGAAGAAATTGTACAAGTTGAGGATGAAAATGAGCAAAATGTACGTGTGTACACCGAGGGAGAAGAGTTCGGGGAGAGAGCTAGAGAGGGAGGAAAGGATGGAGATAGCTGAAAATGAGTGTGAAACAGATCGGAGGCTGTGTGCAGAAACAGCAGATGGACTGGGGAGCAGCAGAGCGAGGCGGAGGAACACAGCCTTTGTTCTCCCTGCTGTCTGTCTGCCTGCGTTTTTTGTCTGTCTGCGTGTCTGCCTACCTTTCTGTCTGCCAGTCGGTTTGTTTGGAAAAGCTCACCAATACGCTCCTGTTCCCCTCATGTCATTTCATCTCTTCTCTCCTCCTCTCTCAATTACTTAGACTTACCAACTCTCCCATATCCTCTCTACCTCCATCTCCTCAACTCTTCTTCTGTCTCCATTTCTTGTCACTTTTTTCTCACTTTACCTCTTTACCTCTATCTCACTATTTTACCTTGACTTTCAAACTGCCTTTTGTATACAGTATAAAAGCTGTTTTATACTTCTGCATAAAATCTACGCCGTTGCTACGTGCGTAGGTATGTGGAGACACAAACCTACGCCGTAGCCTGACATGCACCTCTCAAAAAATTGAACTACACCTCGTGGCGACGCACGTCGCTTGGCCGTGGCTTGGTAGTGTTGCATTTCCCCCGACTCATTTCCTGGTTCTCCTTTTTCATAAACAACATGAAATCAAGGAGAGGGTTCACTTTTCCTGCTACAGATTTCCCACCTTGGTCAGAAAGCACAGGGGAGACACTTTGTTTCTCTCACTATGACTCTAGAATCGCTACTCACTCCGAAGCTAATCACTGTCACTCTCTCACTGATCCCTCGCTCTATCACCCACTCCCCACACACACACACACACACACGCCGGCTCGAGGCACACACCAACGCACAAGTAAACAAAGAGTTTCGCGATTGAACCTCCGGAAATCACACACTCCTAGTGTTCTGGCGGTGAAATGGACCGCAATGCAAAGAAAGGCGTCCAACCCCGACGCAGAACTCAAAAAGGGTCACGACGGTGTAGTAGCGACGGTGTAGTAGCGACGGTGTAGTAGCGACGGTGTAGTAGCGACGGTGTAGTAGCGACGGTGTAGTAGCGACGGTGCAGCGTTGCTGCGCTACGGTGTGGAGTTGCCGCAGAAGCATCAAACAGCCTTATGTGTGCCTTTGTTCTGTTTCTTGTTCTCACCTTTTCCACTTTCTTACATCAATAATCCCACTATCATCTATCCTCCTACCTCCACAGCATGTGGTCCTTGTAGACCACCTCTCTCTCTCTCTCTCTCTCTCTCTCCCCACCCCACCCCCCCCCTCTGGCTGCCCCGTAGCCCCGATGTTATGGCACATGCCATTACACCTACACACCATTACTCTTAATATCTCACTGGTGTGAAAGTATGCACGTGGCGGAGCTCATCTGTGACAACAATTACACACACACACACACACACACACACACACACACACACACACACACACACACACACACACACACACACACACACACATACACATAACCAACTGTCTTTGCTCATGTTTCTTTCATCTAATAATTTTCTAATTCTTTAAATTTCAAGACAAAATTAAAATTCATGAAAAGAATATCTCACACAATCGGTTATGCAGGAGTTTGTTTTGGATGTTCATACTAGATTTTCGAGGACAAAAACTGTCCTCATTTTCGAGTGAAATAATCTTGATCGTGGCATACAAACTTACAAAATACAGTGTGTGTATGTTTGTGTGTGTGTGTGTGTGTGTGTGTGTGTGTGTGTGTGTATATATGTGTGTGTGTGTGTGTGTGTGTGTGTGTGTGTGTGTGTGTGTGTGTGTGTGTGTGTGTGTGTGTGTGTGTGTGTGTGTGTGTGTGTTTCTGTCTGAGGCACCCTCTACAGATCATCCCAGCTTTCCTCACAGCGGGGGAGTGCAGTTCCATGCAGTGAACAAAGGATTAGGAGAAGACTGTGTGTGTGTGTGTGTGTGTGTGTGTGTGTGTGTGTGTGTGTGTGTGTGTGTGTGTGTGTAACCCTATATCCTCAGGGCTGACTACTGCCTAGCCTCTATTCTATCACCATCCATCTCTTGCTGTGTGTGCATGTGAGTGCGTACACGCGTGCGCACTGATGCTATCATCATATTAACATAGATGACAATCTGGCGCGAAGGTGCTGATCAAAGATAAATTTCCCTCCCTGGATCGCCTCCCGTTAATTACACCATCTGTGTAGGAATGCAGCGTCCCGAAGTGTGGGGGAGGCCGATCCGTCAAACGCACCCGCTCTCCGGCGCCGACAGTAATCCACCAGAGACTGATCGCCTTCAACCCTCAAATAGGTTACACACACATGGCTGCGAGGGCACACACATTCAGTGCTCAGTAACATATATGCGAACATATCCTGCTACATATGTGCTGTAAAACCTCAAACCCATCACACACAAACAGACACACACACACACACACACACACACACACACACACGGATACATTCATATACACATTGCCCTTTTCTCACCTCTCACCACCAATCACCCACATTTCAACACCTCTCATACAGAATTAAATTCAAATCTCTGAGTTGCCATTTGGCTGGTGTCAAACACAGCTTTCAGAGTTCAAATCCTTAAGTTGCACTTGGTTTAGCTGGAAGCCAGTAGAGCAGCACAAACAGCTCATACTGAACATCTGAACTAAGAAAAGTAACAGCTTCACAAAGTAACACTTTGTTAAAGTCAGGTTAAGATGGTCTTTGTTAAATTTTGAAGAAGTCAACACTGACTTCAAGTCTAAGAAGTTGCATTGACTCTTTCAATATAAAAACAAAACTAGGATCTTTCCCTAACTTTAACCAAGTGTAGGGTCAACCTAACAGCACATGGGACACATCATTTAAACCCTGGTCTCAAACTGGAATTATGCTTAGAAGATTCCTGTAAACATCTTTGCAAACCTCCTGTGGTAGAAATGTATTAGACATGAAGGAATGTATGAGTTGTGCATTGTCATGGTTTGATGTTTTGAGAGGCCTCAAAGTCTTTCACACTTGGCATGACTTATGTGAATTAAAAAGAGAGCAAACGCATACACCATTCAAAATGAACTGTTGTACAAAGTTTACGTACAAGTACAGTATATAAGAAACAACCAAACAACAACCTCCGTGCACCTGTGCCTACACACAGGCATGTCTCAGCCTTGGTTTCAACGCTGTGTACTTTAGTAATGCCACTATTTACCCTGACTTACAGTACTCCCTACTTCTATGCGGCATGAGAATGCCACTCCTCCAGGACTGGAAACATGTTGCCAATAAATGTAATCAAGGCAGTAGATCCTCCAAAACATGTTTGGCAAAGCAAGTCAGTGGTACATAAACATTGTTGGAGATATGGTTCAACCCAGTCTCATGGCAGTTCATGAAATGGTCACATTATTTAATCTATTGATTCGTGTTCACAGGAACGATTTTCTTGTTTTTTTTTTTTCGTGGTGGCCAGCACGAAAATGTAAAGTAATGTATTTCAATGGGAAGCATATTTCGTGATCACAGCACGAATACGGTAGGGGGTAGTATGAAAAGCTGACAAACAATACAGGACTTTCACCCAGGAGACCGGGGATCGCGTCCCGCGTGTGGCGTTTTGTTTCCCCGTTGTCTTCCTAATCACAACCGTCCCGTTAATGTTGCGCGTCCCCCGCGGCCGTCTCCCAGCGTGTGAGGCGTCCTTTCCCCATTGTTTTTTTCCTAAACCCAACTTCTGAATAGATGGTTCCCATTTCGTGCTGGCCACCATGAAAAAAACAAGATAAAAGTGTTGTTGTACACGAATCAATAGATTAAAAATAACGTGACAATTACACGAACTGCCGTGAGACCGTGGAATAAATGCAGAGGATTTGATTACAATAGCCTGAGCCATGCACTACAACCAAAACCATATACTTGTTCGTATTCATTTGTATTCAACAGGAGAGCAATCCTATCAGTGACTAACAAGGTAATTGTATTACTGTGTACATGAGGGAAACATGGAACACCATTCCCAATAGGTTGGTTACTAAGTGCTTTAATTGACAGATATACATCTGGTGAACAGAAAGGAACTTGGTAAAGAAAGCTGTCCTCATAATGGCAGATCACATGGTCATCTCAGGGGCACAGATAAAACACAGATAACAAATTATTAGTCAGAATATGACAATTTTTAGTTTACCACAGATGTTTACACACAGTAGTTGTGCCAAGAGTAACTTTCTACCTCCAGAGAAACACAGAAAGAGAGGGATGAGCAGGGTCGGTGCCCCATGCCCCACACTTGCCAGATGTGGTGGGTGTGCTTTACGAGGGGGCGCTTGGCACAAAGTGCCACTGTGACAGAGAGGCACACGCCATTAATCTCCTTCCTCTGGGATGCCGGGATGCCACTAAGCTTTAAGAGTCCTCCATCCCCCCCTTTCCTCTGCTATACCCTTCTATCCTCATCACCTCTGCTCTCCCGTAATTCCATCAATCCTCCCATCTGTTACGCTGTAAAACATAGACTTTGTTATTCCTCTACACTTTTCTAAATGAAATCTTAAGCTTCGATGCATGCATTTCACTCACTCCATCACTTACTCATCCATCCATCCATCCATCCACCCACCCATCCATCCATCCACCCATCCATCCATCCACGTCTCTCCATCCAGCCATCCCTTAATCTAATTTTGCTCTGGTCCCCCTTAGAAGCTCTCATCTTTTTCCTCCTCGCCTCCTTTCCCACCAGTCAAATGAAGCAGTCACAGCTGTGCAGCCATTTCACGGGGGCCGCACTGATCACACCATTACGATTATTGACTACATTAAGTGAAGATGGCGGGGGGGGTCCAATACATGGGTCCAACAGACACACATGGTAATTAATCTAAAAATTAGAAGCAGTGGAAGTGTCTTTTTCACATTTTCTTTTTTTTATGTCTCTGTGCTGTCAAATCTATTTGACATTAGTGTTTCCTTTAAATTCAGATGTCAGGCAATCCAAATCAGCTCATCAAGGTAAAACAAACACAACCAGTTTACTTAAAATGTGACTTCTAAAAGAATGTTCTCACTCAGTAATTAATTACCACATCCACCACCCACTGGTGTCCTTGGGGATCTTATTGGAATCCAAACGTTAGTCGTTTATGTGCTGAGGCCTTTAAACGCCAGCGAGAAACATTGATGTGCTTCACACAAGAATCAAGGTCATCATTAAAATTTCAAAGACTTCAAAGCAATACAGTCTTAAGTACCGCTTAAATTGACCATTAAGAGAAATAAATTGAGTTTGGCATTTAAAAAATTCTCTTTCATCCCTTGAATCATTTTCATGTGATAAACCTATTGAAGTAATGTTTTTTGGGTTAAAGCTGCGAAAGAAAACACAACCAGAGTGCTCTGGGAAGCCAAAGTACATCAGGAGTATAAATTTAGTTCACTAATGTGTTTTCAAAGTGAATGAACCATCACATTTTTCTGGTATATTTAAACTCTGTCTCAAGTTAAAGATCTTCATGTGTTTGGAACTTTTCTGAGTCCCTGTGTGTTCATGTGCCTGTGCTCATCGTGTTTGGTTGTGCCTTTGTGTTTATGATTATGCTGCACTTTCAGAGCGCCATGCCCTCCCAGGATCCTCCTGGAGCTTTCCCAGATGGCCTGCAGAACTCCTACCCGTCTCTGAACTGGCATCGCTGGCAGGCCTTGCGCTCGCTCGCAGGGCACACAAGACTGGGACTTGGCACATTCACTCTCTCCTAGGACAAAGGAGCAACTTTTGGAGGTCATCTAAGTGTTCTTGGACCAGCTGTACTGTCCCCACATTAACATTCATGTTCAGAATTTAACCAGTTACATTGTGCAACAGTAGAATATGCTTATTGTCATACTTTAATAACACAAGAAACCAAAAATAAGTGAGTTTCTGCAGGCTTATACTGTTCTTATATTCCAGCAATGGTGGATTGTGATTGCTTTACAATTCATTGAACTTTAGGATTTCTGTAAATTTGGGACTTACTATGATTGACTTTGCCATATGAGGGAAACAATTAGACTTTTACTGTAAACAGCCAATCTGCAAGAAAACCAAGGTGACATTCACCAGTCACCTGTCTCCACTCCTGAATTTGCATTAACCTATCGTGCAGCTACAAACCATGGAATGTGTGTCTTTGGCAACTTTTTCAGTCGAGTTCTTCTTTTTGTTCTTTTTTTTCTAGATCAGAACTCTAAATGTGGTGTCAGGAGAAAATGGGGGGAGATGAAGATAGGGAGCAGAATTAAATGATACGGAAATTGGAGTAGGTGTAAATGACTCGGCGAGGGTGAAGGACGGAATAAATTGGATTGGATGGATTCTGGAGCATATTAACAGTCTATGGAGCCAGCAGATAAAATCCAGTAGGGATAAAAAAAGAGGTCCATCTACGCTGTCATATAGAACACAATGTGCATGTGTGTATACATTCATAAATGTGCTCATTGCACCATTCAATTTAATTCTCCCCACTGGCTGTTTTTTTGTCTCTCTCTCTCTCTCTCTTTATCTCTCTCTCTCACACACACACACACACACACACACACACACACACACACACAGACACAGATGTTAAGGTATTATTGTGTGTGTGTGTGTGTGTGTGTGTGTGTGTATGTGTGTTCTCGTTTAACTGTATTCGCGGGGTCCAAAAACCGGGAGTCCAGTATACTTGTGGGGTCCGACCAGCTTTGTGGGGCCAAAATCCTGGACCCCACAAGGTTAAAGGGCTGTTTGAGGGTTAAGACTTGGTTTTAGGATTAGGGTTAGAATTAGGTTATGGTTAGGGTGAGGGTAAGGGTTAAGGTTAGGCATTTAGTTGTGATGGTTAAGGTTAGGGTAAGGGGCTAGGGAATGCATTATGTCAATGACGGGTCCCCACAAAGATAGTGAAACGCACTGTGTGTGTGTGTGTGTGTGTGTGTGTGTGTGGGTGGGTCCCAAGGCACAACATGCCAAAGAGTGAAAAGAAGAGGGGTAAGACAGAAGAAAAAAAAAACAGTAGGTAGGTTTAAAGGGAATATGATAGGAGTAACCAAAAGAAAGATAGATAAACAGGAAATGCTAAAAAAAAAAAAAAAAAAAAAATGACAGTAGGGTCAAGATCAAGAAGGCACTGGAAGAGCATCCAGGGACACACTCAAAGGCAAGCCCTGAGGGGAGTAGAGAGAGAGAGAGGAAGACCGAGTGTGTGAGAGGAGTGAATAATCATTGTTTCCCCCCAGAGAATGTACAGACCATAGACGTAGAGAATGACTTCCAACCGTACAACCAAAATGGCTGGTCAATCATCTGTTGATAGGCGAGAGAGGCCAGAAGGAGACAGATAGTGTCCTATGCCCCATGCATGTGCAAATG
Organism: Zingel zingel; assembly: GCA_023566125.1. NCBI lineage: Eukaryota > Metazoa > Chordata > Actinopteri > Perciformes > Percidae > Zingel > Zingel zingel. The sequence continues at coordinate 16,398,397 of CM042330.1, read as the reverse complement.
TGGGGTGCATTTTACAAGGCAGGAGACAGCAGGACAGGTAACATGGGAACAGCAGGGCAGAGGCTCAGGCCCCATATGGCCCTGACCTCCTTGAACGAGGCTTTGAATTTCTACCGATACAAAGGTGCTGTTATGTAGCTTAAATTTACCCCTATCCTATAGAAAAGGGGCTAATGTAGGACAGATAAACGCTCATGCTTAAAGTAACACAGTCTTTTGCAGTGTTTTTTCAAGCATCCAATGAACAATCTATCTGCATTAAAAGGTCACCACAGGTCCATTAAGTTGCCTGTAACCTAGCAGACCGGAGAAATGATACTCTAAATGGGTATGGAAAGACTTACTGTTCTGTCCCCATGGGTCTCGGGTTTGTGTGTCAATAATACCTGAGTGAATCCACTGGTGTGTCAAAATCATCACAGGAGAGGAGAGTTGTTTTAAAAAGCGAGACAGAGAGTGACTGCAATAATTGGGTAAATCGAAATATATTTCCTCTGTTTTCGACGACTGCGACCATTTTTGACCATTGGCGGCACATCATGCTGCGGGCAGTTTTGGTATTCTCCTACTATTTGTCTGTTAGGGTCAACCACATTGTGGATTGGGTCTAATTACCCTGGTGCCTATTCAGTCTGGGTTTGTCCTCCTTTTATACTCTCTCTATAGTCTCTTTTTGGACCTCTGAAGACCTCAAGTGTGCATTACATGTAATATACAACAGCAATTTATTCTACTACAATTGATCTACTCCTGTGTTAAATCATGTTTATATAATTTACCACAGTTTGTGATATGATGGAGAATAATGAAAAACTTGTCATTATGTGATGCACACCAGTTAACCTTAGTGTGAACCCTTGTTGAAAAGTTGGAATAAAGTCAAAGTCAGTTGACCTCTGCGCCTCCTGTTAAAAGCTATAAGTTCTTTAACTCACCCCATGGTACCGAGACCTCCAGAGCGAAGCGAGAGCGTTGCCTGGTGAGCTGCTTTGATTACTTCTCTCCCTCCCTCGCCGCTAATACTTTTATTTTATTAGGCCTGATCTGATTCATATGCACAGTGCAGACATAATTTTGATTTGAAATTCTTTCTTATCTGCGGTGGCTGGGACTAACCCTGCATGACTGCATCCAAAATCAATTACCTTGCTTGGTCCCCTGGCGAGTATTTGGCGAGGAACAGAGGGGCACGGTGTGCAGGTTCTATCACAGACTTTTAACCTTAAAGATAATGTTGTTTTTTTCACTTTGAAGGACATCTCTGATTCCGGAGTGATGTAGTGTTTTATGGATGAGGAGATTGTCGTATCACTTCAAAACATTCCCTCATTCAAATCACTCACTGTGAAAGCTGGTTAGAAGCAGCAGTTTTGTCATGTCAGTCAGGATGGAACCGAGACAACAAGTGAATGCAAAACTCGACTTTTAGAGCTCCAAGTTTGTTCCCTACCGACTCCACAGAAGAAAAGCTCCACACAAAAAAACACCAACCTCTGTCTGGCAGCTTCCCTTGTCATACGGCCTCTCGCCATCATATTTACTGAAGGGTAACACCTGTGTTAAACAAACATCCCCAAAGATGTTTGGCTATTCATTTGCAGCAACTTCTCGTTATGGATCCATTATGGAAAGTGTCCAATGCACCGGGTTGTAATGACACAGGCAATGCTTGCTGTAAAACAGTGGCATATGGCTAAACTACACAACATTAAACATTTTGGAGACTGTGCCTCCCCGGTGCCTAAATAGCACAGCGCTTTGGCAAATAAACCATTACACAGTGTGAATGACTTAAGGACTTGCGTGCCAAGCTGAGCTTCTTAACCACCTTTTACTGAGACAAACAAAGCAGCACGCAAAATGAGAGCAATCTGCATTATAAACTTGTGCAAGAATACATACCTGTGCCACATGTGAGTAAACTTAGTATATAAATAATAAAACAACATATAATTACAGTAAATACACATGTTCACATATACACACACCGTCCAGATATTCAACCATCCATTTTTGGCTGATCACAGAGGCAGCAGAGAAGCCTAAAAATCTGTTTTCCCAGCTACACCCTCCAACTTCTCTTTGGGGATCCAGATGTGTTTTTGAAGTAACTCCACAGGGAAGTGTACGAGAAATATCAAAATCAGCCTGCCCAAATCACCTCAACTAGCTTCCTACAGCTTCCTTTTTCTAATGTGCTAAATGTGCTGGTTTTACTGTAAAGTGTCTTTGAGTACCATGCAAAGCGCTGTATAAATATGATAAAAAAATGTGTTATTATTATCATCATTATTACAATGTGGCAGTTCTCATCTTTAATATCAAATATAACAACAAAATAAGTCCTGACCCCTGCCAAGCAAAACTTGTTTGTTTTCGTTCTTTAGCCAGAGCTTGTGACCACTTTTGAAGACGGAACAGTCAAAAGTTACGCCCAAAGCCTCAGCATCTTCTTCACCATGACCATGACTTAAGATTCAATTCCAACTACTTAACAATTTGCTGCAAACCACCCCAGTGCATGCTGAGAGCAACAGTCCGACAAAAACAGAACTAGCACCTGCAAAACATAGAGATGCAAACATAAATCCACCAAACTGGATGCTCATCAATATTTCCAAGTCACTTATCATCATGTGAAGCTTCTAGATAGACTTGCACCAGTAGCCTGAACATATGCAACCTGTGCCTTTCTAACATATACACACACAGACACACAGCCTGCAGGCGATCATCAACCAGCATCACAACTGCACATTCTACTGTAAGCTGAAGAGGCCTCACAGCCTGGATCTGCATCTGCATCTACTTCTCCGTGCCAGGCAAACCGCCTCAGTCATGCAGTTCCAGCTATTTCTGTGTGATTGATGTGAGTGCTTAGCTGGGCGACAGAGGTCACAGAGCCTGGGAGATTGTTTTAGCCCTACCTGCTCCTCTTTCCCACTTCCATCTCTTTTCTGTTTCTCTCTCTCCCTCCCCCCACCTGGAGTGTCGTGAACCCTCTCCACACTCCACCACCTAATTATATCCTGGACGTGTAAATGTATTCATATTCATGAAGGCACAGATGCTAAATTAACTGTGGCAGGGACACGTTGCACTGGGCCGACTGCACAATCTGCTTCCTCCACTTACAGAAAGGAGGGAGGGAGGGTGGGAGGGAGGGAAGGGGTATTGTAGCTGGAGAAGAGAACACCGTGGGGAGAGAGAGAGTTGAACAAAGAAGGGAAGACGAAGAGGAAGAAAATAGACAGAGATGAAAACAAATCAGGGAAGAGAAGAGGAAGTGAGGTGAAGAGAATAACAGAGGAGGAAGAGAAGGTAGAAAGGCAACCACAGTTGGTTCAGTGGTATCAGGAGGTGACAGCCATGGTTACAGCTGGACACAGTCACTAATTCAACCTCAGCAGTGCCTTGAGTCACCTGAGATGTCACCATCACTGATACCGCCAAATGGCCCCACCAGGCCCCTGCCATCCTGGGCCCGGTCACATGTGCCTAGGCGGCGATGACTGACAAATCAAAAAGCCAGAGTGCATACAAACTTGGAGCTGGTGGCGGCAGAACGACGCGCAGGGAACTCAGGGGCAGATGGAGGGAGGTGTAGCGGTGCGCAGCGAACAGATGGCCGTTCTGAACTTGATATATGAAATTAATAACGTTTCTCAAATAGAATTCAGAAACAGGAATACATTACCTGAATGTTAATAACTGATTCTTTCTTTTTTTTTGTTGAGTGGGGGTAGAGGGGAGCATTTGCATGTCAATGAGAGATATGTGGGGGTAAACAAATGCAATTCTAATGGTTATTTTTTCTTTTCTTCCCCTATGTAAAAGCAGACAATAGAAGGTAAATGGTGGCAGCTGCATTGTTCAGAAAAGTCACTCCAAGTCATTCTTTTGTGCTGGAATCACATACATTTGGTAACTTTCTTTGAACTAAAGGCTTATTGTATTGTCACCTTCATATTTCCATCTTAAGCATGACTTAAAAGAGGTTTTATTAATCAGAACGTCAGAAATGTATTAAAATAAGTGAATCTTAGAAAACTAACAAAGGCTTGGACTCTACAGAAACCTTTCACGCCACTGCCTGAATGATGAAATCCTTGAACCTAACATTGACCGTCTGACTTTCACATTTCTGCTTGAGGTCTTTTATTCACATAGTTTCAGAAATTGAATTTTAGTGAGAGGTTTGGCTCCTTCAACAAAGAGTGTTATTCACTGCTGCTTGGATTTGTTCCCACTAAAAACAGAACTATGCATATTCACAGACCTGCAGTACTGAAAGACACCTTTCTGACACAGTGGTTGTTCAGGGCAAAGCCTATTCAATTGCATATAATAGTGTTTCCCTTTAACACTGAGCTCAGTACAGACTGTGATGAAAGAAAAATGTAACTGGATGTCATTTCAAATCTGCCTTCTGTATAGTTGTTATAACCCAATCCTGCTTGTGTGAGGTCAGTTGCATGCAGGAGGGGAAGAACAGTTGAAAGTAAAAGTAGTAGGTAAACCTTAAATACCCATCTGATTAACACACGCATGACAGAACAGGTGGTTCTAAATTTGTCTTTTTACTTTTTTGTAAAATCAGGTTTTAAATCAGTTGACATGACAGCAAGATCTCACTGTATCTGGCCAAGAAATATTTCAGCACATAACGCCCTATTAAACTGCAACATGTTGTTTTACACTTAGTTTTTTCCATTGATAAAATAAATGAGATAACATGTTAATTAGTGAGCTTTAGAGGTGCTCGTAGGCAGAATTTGTACCAACTTGGACAGAGCAAGGTTAAGTTGTCTACCTTGCATCCAGTCTTTATGCTAAGCTATGCTAACCAGCTGTTGGCTGTAGCTGTTCATATGGACATGAGACTGAAATCAATCTTCTCATTTAATTATTTGCAAGGAAGCGAGTGAGCATAGCTCTTAAAATGTCATGCTATTCCTTTCCACTCCAGGAAAGTAACTGGAGCGTCTTTTCTCTTAAAGCGAGTAAGGGGCAACATGTCTGGCAATGGAGGCAGACTGCTTTGAGTGAGGAAGTTACTTAACTACTGAAGCCAATTACTCCTAAACTGGAAGATTTCTTTACCAATATCAGTGGTTTAAAAAAGGCATGAACTTTTATAGCCCCTAAATGTAGTACTATAAAGATCTATTTACACTACTAGAGCAGCAAATCAAAACTTGTAGTTACAAAAATGATCACATTAATAGAAAGTGCACTAGCACCTATACTTTAATAATGTCAAGTCTAATCATTCTTAATCATAAACTTAAATTCTAAACCTCATTAATGCAGGGATAAGAGTTTAGGGCATTGCAGGCTGCCAGTTTTTCCTTCAGCTGTGTGAAACTAGGCCAGTGATAGCCTGACAAGCCAGACCCACATCAAGATGTTGGGTCTGGGAACTCACCAGGCAGGGCTCAATCAGAGGGGCGGGATAAACGGTGGTCTTTCAAACTCCCTCTGCACTCATAGCCAACCAGAGCAACGCTAGTTGATAGATTAAACCTTTGCCGTATCCGGTCGGCTAAACTCCGAACACACCTTTTTTTAAGAAAGATTTCAGTGCTTAACTCCAAGTCTTCCAGAGTCCCGGCTAAAACCGATTCAAAAGACCGCTGTTCGCCAGCAGCAGCAGCCATCATCTTTGTTTTCAAGTAGCAGGGAATTCACACGGAACCATCGCAACTCTGCCGTCCTTATGTTAAGCCCGCCCACCGACTCTAAACACGATGTGATTGGCCTGACCAGAATTTGGTTTTTCCAGCTCGCAAGCCAATGAAGAGCTGCTAGACTAACCCTAGCTGCAAATTATATTTGCTGCCACTAGGGTGAGTCTAGATTTCTAGGCAAGGCCAGTGAACCAGTCAGTGCAAATAATAGGCTACAAGAAGAAAAAAAACAATGCAAACTAAAATGTTTGTTAGCAGAACTGTGTATTTTCATAGCCTAAAAATTACACTTGTGTTTCCAGGGAATTGTGGAACCCACATGCAGCATTTGTGTGAGATTAATGCAACATTCATTCATCTCTGCTAAATAATTACAGATTTCAAGCAGGAAACTATGGCTCAAGGATTAAAAAAAAAAAATGAACAGCATACGTTTGGAGCTGCGCAAGTCTGCCTCATCTCCACTGTACTGGTTAGATGCATTCCTGAACAGAAGCGTTGTCTTCACACGGCATGACAGACGATTCAAACAAACGCACGACAAATGGTTCGGTAAGATGGACACATGAGCCGTATTTAATTCACATACAGACAAGTCTCCTTCCACACTGCACCTTTCATTAAATAGACACACCATATTATAGATTAGTCTATTTCACTCATTACTCTGGATAAGTAACATACTCAACTTAGGCATACTGGATGTTTCAATATTTCAGTGTTCATGAGATGGTTGTATTTGGGGGTAATTTGAGAGGGAGCACTGTTGATGGTAGAACTCTGAAAAACTGCTGAAACTGATGAATATGGAGCATAAAGCTGGTGACAGTGATACTGTACCCCTGCAATATGTAGTGGGAGTGGTAGCATGAGAAACTTGGAACTGGTTCAGGCACACAGTCTGTTCACCTTCATGGGTAGAATGACAGATGGCTCGGCTAGTTTTCTGCAGTAGAGCATAGCAGAGCAAAGCTACCATGTCATGAAGAAGTTTGCATGTGTGGGAGTTTTGACAAGCTCTGGTCTACAGCAATCTGTGCATGCACAGATGTTTACACCTGTGCACGCATTCACACACAGATATTTGGTAGAGGCTCGGTAAAAATTGTTTGTTTTCCCTCCCAAACCGATCGCTAATGCAAAATCCATTACCATCGCGGCGTCATTAGGAGTGGCGGAGGGGCAAGTCAGGAGCTTCAAGGTACGTCTCAATCCACGGGGGTACACGTTCCCTCCAAAAACAGAAGGTAGAAGTTGGCGAGGCGTTGTGCACATGGAGAGTGTTACTTACTGGTTATTGTGGTGGTCATACTGTGTCCCGTATGGCAGTGTATAAATGAACAGCATGCAAACACCTTCTGTCCAAACATCTGCGACAGGCACATTTTTAGGCTGCCTTCCAAAAAGTAAAAAAAGATGGAGGCAGAAGAAATAAAATGTCTCTAGCTGCTTGGCTCAGCTCGTCTGCTCTCATTCTGTTGGCTTATTACTTTTTTTCCCTTGTCATTCAAGTTTCTCTGCCATTCCTGAATGAGACACAAAGCAACTTTTACTGTAGTGTACTGAGTTTTCAAGGATGTTTTGCAGACTTGCGATTGAGAAGGAACTGCTGTATTGATAAAAATACACAGACTTGTGCATTGTCTCATTGGAAAGACAGAAACACTTTGAAAAACAAGGTTTGAAAAACAAGCTCTCTCAAATCCTCCATCGCTCATTAGAATTAATTTGCTGGAAGAATACAGTAGCTCATAAAATTCACATCATGAGTTAAGTGTGCGCTCTAAAACCACCCTAAGCTCTGTTAATTAGAATCTGCCATCAGCTGCAAGATTAAAATAATATGAAATATCGTATCTGTTTATCTTTGAAATGCATTTATATGAAGCAATACGTGCCATATTTATTTAAAAAAAATGTAAATATTTTTATTATTTTAAAATAAGAATAATAAAACCAGCGGTAAGGTATACTGTAATATCTCAGTCTTGGTTATGTGCCACCAGCAGTATTGTGGCATCCATGCACAGGTATGTCACAGACACAATAACACAACACATACTCATACCTAGTCTCGCTTTGCCAGACCTTCCTTCACAGCGCTGCAGGGTAGGGTAATGCTAGTCCACACAGCATTCCCAGATGGGAGAAAAACGTGCTGTGGTTTATTGGCATTTCTTTAAACCAATCACAATCGTCATGGGCTAAGTGCCGGACGAAGCCACAGTGCCGCTGCAAAATAGCCTCGGGAATTAACTTGTTTTGGTGGAACACATGTATGTTCAAAGGTTGTTTTAGTCATTCAACAGAACTCAGATTGGACAGATAGTCTAGCTAGCTGTCTGGATTTACCCTGCAGAGATCCGAGGAGCAGTTAACCGCTAGTCCTCATAAATCAAGTTTAAAATTCCAACACAAAGAAAGCGGAAGGTAATAGAAATCCGGCCGAAAAAGAGTGAAATCCAGCAGAATTTCTGGCGGCAAAGGAGCAATCCCAGAGTGGAACGTCGTGGATATAGATTAACTCATACCTAAATGACATTATAGGTAAATTTCCAAAGACACCCAGAACGATACGGCCATTGTTTTTACTGCTGCCCGGTGGTGGTTTAATCATGTGACCTTAATCATGTGACCGTTCTATTTAACGTATTGGGCGCCGTTTTAAACATGTAGTAAACGTTGTTAAACCATAGCTAGTTAAGTTTGGGCAAGAAAAAATACTTAGGGGAAGCTTTAAGCTAGCTAGCTTGAGGCTAGACGCTGTTTCAACAAATTTGTCCAAACCAGTTTAATACTCTTTTTGAAAATGGAAAAATATGTACAATAGCTGCATTATCCTTGTAATTTACATTTCCAAATGTGACAATTTCAGAAACACTGTTTGTAATTAGTTCAATGATTTATACATTAAAATATGGTAATCATTTTCCCATTTACTTTTTTCTTTTGTAATTTCCTCTAGTTCCAGCTTTAATCTCCTCTCTGCAATTCTGTGTTTTCTCTCGTCATTGAACCTATCCTGGCAAAGTTGTTTTTCATCTAGAAGTTACATGACCTGGCCAACACTGTGTACACAAGTACTTGGCATGACCATACATAGCTGGCCAAGGAGGCGCCTGTTATAAAAATACACAAGTAGAAACTCGGTTGCCGAGACTCTACTGCTCCTTCTCAAGGCATCACGTCATGCATTCCTTCTGTTTACACTCATTTTCCAGCATTTTTTGCTGCTGAATCTTTGCCCCCTGAACACGACTTACAAAAGACATCCAGTGTCAACCAATTATTTTGGACTTTGATGGTCATAAATCAAGGCTGACCAATAAAAATGAAGACAGCCAAGTATAATGTTCGTGTGTGACTCCAACTGGATTGTAAATGAAGCCAGATGGGCTGGGAGAGTGCCACTGAACAGAACTGGATCCTATCACTAAATGGCTGTGTGTGTTTTCCCCTCGTGCACAAATTACGGCATCACCTCATTCAGCGGCATAAATCAAAGCCCAAGCTGTGATATGCGCAGGGCATCTCTCCATCTCATTATTAAAATAAATCCTCTGGCAGCCTTGGATGTGTGAGCCCTGTTCAAATTGTTGATACTACCACAATCGGTACTTTTGTAGCTGCTTTTATTTAGAAGCAATTTCGAAGCCATTCATGTGATCTCAAGCAAGCTGCTTGGAGATGAAACAGGCCCTGGGAGTGTTACCTCATAGGGGACCTCTGGACACTTATTGAGTAGTACTGACATGTTTAGATCTGGGAGAGTGGAGAGACAGAGCGGGAGGGCAGGAAGGCAGAAGAAGAGTCAGGTAGACAGCAGATAAGGCTCATAAAAAGCACAATAGGCAGAGTTGGAGAGTGACAAGGAAAAGGGACAGGACTGACAGATATGAATAGACACATGTATGTGGACAGACAGTGATGGAGTTATTTGGAAGCATTCTTAGGCTGACTTACAGAGCTCTATATTTTCCAGACACACAATGTTGACCTTCATTTGTCTGCTGTGACTTCCATTGTAGAGCGAAGAAACAGAACCCTCTAAGAACCTGTCTTTGTCATTCAGTGATAAGACCCCTTTAACAAAGAATGGTTTCTCTGCAGCTCTCTCGTCATCGTTCAAAAGTGTACAAGAGCAGGTTATAATATTTTTGCTCTTCTATGCTCTAGCTCAAAGAGAATATGACAAAATTTGAAAAGTTGCAGAAAAAAATATGCAGAAAAAATATATAGAAAAAAAAAAGAGGCATCATAGTGCTTACTTCCTGACTGAAGTGGTAACAATTAACTATTGAGGTGTTTGGCCAGGTGGAACATATATTGGCCAATTAGCTCATGTAGTGTCATTTTGAATGGCAGTGTTTTGAACTGGCAAACGTGTGACTTTATGTCAGATTGTTGTGTCTTATGCAGAGAACCATGTTCAGTGCATTTAAAAAGTGTCATTTTGAATTGCAGAATGTGTGTAAAGTTGGAAATGTTTTTAGACTTTTGGAGATTTGAGAAGATGTTTTGCTCTGTGTGTCAGTTTAAATAATTGTGCCATGCATGTCATTTTAGTGTGTTTACAATTGGAAAAAACAAATACGGTATTTAGGAATTTCCGAGGTCAGGGAGGCTTGGCCAAGCTAAACAATATTCCCCACTTCATGGGGCTAGACTACTTCATCAGCCGGTAATGAAACAACGCAAGTGTTGAAAGATCGTCCTTTCTGCAGAGAATGATTCATGGGAGCAGCGATCATCCTTACCAGTTATGTTTTCTGCATTATGCTTTCTGAAAGGGAAATACTCTGAGACTGGCACCTGATAAAAGGAAGCTTTCAGTCAATACTTTGGTTTGGCGTTTGAAATTGAAGGTCATTGATATGGGTGTGTGAAAGATGTAGGAGTGGGGAGCTCTTGCAACGTTGCTGACAAAGTTGGTCAGCTGTCAGTCAAAGCCAACAAAAACAGATCTATAAAATTATGCAGTCAACCGAACAGTGGTGCTGCCGTAGGCAGCTTTCTCTCCTTCTCCATCTCACTTTGTACTTTCTTCCTTCAGGGAACTGATTAGCAAATATACAACTGATTGCCTTGGTTGGACCCTGAATTTTTCCCCATGAGAATTGTAAACCAATCAGTCAGTCCAATTTAACATCAATGTACTGTATGAGACCACAGTTTCTATTAGTTAGAGACAAAATGTTTACTGCAGTCTTGGGAGATGTGCAAGTCTTCAAATTGTTCTGCAACTGCCCTTATTAAATCAAAGGTTGCTGATCCTTTCTAAATTAAATTGGTGTGATGTCCAAACACAGCACAACGAAAAAATTGAAAGTGACTTAATGCAGATGTTGGCCAAATACAGAGAAAGAGCCTGAATAATGCAGATATAACCTGGTATGCAGCATCGTCTTAATCAGTTGGACCTTTTCTTCGTCTTGCAGGACCATCTCCCTGATGTTGAATGCAACCCATGGTCATGAGCCATGCCAGGCATGTTCTCTGCCACAATACACACATCATCTGTTACACACTCCAGGAATTATCGAGGTACGCAACAGCAGGCGTCAAGCTGCAGACAAGTCATACATCTTCTATGTTTCGCTTGGAGGAAGTGGTGGGGTCTATGCTGGTATTTATATATGTATGTGTGTATGTGTGTGTGTGTGTGTGTGTGTGTGTGTGTGTGTGTGTGTGTGTGTGTGTGTGTGTGTGTGTGTGTGTGTGTGTGTGTGTGTCTGGCATCTGAATGTGTGTATGAGTGTTCCTGTGTACATAGATGTCTGTGTGTGTCTGCCAACAGTCCCTGTGCCCCAAACAAAAGAGCCCATTGGCTCATGTGGAAAAACGAGGACTTAAAGAGGAGAGGACCTGGATCTTATCATTCTAGTGGTTTAACACTAGCCAGACCACTGCTCGCTAACTCCAGGCAGCAAATTAGGAGCTGGGAGCTGCCGACTGGGCTTGTGACAGGGACGTGATGGAGTGCAGGCAGGCTGGGCTGCTTCACAGCTCACATGGACCACGATAGGAGAGGAATGCTCCCCGTGTATAGCCAGAATAACTAGTACAGGAATGGAAGCTCATGTTGTTGCTTTTGTTTCACATCAGAAGTCCTTTTAGAGATTCTATGCATGTACACTACTAAACACTGGGATACTTAATTAATATAGGATACTCATGTGCCTGCCATCTGTTGCATTAGCATGGATAAGAGACTGTATGGAAACCTGGACAAAATTATAAATATGGCATACACACATGATGAAACTGCACGCAATGCTCTGTGCTAACTTCAGATGGGGTTTCAATGACAGAAACAGAATTATTAAATGTATTGAATTAATCTTTTAGCTCAGCTATAAATAGTAGTAAATGTAAATGCTGTAAATGTAGATTTTTTTTTTACATTACACTGATTGTTTTCCTCAAATTAAATTTTTTTACAAAAGCATGTCACCAATAACAACTGTTAAACACAAGTTATAGTCTGGTAAAAGATGAGACATTGACAACCAGTATACAGTAGAATGAAGATATCTAACTGTGTGTAAGGACCCCTTTTTCCAGTTGCCTTTGGTTATGGTCTTAGCAGCTCCTCAAGGTACCGGCCAGCATTGAATCTGTGTTTGCAGTATGTAGAGGGAACATTGTAGATTGTATTTAAGGTTGGGAATAAAGGCTGCCACTGAAGGATCAAACTCCAGGCTTCAGACTCTGTAGCCCTGGGAATAAAGTCCACAGCTGTACACACCCTGTCTGGGGGTCAGACCATGAGACCCCAAATACATTATAGCATAGCATAGTGCATGTACACAGACACGATACCTCTGCTGTAATTTCAGTGTTTCCGACTTTAGGTTTCTGGCATGACGATCTGACCACTCGCCGACTCCTATTTCCCCTTTAAAGTTGTTTTCCTCCTCGTGCCTCGCTTTTCACTTTCTCATGCTCTGTCTCTTTTGGTTTCCCCTCCACTTGCACATAAAGTATTGAAGACATTGCATGTACTGTACTAAAAGAAAATACATTTGAGTCACAATGTTCACTTTGGACATGTGTCAGGTTGAAAGACCTCCTTCACTAGTCTGTAAAACACTCTGGCTAGACTGAGGACTTTGGCAAGTTGCCATCTTCTTTTTCCAAAGGCTGGTTTAAGTTTGAAGAATTATGGTCATGGCAATACTCTCGTTTTTAGCCCTCCTAAGCTTTCTGAATGACTTGTGTTTTGATTTTCCATTCTGTGTTCCCATATTTATATAATATTTCACATTGCTTTTACTCATTTGCTATTTGAAAGTAGTTGTCTCTGTTAAAATATAACGATAGTTACGTATTGTAACTCCAGATTCTATGAGTATAGGCGCAGCCCTCTAAGGCTACGCTATTGGGTTTATCCCTTCGCGCTTGCGCAGTTGTGAAGATTTCTTTCCCGCCCTTGCGTCCAGCACAGGCTTTCAACTACGTCCGCGGAAACTGTATATAAACAGAGCGGACTCGTTGCTCATCTCCCAACATCAGCTTTTTCTTCAGCTAATGTTACAGGAGCAGGTGGCCCGAATCTTAGAGGGCTGCACCTATACTCATAGAATCTGGAGTTACAATACGTAACTATCGTTCTATTTCGTATAGGCTTCGCCCTCTAAGGCTACGCTATTGGGTTAGGGCGAAGCTGATGTAGTCAATGCCACCTGCGACACACTGCCCACAAGCAGAAGATAGACTAACTTATTTTACTAACTTCTTTCACTAATGCAAAAAGGACATTTGTATCAGATAAACCGTTATTCTGATAAGAGAGCCTGCCATGGTAATGACTTGGCCTAGCTGGTTGCAAGGCCCAAACCATGAGTGTAGGCGTGCATGATTAGTGTGAAAAGTATGATTGGCAAATATGGGGCGCCCGTGTTCAACCCAGCCACCCAATGGCGCAGAACTGGCAGGAGGCGTCGAGGGTGAGAGCCAGGCTGGCGTGAGTGGCGCCAAAGCAGGTCTCGCAGCGGGGATGGAGGTCCGGCGGCAGGATATACCCGGTCCGGCAGGTGGGGCAGATGCGAACACCGCTGGAAGTCGAGCTTGTCTTCATACTGCTAGCTTGAAGAAAAAATGGGAGATGAGCAACGGGTCCGCTCTGTTTATATACAGTTTCTGCGGACGTAGTTGAAAGCCCGTGCTGGACGCAAGGGCGTGAAAGAAATCTTCACAACTGCGCATGGGTGAAGGGATAAACCCAATAGCGTAGCCTTAGAGGGTGAAGCCTATACGAAATAGAACCTGAATTAATCGCCTGTCCATTGAAAAGATGTACAGCCCTCGAGAAAAAAAATTGAGAAGTTAACTGCATGCATGCCAAAAAGAATAAAAATGCTCAAGGGATCTTTTACACTCACAAAATGTTTGCATGACCATCAGTGTCCCTGAAGTTGTATTTCACAAAATAAAATGTAGTTATACTGTTTTTATCAGGTAACCCAGTTTTATTTCAACACCTTGTTGTCAAATAAGTCAGATGTATCCAAAATAGTCTCACATTGCCAGACCTTCCTTCACAGAGCTGTGGAGGAGGGTCTGGCTAGTCCACACAGCAATCCGGGATGGGAGAAAAACGTGCTCTGGTTTATTGACATTTCATTAAACCAATCACAATCGTCTTGGGCTGTGCTAAGCATCAGACAGAGCCACGGTGCTGCTGCAAAATAGCCTCGGGAATAAATGTCCGTGTACATTCCAAGGATGTTTAGTTGTGCAACAGAAAACTCAGATTAAACCCAGATGGTAACACTTTACAATAAGGTACACAAAAAATAGGTAGTTAATGATTAGTTACTGTTTTTGAAAGAGTAACAAATGATTAGTTGCTGTTTTTCAGAAGGGTAGTTACTGTTTTTTTTAAAAAGTAACAAATGATTAGTTACTGTTACCCTTCTGAAAAACAGTAACTACCCTTCTGAAAAACAGTAACTAATCATTTTTGTTACTTTCAAAAACAGTAACTAATCATTAACTACCTATTTTTTTGTGTACCTTATTGTAAAGTGTTACCAAACAGATAGTCTAGTTAGCTGTCTTGATTTACCCTGCAGAGATCTGAGGAGCGGTTAACCATATTACTCATAAATCAAACAGAGTTTAAAATTACAACACAAAGAAAGCAAAAGGTAACGGACATCCGGCCGAAAAGAGTGACATCCGGCGGAATTTCTGCCGATTAGGCAGACTTTGTACAAGGGAGCTGGCAGCGGCTGTAGTTCCAATGAGACAACCTGTAGGGGAACCGAAGAGGGAAAAGTTACATAGTATGCCTTTAATAGGAAAAGTTTGTTCCAACCAGTTTTACATTATGGTGATGAAGATGAAAGACTATTTTCTCGAGTGCTCCTACAATATCAATCCAGTCTTTCTATATACAGCATATGGCACAAGTGTGTGAAACTGTGATATGTATGTATGTATGTGTATATGTGTGTGTGTGTGTGTGTGTGTGTGTGTGTGTGTGTGTGTGTGTGTGTGTGTGTGTGTGTGTGTGTGTGTGTGTGTGTGTGTGTGTGTCTCGAGTTAAGTGGGCTCGAAGCCAGCCAGCCGTCCCTCATGTGATCCTCTGTCTCTATTCCTTATCAACAGCACTTTGTCGTCCCTGCCTCCCTGTCAGTGCTGTGTGTCTGCACCACCTCCCTGCCCGATAGCCAGCAGCCGCTTAAATACACCTGCACTCTGTTATACTGCCGCTGCTTTCCCTGCTCACAAATCCAACACACCCATGTTTCAGGTCCAAGCACAGCCATGGCTTTTGGTGTTATTTACGTACATTCCTCAACAGTTTCCTCGGAGATCTGATGTACTTAATTACATATGAGAAATTAAATTAGTAATCTGTAAATTGTTTATAAATTAGACTGATTTGTAAATGAATGCCATAGTTAACTATATATCCTTTACACACAGAGGTGTGAATACATGGCTTGATCACAACTTTTCTCAGAGAATGTTCCTTCAATCTAATTAATCAAGATACAAACCTAGCCAATAATTAGCTAAGCATGTTTCCACACATGGCAGCCACAAATTGGACAATTAAGCATAGCTGCTTGTCTCTGTTCTTGTAGCAACTAGATTGGGATGAGGAAAACGGGAAAACGATTATATTGAATTTGCATGCAACATGTTGAAAGCTCAAGCTGTGTTTCTTCTTTTGGAGTTCAAACAAGTAAGAGATAGAATTTGCTTGACGACTACTGCTGTAAAATGTGTGTTTAAACTGTAATGATGCCTTTAAAGCACTGAGATAATCCATGGAACATCCATTCTTTCTCCTATTTGCCATTACACACAGTAAGATGAAAGATCTTCTGTGTCCCGCTGTAAGCTTCCCAAATCCATCCCACTCCACTCTACTTTACTGCAAGTCATTGAATGTTTATCACATTGCTTCTCATATTTCCTTCTATTGTACCCATTGCTCTTATCCATTCCAGCACTCCTCTCTCTAATACACTGTACTGTATATCTTTTCTCTCCATTCCACTAGTGCTTCACCTTTTAGCTCCACACTCTGTCTGGTTTTCATCAAGTGAGCCCTCTAGCACCATATTGACGCCCACCAGGCGTGCTACAAGGAGCCTGCGGTGGCTGATAACCTGCCCTGAGGCTGCCCTTTTCCACAACCAAACACACTCCCTTTCTTTTATCCACCATGAGAGCAGAACAGAACACATTATGTCTTCAGATGAATAAAAACATTTCAAAATGCTAACTACTTTAAACTTCTTGACCACATAAACATGTTTTAATTTTAAGCTCAACTTTGAAGGAAACAGGGTAGCGTCTATGCCCTTAAATTAGAGGACTTGAGGTCAAGACCAGCGGGCTCCACTTAAATGTCCTTAAGCTAGAAATTTGATTCCTACCAGCTGTGTGCTGTACATTAGGTGCTGTGTCATGTCTGGGGGAAAAACAAAAAATGATAGAAATGAGTCAAACACAAAAGTACCTCTTAGCTGTTACAGTATTGGAATTGGAATTATTTCCACCCAGCCTTGTGACAAACATGGTGTTTCCAGTTAAGGGTGACAGCCACTGACGATGGCAACAGACTGTACAGCGCCATGGGGGCTATTTACAGGCTGCAAGCCGCCATGGGTGAAGTAGTGATGGAGTGTGTGTGCATGCATGCGGCATGCGTGCGTGCACACATAGAACAAACCCTTGGGCAGGGTCAGGTAAGTTGGAATAAAATTAAGGTCTAAAGCAATTGCCTTTAAATTGCCACAGGCTGCTGTCTGATGTTGCATAAACAATGACAATATTCAAACAAGTTGAGGACTCATTTAAAAAAATATTGTATGTTTTTTCTGTTTCTTCAAAACCTTTCACTGTCTTTGTACTTAGTGATGAACAAACCTCAAGAAGCCACTGACAACATAATACACCCAAAACACTTTCCACAACCCTGCGTCTCTTTAAAATCAATCATCCGCCACAAATCACTCTCTCATGCTTTTTCCATCAACCTTGTGTCCAACTATTTCTCATTCTCTCATGCAAAACCCTACACCATATAACACCACAGACAGATCTGAACAGAAGACAGGGGGACGTACACAAGAGAGTTGAGCGAGTACTCTAACAGAGGTAGTGGAACAATAGCGTGGTGTCCAGGATGCTGCTCTCTGCCCTCTGCACCTACACCGGCAAACAGAAAAGACAGCAAGTGTTTTAAGGTGTGTGTGTGTGTGTGTGTGTGTGTGTGTGTGTGTGTGTGTGTGTGTGTGTGTGTGTGTGTGTGTGTGTGTGGATGTGAGAGGAGCATGCATCTGTGTGTGGGCGAGAGAAAAAGCTAAGTGTGTTTTGTGAGGGAGTATTTCTTTGCATTTGAGTGTTTATTCCTGCATATGTGCAAATGTGTTTGTGTCTGTCTGCCTATGTCAACATACATGTTTGTGTCTGCCCACACACCCATGCCTGTGTGTGTGTGTGTGTGTGTGTGTGTGTGTGTGTGTGTGTGTGTGTGTGTGTGTGTGTGTGTAAGCACATGAGCGGCCTAAATTGTATAGGCTCTGCACCAGCTGTGTGGGCCATGTGGAGGAGGATGTATCAAGGGGTCAGGAGCTGGCAGCTGGCAGCTGGCAGGGAGGGAGGGAGTCCGGCGCTATGTCTAGAGGCCCAGACATTAGGAGCTGCTTTAACACACTGCTCAGAGAAAAAGAGAAAGCAAGAGGGAACACAAGCATGTTGTGCACGCATCATTGTCTATTAAATCAGATAAGCGCATTAACACTTGCGGAACCATGAAAACACTCCCACCTCATAAGAGTTGCTCTATGTTGATAGTTGTCCCCCAGAGTCAGCGCACGCGCTCAACATCCACACACTGTGTTGAGTTTGTGGCTGAGCAGTCGTTAACACCTTCAGCAGGCATCTGGTTTTCCTCTGACATCACTGATCGTTTTGACCTCCGGAGCAGAGCGGTCACACCAGACAAGTCACAGGTTTAATGACATGGCTGTCATACTCATGTTTCTTATCCCATCAAACTACGTTTTATCATTGTTGTTGTCTTCCCAGATCTCAACCATTAACTTGGTAGGTACAATTACCATTCTTTACCAATTGCAATGATGGCAACACAAGAGCAAGACCCATGAACTGGAATTATCTGTTAATAATGACAAGGAGTTGCCATATTTTCTCACAAATGAGTTGCTCTCACAGAATAGCCTGTTTCTTTAAAAAAAAAACTTGAAACACCAATATGAGAGGCGTTTATACTTTCCCTCTTGAGGTTACAAAATCTGTTATTAGCCAATAGTGAAAGCCAGACATAAGACATTGTTATCCACAACAACTGTAACCCCTAAATGTTATCCAATATTCTGTATTTTTCTAACCCTCCTAAACCAAAGGCCATTCCAATCAAACCACCTCTAATCATTACTGTCAGTGACTCCCTGAGGTGAATGTAATGTGTCTTGCTCCCTGATAAAGCTTCTGTGTGCTGGCAGGTCTAGAAATATGCTGCAACATCTGTGAAGCTACTTGGGGTCCTAATGTTTCACTCTGCTCCCAGCTAAAGCAAACAAGGGGAAACATATTGGGAAGGAATTAAGGGCAGATTTGAGACAGGCTGTATTGTTAAGCCTTCACCACTGACATGTCTGTTTCAGACAGTCTGACCTGGCATCGGCTTCATGGACCTGGCAACACCAGCCAAGATTTGTGAGGTACTGATTTACAAGGTCTTTAGGTTAAATGTATACATCTATTTAGGAAGTCTGTTTTTTCATGGTCTTTTCAAAACATATGGGAAAATGGGAATAATGGAGAGATCAAAATTTGAAAAGGAAAGACTAAATGTGAAAATTGGGGTCTGCTGAGACTTAACCTGCACTTTGCCCTAATCTTTACATCCATCACACTCACTCTATCCTTCCCATCCAATCAGATTAATTCAGGACAATCTCTTCCCATCTTATCACATATGCACACATACAAACATGCACAGACCAGCAGACAAATGGAAACCAGCTCATTTGTTCATTTGCTAGCTGAAAAACTGAACAGATGAAGGCTTCTCCTTTCGGCGTGGTGCCGGTCGTGGTGGCAGTAGTGGTGGTTGGCGGCAGCGCGCTCATCATTCCACAAAACCCCAGCCAGATGTCCCCAAGCCTGGGAGGCAGGTGGGCCGGGGCCCCCCTCTGCCGCACCGCGACGGTGCTGGCAGCTCTTCAAACCTGCTGGGTATAACCTTTAATTCACATGCTTTTCCTGGCACGGCAGGCCGAGAGGCTGCCATCTGCCCGGCCTGTTGTGGTATACAGAATGAGAGATGGGGAGAGGGAGGGAGAGAGAGAGAGAGAGAGAGAGAGAGAGAGAGAGAGAGAGAGAGAGAGAGAGAGAGGAAATGAGAGAAAGAGAGAGAGAGGAAATGAGAGAAAGAGCGAGGAAATGAGAGAGAGAGAGAGAGAGAGAGAACGTGTGTGTGCGTGTGTCAGTGGTGGGGTGGCACACACACACACACACACACACACACACACACACACACACACACACACACACACACACACACACACACACACACACACACACACACACACACACACACACACACACACACACACACACACACACACACACACACACACACACACACACACCATGAATGCAGATAGCTACAGTTTTATTCACAAAATTACTTTAAAACTAGTTCAACTATTCAGTTTATGTGTCCTCAAGGTAACACATGGCTCACTCATAATGACTCACCAGTATCCTGACTAAAAAAATAGGAATTTAAAATGGGCTTTAATAATGACTAAGCGGATTATTGGATCTGCGACACCTTGTGAAGCCAACAAATTGCTTGTCTTTTGATGCAGATGCTCACCAGATGCAGGGATTTCCACTTGAGTCAAACACAACTTTGATTATTTCACAGTATCCCTTTCATCTGTTAGCGAGCAGAACCTTTGTTGCCTTTCAGAGCACTCCATCATGGAGGAAGGGCTGCGCTGTTTGGTTCAAAACAGATGTCATTAATAATCCCCAACATAATGAAACGCTGCTGATGCCGAAGTCATGATACAGTCAACAAACATGGCAACACTCACCCTGGAGGTGAGCAGGAAAATGGGGCTGCTTGAGTAGTAAACACAGGGGGAAAAAATCATATTACAATGTTGGGAATTATTGCTAGACTGAATTAACTGATTAGATCGAAGACAGAGGAAAAACAAATTGAAAGTGTCTTATCGCTTGATGTTGAGTAAATCTCAAAGAATTGTTTTTGCACCATGTTTTTGTACATCCTAGTCAGTGAAGTGTTTTTAAATGATATGAAGAGGTTTGATTTCAGGAGGTTTGAAAGATGATGGAACTTTTTACAGTGTGAGTTTAGAAATTGCTTTAGAATATATAGTATTAATAAAGTCATTTATGAAAGCAAATTGTTTTGCATCACATTAAAAACAATCAAAAAGCCTTTAACATAACTATAACTTTTATGAGGTAACACAATATCTAGCCAATATACTGTACAGTACCTGTAGCTGTAAGCAAAATGTTAACCATAATCACACAGACACCATTGTCTTAAAAGACAGCTTCAAAACTAGAATTCACAGCATCTAAAGATTAAATATCAATATCCTGAGCACATATTCTCGTACCCGTTGATAATAGAAACAGTAATACTGAAAATGTTACTCCTGGAATTATTATAATTAATTGTTTAATGATGACTCAGACATTATTGTAAGCATCATGCATGCCTATTTCAGCACTGTGGCATATTGGCGTTTGAGTATGCAAATCCATGGCTGGGTCTGATCTTTCATAAGACAGTTTAAAGTCAATCTTGTCTCATCCCTACTTTTTCCAGCTTCAGAGGGAATGGAAGATAAAACGGGAGAGTGTGTCAGAGGAGCAGAGACAGAAAAAAGAAGACAGAGAGGGAAAATAGAGTGAGTCAGATCCAAGGAATTAAATAAAGACAGAGAGAGTGATGGTGTAGGCAGAGAGAAAGAGAGGGAGGAGGAGGCAGAGTCAGACTCAGAGAGAAGATAGATGGTGAGCAATACGCAGCACATATGAGAGATAATGAATAGAAAGAAAACGCCAGGATTAGAAAAAGAGGGAGAAGTAGAGAAAATGGAGAGAGGAGTGAGAGAGAAAGAGAGGGTGCTGCAGAGAGGCAGACACAGGCCTGCTGTGCGGTGCATGGCAAAGGCTCATCATTCAGCTAATTATGATCAGGCTTTTCCCTGCAGGCACAGCAGCGCTGGAAATGGAAAGTCTTTGTTCTCACACACCCCAATGGAAGCAACACACATGTACACTCGTATACAGACACATACACCCAAACACAAGCAAGCGTGAGTCTCATTAACACTACTCCCACACATGCATTCTTGTATACAGAACACACAAACACACACAATCATCATTCACACCACACTTCTCTCTAAATGCATGTTGCCAGACATTTATACATTCCCAGTCACACAAACACACACCTCTACCTCTCGTCCTCACCAATAATCACGCACTGCACTCATGCACACTGAACAGTGAATACGGACTCAAGGGATTGCACACACACATGCAGACAAACACAAAAGTACACAAACATCAAATTCAGCTTTTCATCAAGAATGCACAGGAACATTATGATAGTATCAATTAAGTTTGCACCTACGGAGCCAAGTTATCCATCTCTATTACAGAATACAGACCTCGTTTAGAACAAGCAGTGGGGTATTCAATTAGAAAAGCGAAGAAAACAAGAGATTTATATACAACCACGACTAAAGAGATTCCAAAAGGGTAAATTCAAGTGTCAATGCCCAGGCCTGTTTGTGCCAAGTTTGAGCAATTGGGACAAATACACAAACACACAAGCAGACTACTGGTCTGTCAGGGCCACGCTGTGAAGTTCACGACCACTGAATAGCACTCATTAATTGGAATTCATGGGTATTTCATTAATTTAAAATGTTATTAATAAATAAAACAAAAGAGAAAGCCTGCCAAGAAATTGGCACTGGATTGAATGCATAAGCACTCTTCTTAATTAAAATGTTGCACGATTGTTTGAGAGGGCCTAATCAAACCTCAGGAAAAATCTATTCAAACTATTTCTGAAAACAGAATAATTGTATGCTATTGAAGTATAGTATTGTACAGTACCTTATTGTTTGTTTGCATACTGTATCATACAGTATGCAAATGTGGCAGACACAATATATACTGTATCTATAAATATATCCTATATATGTACAGTATATGTATGTATACTGTATAATATGACAGGCTAAGGAAATATTTTACAGAAAACATGGCAGGGTATGGAATTGGAAAGATGGAAAATGAGTGATTACCAAGCGGGAGCGTCTAATTCAAAGACACTATCAAATTGCATGATGGGAATTCAAGAAAACAGGTTTACTGGTTACTAAAAGTCAGGATTATCTCAGAATCTGCTATTATTTTGTCACTCTCATGTGGTTCACACACTTGGTAAGCAGCTCTGTGTCTCCACTGTGCCACTATCCAGGCTTTAGAAACTGGCCATCCCTTGTCTCCCAACAAAACTCCAGAGAACGCACAGAATGTATTATTTCCAATGACAAGTAAACTGTTCCAGCTTGGAGAAACTATGTTACATTGCCACATATTCAGTGGGCTGAGTATCTTGTGCCTGTTGCTGGAAAAATAAAGAGGTCAAAAAAAAATCTGCAGTGATGGACTGAGGCAGTGCGGCCACTTTTCCTCCATATTGCTGATGAAGCAATGTGCATCACAAATCATCTAAAAGAAAAAGGGTGGCATAACATAGGCCAAGAGAGAAGGAAATAGCTTGAGGAGAGATGTGATTAACTCAATTTTGAACTGTTGAGAGCAATAACTAGGTCGACTATATTCAAAATGTCTGATAAACATCACATCACTGAAATTAGCTTACAGGGAGAAGGAGGACACAGCCCTTTTTCACAGTAACATCTTATTGTACTTCAGCTTACAAAAGCAGTATGTATGTAAACAGCATGAAGTAGAACCATATATGCACATTGATGCTGTGGAATTATTTATGATTGGCAGAATTTGTTTTGTGGGGGGGTGAATGAATGCTTCCTAAGGACACGGTTGCAGTCAAATGCCTCGGAAAGATGATAAAACGAAAGAAGTCCTCCGACATTATTACAGATTTTCAATAGTTTGCAACCAAGACTGATGCTTGAACTTACCTTAAATACATTCTATTAAATAAAAGTATGTTTGCTCCTTTCAAATCATTGAAAGATGATGAACATGCTCTTATGTGTGCGCAGGCTTTACATAAAAAGGAATACAATTGATTTGCTACAGTCTTCAATGTTTTTAGCTGTATAAAGGCGTGTGCAACTGGAAAATACAGGCAAAGAATTATACAAACATGTATTGTTATGCTTTCAGGCAAAGCAATGCTCCAGTCTGTATTTTTTAATGAAGTCTAGCATTGCAGCCCCCTGGCAGACAGAGAAGATCTCTTTGGCATGGCTCTGCACCACTCTCACATCTCCCCCTCTCTTGTTTACAGTACAAACACATCTGCCTTTCACGCATAAGTGGCTCCTCAGAGTTGTGCAATGGTAAACGATATCCCCCTGCTCCCAGAAAGAGGGCTGTGTATCACAGAATAATGTCCCCAAAGCTTCTTGGCAAAAACACACAGGTTGTTTAAATGAGCTGCTTATCACTGGGGGGTAAAAATTAAAAAAGTTCAGATGAACTGAAGGACTAAGTGTTTGTTATAGACAACCAGACTGATAGATGGATGTATATACATAGAAAGATACATACATAATATATACAGTATATATAGCTGTACATATAAACAAACTTCATTCCATAAAAAAAAATAAAAAAAACACACGTTTACTTTCTGAATCATTACTGATGCATAGTACACACACAACACTGCCTGTAACCTTTGTGAAACTTCTTGCTGCCCAGACTCTCATTAGAGCTGAATCAATACGCCACCGAATGGGACACCTCTGAGTGGAATCTTGATGGGGGAAATGATGTGCCATTACCAGGCAAATGCTTTTTGCAAAATTATTACGGGCTGGACGTGGTGACAAGCCATTATATAAATGTCCCATTCATACTGTGCATGCAAATTGATGCAGGCTTATCATCACTTCACTGCATCTCAGGTTTTTGATGAGCAGGTGGTGATGCTTGTTATCCTGCAGGGAAGTGGTGATGTACAAAGGCAGTAAATATACTGCATGTATACTATGTTTGTATATACAAATGTTGATTTATTCTGTTTTCTCTCATTTTAAGTCACTCTTGATAGTGCATACTAAACAGCTAGAAGAATATTACTGTATGTGTTCAAATGATGTGAAATTATGAAAAATGTCAAGGTCATCAGCTACATATTTAAACAGTTAAACGACTTTACAAAGGCAGATTGGCCAATTGTACACAATCAAACCATTGTTGACAACCAAACCTCCTTTAGCCCACTGTGGTTTCAACAATGTCATGAACTGAACACTTCTGTTCATCAAGAAACAAAACCAGGACAATGACATTTCCATATGCTAACAATCACAGGTGTCAACATGGCTGGGTCATCGTGCAGCAGGAGCTATACTAAGTCTCTGACTCAGTCTGTACAGAACAACAACAACAGCTAAATGAAAGAGCATCACTCTGAAATTACACATCTCTTTAATTTGCCTGAACACTGGCATGCTGGGAAAGTGGGTTTGAGGTTGTTGTTTTTTTAAGATTATTTTTTGGGCATTTTACGCATTTATTTTTATAGAACAAATGGAGACATGAAAGGGAAGAGAGAGGGCGAATGACATGCAGCAAAGGGCTGCAGGTCGGAGTCAAACCCACGGCCGCTGCGTCGAGGAGTAAACCTCTATATATGCGCGCTCTACCAGGTGAGCTATCTAGGCGCCCGGGGTTTGAGGTTTTAATGGTCAGATCAGATACAAACACTGTCTCTCCTCCTTTTCTTAAACTCCCACTCACTCCCTCTTTCACTACTAAGTGGCCCAATATGTGGCAGAGCTGAGGCATGTAGACAACAGTGGACAGCCAAACTGCAGGGCAACTCCCCAACAACCCAACTAACCTGAGAGTCAGTCAAGTAGCCGACCCTAGAGCCAGCCAATGCAGCAGAGTGCCTCCTTTATGCTGCCAGCTCTCCTCCCAGTAGCTACAATGTGGGATTGTTTACAACTCTTTTTATAGTCCAGTGAATAAGCCCTTATTTTCTCCCAATCTACTCCTGCTGGGATAGCCAGCCCAGACAGTGGGAAGTGGCCCTGGGAAGTCGTAATTATATTTGGCAATGTGTGCACAGCCACAGCCCCCCACACACACACACACACACACACACACACACACACACACACACACACACACACACACACACACACAGCAGTGTTTAAACTGTATCACTTGCACTTCTGCAAAGACAGCTGAGAAAGAAGGTGTACTTACAGGGAACCCACCCACACAGTGCTGAGTGCTTGTCTGCAGTTAATACACATCGTACAATCGCATGCAATTTTACTCTTTTTAAAACCGCACACGCAAAAGGAGCTGAGACTCCTCTGCACGGTTACAGCTTTGCTTGAACTTGCCTTCTGTCTATGCCTGGAAAACATGTTTAACAAGCACTGTGGCCCATTTGGATAACTTCCTCCAAGGCGTGAGGGGACAGTGGAAGATCATGGGATGCGTGACGGCTGTATATGTATTGCCTGATTTGGCGTGTTGCCTTTGCATCAACCAAACTGATTCACACCTTTGAAAACACACATACTTTGTGAAGCTCTCACTGCATGTTTCAGTCAAATACACCTGTTTTTTTTTTTTGTTTTTTTTTTACAATATACAGTAAAATGGTATATGTTATACACTTCCCTACTTTCACACAGAGGTAAATGGATGGTAAATGGACTGTATTTATATAGAGGTTTTTTACCTTACTAGACAAAGTGCTTTACAATTTGCCTCTCAATGAACATTCATACACCAATAATGGCGGAGCTGCCACTCAAGGCGCTGCCTATCGTGAGCAACTAGGGGTTCAGTGTCTTGCTCAAAGACACTTCAACAGGAGGAGCCGGGGATCGATGTTGCTCTACCCCCTGAGCCACAGCCCCCACCGGCTACTACACTACATTTGCAAGACAATAAATATAATTGTAGGAAAGTGTATTTGCCTCATTTCTCAGATCATTTGGGATGCCTGAAAGCACAAAAGTTGATCTATCATTTCCTCGGGGAGTAACAACTTGCAAGTGAATACAATTAATAGTTAGGTGGTGATGGTGGTATCTGCACATATGCTCCCACAGAATTTATGTTACAGTAACTGCAGATTATACTGATTTGTAAGAAGTAATCTGAATGTCAGACTCTCAAGCGAGGGTCACAGCGAAATAATGGGAACAGTGGGTGTAATCGTTTTGCCTTTTCCTCCAGCAGCAGTTCCAGGGGTCCTCTTAAGTGCTTTTTGTGTCTGTGCAACATGTGTGAATACGTCGTAATCCATTCCTTTTCACAAATACAATTCAGCCTTTCAGTGCAACAACATTAAATGAGATGAATAGGCCATCAATTGAGTCACAGAACAATTGCAGTGGTCGGTGGCACATGGCTCCAGTGGAAAATTGTACTGAACTGCAACTGGCTAAAAATGGTTTATATTCTCCTTCCAGATCTCACCTTCCTTCGCTTGCACTTGTATTCTTTTTCACAAAGAGGCTATGGTTAATGTTGAGCCATAGTAAATAAAACGCTGAAAGCTACAAATTCAGAGAATCTTTTCATATTCAGCTGATGCTTTGACAACACAATAGCTATGGGCAGAAGATGAATTGGATCATAGCTCTGCAAAGAAACCACTGGAGCACTACAGGAATCCCATTTATCTGTGTGGTACTCAGATTTTGTTATCATAGCAAAGCTTTCCTCTGCAAATCGGAGTTAACATGAACAACCAGGCATGATTTATCAGGTCATGTGCAGAAGAAAATAAACAATGCCGTATGAGAGGCTACTTTTCCAAACGCAGTATACTTTCTGGTTTGAGTGGACACTTTTGGTGGATGGCAAAGAGCATTTGTGCAGCAGTTTATACTGAAAGCTGGTGAATATTCACCTCTTTATAAGATATATATCCTTTGAAATAATTATTATAAATAACAGTGAAACTCTCAAGCATGAAAACACCCACTGTCTGCTATTTGTTTTCTCCACCACTACCATTGCCAAGATTGCCAGTTAACATCAATCAGAGCAACAAAGGGTCACGCTAATTGGTATCCTATCTGTGTCAATTGATTAATGCCTGATTTCAGTGTGATGTAGATAGATTGTATATGACATGGTGCTTGGCAGCTCATGTATCGCTATCCAGCCGGTAAGTACCTGAAGTAATGCACTAAAGACATTCTGTATCGTAATATTCAGTCTCTGTTTGAGTTTCAAATGTTATTTTCCTCAAAACAAATGTAAGGCAGATAGAGATAGTAACACTTGTTTATTTTACAGTATTTACTGTATCTTTCTACAAAACATTGTCAGGCAAGCTGAAAATTGGTTTGCATTGAAAGAAATGGGAAGATATTTGTATTTGTTTAAAGATACATTTATTTTAAGACCAACTATGGACTGTGTGACATGGTGGTTATTTTTCAAAACAGCTTTGAGACTTCCCTTTAGTGATGCTATACTACCGTTTAATTTGATTCCAGGGTGCAAAGCAGGGGTCCTTCCAGGAGGCAACAGCTCTATGTACAGATCACACATGCAAGACAATAGGGCAAAATCGTCTGCTCGGACAACAGCAAATTGTGACTTTAAGCATTACAATTTGTGATGAGTTTCATGAATGAAGTTAACTAATTATTTCCTTAATTTAAATGGACAAAAGCATAGTATTTTGTCTTTTAAAGAGCAATGTTATAATGTTTAAAAATTGTAATACAGGCAAATTAATAACCCACACCAAGTGTGTTTGGTGTACACAGGCAAGGGGAAACTACAAAAATGGCACATAAAAAAGTGTTACACCTGCAAATTAGCAAAGCTTGCTAATTAAAACATTCCTCCATATGCTGCTGTTTGCGGTTTTGCATCTCATAATTTCTGACAATAAGACATTGATAGAAAAAAGTGTGAAAAAGTCCAAAGTATCAATGAAAGATGAAAGTTTTATCAAAGCGAATTAAACTGTCACACAAAGAGGTTATAAGGTGTTGTGTTAATAGGGAAAACCAAGAAAAATGGCTGAAAGCAAAGATGGTGAAAAGAAAAAGCAGAACAAAGAAGAAAGACGCTCAAAGGTGAGACAGACGAGCGAGCGAGGAGGGACAGGGTGCGTGGGAGAGAGGGGAGGGGGAGCAGGATGAGTTCACCCCAGGCTTGTGGGTGAGTCAGGGGGCAAATATGCAGGGGATGCTCCCTGTTTCACCCTGGTACTGGCTTGTGTCGAGGCCTGGAATCTGTCTGGCTCGCCCTGATTTTACACTATCTGTGGTTGAGGGAGGAGAGGTTGGGTCAGGGCTAGGTGTGTGTGTGTGTGTGTGTGTGTGTGTGTGTGTGTGTGTGTGTGTGTGTGTGTGTGTGTGTGTGTGTGTGTGTGTGTGTGTGTGTGTGTACATTGGGGGCAGTTAGTGTTATGACTGGGAGTGTGGGGTAAGCTTGGGAAGAAGAGGGAATCTGATGGTACATAGTGTGTATGTGCAGCAGGGTGAGGGTGGGGTGAAGGCAGGAGAGATGAGCTAGGAAACAGCAAAGGGAAAAACCGAAGGGAAAAAAAAAAAAAACTAAACCACAAGCTTCTGCTTTAAAAAGTCACAGGTGGCAGGAATGCATGCACAAACACACACACAAGCCAAGTCTATTTAGACACCTAGTCAGCACCTGTATATGCTGCAGGGACTTCATCATTGATTATTTCTCTCTGGTCAAGGTGATGGGATGTTGAGGACAAGGTGTGAGGAAGG
Organism: Zingel zingel; assembly: GCA_023566125.1. Taxonomy (NCBI): domain Eukaryota; kingdom Metazoa; phylum Chordata; class Actinopteri; order Perciformes; family Percidae; genus Zingel; species Zingel zingel. Next base: position 16,369,191 of record CM042330.1, on the reverse strand, counting down.
CCATTCTTTATCTACAGCTTATGTACTGTATGTAGTTGATGTGGTGGGACTTTTCTGAGGGAGACATTTCATGTTAAATCGGCAAACACTGGTTGGCGTTCGCGTGAACATTGTGATTTATAAGACTCCGAGCAGCTTTGTTTATTTTTTGGGAAGGAGAGTGGAGGAGAGACAAGGAAAACAAGCTGAAAAGTGGTTGGAGAGAAATTTTTGAACCCTCTACTTCAACCTGCTAAGCTGCAATGAGCACTTTTGACGCAATATCATAGTGAGGATAATTAATATATGGTTATTCTACTAAATAAAGTATTGTTGTAAAGCCTGCTGTAAGAGCTTGCAATAATCTTTAAACCTCAAGATTCTTTGACAATATATTCTAAACTTTGTCACTCTGCACGTTCCTTGGTTTGCCTGGAATCGTCCACACACAGGGAATATTTCTATATACACAGGGTTGCAGCAACAGAAATTGCTAGAAATTACAAGGAACAAAACTAGCTAAAGCTAAAAGAAAATATATAACAGTGAACATTTTCTTTTTGAAAGTGAAATTATTTTGATTTATTTTCAGCTGAAACTGGAGAAAGACATGTTTTGTTCGGTTTGTTTTTGTCTTTGACAATCTGTTTGGATATTGATGCATTAAAGTCATTGTGTAATAAAGAATATAACAATTGTAAAATAAAAACTTTAATTCAAGGAGCGATCAAACCCACATTTTCCTTTTAATGGCATTCATGTTTGCTCATTGTTCATCATCTGAAATGGGTTTTTATTATTTTTGTGTGGTTTTACAACAATAAAAAGAGATATATTTACTACTTTGCTCAAGGATGTTTAATTGCTCATGCCAGATGATTATACCATATTAAAATAATGGAAACCACTGGCTGCTGCAAAAATATGTTTGTTTTTTTTGCTGATTTGCAGCAGACTTTAACTGTCTTCAGAGGCATACAGATCACAACAATTATTATCAGATTTAGGAAGAACCAATATGTATATAAAGCACGCTATTTGTCTTGAACAGAACGTCATATTTGGAACATTCTTCGCCTGTTGAGGGTTTGTTATGGAAGCCAGCTGCGTTATTCTTGGTAGCAAGATAATTAAGATGAGTGAAGTGTTTGGAAGCTAACCAAACTGAGAGGGAGGGAGTGATGTTATAGTTTGCATAATGTAGTTTTAACAACCAAGAATGAAACATTCAAACATATCGCATGTACGTTCATATGAATGTGATCAACAATTCTGTGCTGGCAGACAAGCTGAAGTCCGGTGGAAGCAGAAGATGGACTGTGTGTGTGTGTGTGTGTGTGTGTGTGTGTGTGCGTGCGTGCGTGCGTGCGTGCGTGCGTCAATAATGAGAAGGCCACAGGTGTGTATTATCTAATCCCATCATTAAAAACAGGCCCGGTACAGATAGATGTCACATACGCACCTGTGCACACACACACCAGTGCCCTCTGATGTGTATTACATTTAATGACACATACCCACTGTGGTGTAAGAGTCGTCCTTCAGAAAGGTATTGTTATTAGGCCTGTCTGTATAAATTTCACTTTAGCCCCAAGGCCTGTCAGCTAGCTGTCTCTCTCACTCACTCATAGAGGGTGTGTGTGTGTGTGTGTGTGTGTGTGTGTGTGTGTGTGTGTGTGTGTGTGTGTGTGTGTGTGTGTGTGTGTTTTAAGTGACGATATTTAGAAGTCAAATGCAAATATCACTGGAAGTTTTTTTCTCCTCTGGATAGTGGACACCTGTGTAAACTGCCATGTCACTCTATGTGCCACTGTGTGTGCAGACAGCTGCCTGTCAGGTGATGTTGATTCTGTGATAACTTCAAGCTTTTTGTACACAATGATTTCAAGGCACATTTTTGTGACATAAGCAGCCTTGTAAGTTTAACTTTCCCACCAGTATTATATTATCTGAAGGATGACAATGAACTCTTAATGCTATAATAATAATTTAGCTCAGCTGAAGCTGGTACGATGTGTCTCTTCGCTGAGGCAGTTTAAAGTATCAGAAAAGTGCCTGGAAAAATCACAAATCAACATACCGAATGTCTTACAGTGTGCTCAACACCAAACAATTTTCTCTGCACTGCAAAGAAGAAATCAACTGAGTGTTTCTTGATGATGACAGAATGTCAGGAAAATGGATAAAAGTAAAGTATTTCAAAATCAGTGTTATACTTTTTATGAGTCAGACTTTTTATCAAGACTAAATAGGTCTTCCGACAGAAACCAAAGCGACGTTTTCTCTTGTGTGATTCATGCCCCCTAAACTTGCATTCTCAACTGCTAACGTCAGCATGCCAACCTGCTTATAATAAAAACGCTAATGATGTTTAACAGGTATGTTGTTTACCATGTTCACCATCTTACTTTAGTGTGAAAGCATGTCAACAGTTAGCACTAAACACAAAGTACGGTTGATCTGATGACAGGGCTATTTAATGTTGAGGGATCACCAAAGTTATTACAATTCATCTGGAGGGCAACATAAATGTCAGTACCATATTTCATGGCAATCTATCCAATAGTTGTGGAGACATGGCAGTCAAAAACACAAATGTCAATCTCATGGGGGTGAAGGGGTAAAGTCAAGGGACCACCAAAGTCATTACAAGTTATCATCTAGGGAATATCTGCACAAAATGTCATGGCAATCCCTTCAATAGTTGCAGAGATATTTCAGTGTGGGCCAAAGTATCCAAGTGTCATGACAGGACAGAGTCTAAAGTCAAACCCTTATCCAGGCACAACATATCCAGAATCTGGCTGCCATGAAAACATCTTTGAACACTGAACATTGCGCGTTGTCTCACTACACTTTTAGGATTTTCTGGCGCCAAATATCTAGAGGTGCAGCAATGAAAAAAAATTAAACAAGAGAAAAGAATGGCACTCTTTCTTCCTCTAAGGCCCCTCTGACTGAATGATATCTGCCCTGACCCCTAACGACCTCTGGCTTAAGGGGACAAGAAAGAGAAAGAGTGGACAGTGGTGTGCAAATAGAGAGGCCAGTGTGTGCATTTGTGGGACACAGAAAGAGAAGGAGGAAAGGGAGAAAGAAAGAGCATGTGCGTGTGCGTGTGTGTGCGTGTGCGCGTGTGTGTGTGTGTGTGTGCCTGCTCTCCTTTTGCCCCTAGGGTGAGTCCTGTAGTTCTCAATCAAAGACAACCATGATTTGTGAAAGACCCTCTCAACATTCCCTAAAGGAAACCATTGAGCGTAGGTAAAGAATAGAAAGTAAAATGATGAGCAGGTAGACCTTGATGCAATCAAAAGACACAGACACAGACCCACGACCACTATACAGCTTACGTGCACATGGTCCCTGAAACACTGAGACTGCGTTCTGGCTCGTTACCCTAGTGCCATGGGATATCTGTTCAGGTTTGTTTCACCCAGAAAGAGGGAACAAGTGAACAAGATGGAGAGGTGAACAGAAAGATTGATAGCCACCACCTTCTTGGAGCATGTATCATCTGCCATTGTCGCTGTTGCCAAAACACCGACTGCTGCTTCAGCCTGTTAAAATGTAAATGCTAATGATGTGGGTTACGCTGCTAATGTAACTAATGTGTTGTTCCTATGGGGTTTGGTATCCTGCCCAGGTCAACTCTGTGCCTGTAAAACATCAAGATGGAAGAATGGCTAATTGTTCATCATCTGCTGTTATGTATAGGTTTAGAGAAGAAAAATAAACCTTGAGCTTAAAATCTGTTTCAGTGTCACGGCCAGTTCAGAATTGCAGTTATGTAATTTATTTAAAGACAAACTAATCAATATGTTTACGTTAATAATCAGTCAAAAGACTATGTGTAATGTGAAAGGAATTGCTTGTGATTAACACCAAACTCTGCAGCTTCGTTCAGCTCTATATAGCCGTAAAGCGTCCTCATTGTTATAGACCGCAACTCAATTAATTTGGTTCACTCTAAATATATTTGTTTCCAGCTGCATCAGGCAGCTGTTTTCAGTGAATAAGCTCTGATACACCCACTGTATGATAACTCCTCAGCGCCAAACAGCAGACAGACAAAGTTAGTGACTAGCTGGTGAACATAGTTGAGCATTTAACAGCTCAAGAGCCAGATATTAGGGTCTATATCAGGAGTTGGTGGAGACCAAAACAGAGCTAAAAGAGAGTGAATATTACAATGAATAACACAATAGCCATAACAATTATTCTATTAGGTGATAATATGTCAATGTTCAAAGCTTGTTTTGCTGACCCTATGTGGTTAAAAAAAAAGAACACAAACATTTAAATAAGAAAATAATACATACAAATACATGTTCTACAAACAATGAAATGAAAGAGTTTTAAATTACAGTACGGAAACCACGATTTTACTTAAATGATTAAATTAACTTTTTTTTGGATTGGCGAGCCTGATGGTGAGCCACTGAGCTACTTGAATGCACTCATCAGTGCTTGGCTACTCTCTGGAACAGTGACTCACAGAGAGAGAAGGGGGGAGCTGAGATCTACTTACTTATTCCAATAAAAAAACACAACAAACCAAAAGAACTGGAGACAACCTGTTTGTGTTATTCCCTCAGGTAATCCCATGCTCACTAGTGCATGGCCATGCACCATTGTGAGAAACGCAGAAACTCTGCCTCTATTTTCTATGACTTGTCTTTGTCTCCCGCATACTAAAGGAGTAGTTATTATTACAGAAAACGAGCAAAGTCAATCAAACCTGGTGTCAAATATTGTAACTATTTTTCATGTATTTCTTTCATCGTCTGAGACAATTTAAAGCCACTTTTAAAGCCTCTAAGACAAGACATTGTAGCCAAAGGGTTGCTCTTGTTTTTTACTTTTTAAAATATAGTTGTCTCTGTTGCCTGCAAAGGTACGCTGAGCTAAACAGACAAGCCAACGCCAAGTTTGGCATCTGCCACCGAAGCTTATTCACTGGAATAGCTCAGAAATCTCTGACGCATACTGCAGCTTTTGTTGGCATGATAAACCACACTTGAAAGGCAAAACAAATGAATGCCCAAAACAATCAGCCCTAGAGAATCCAACAGAAGTACCCAATACGTATTAGCTTCATGTGCTAACAGCGTCCTCAGTGCTCTCCTGTTCCATTTAAGTGTTGTGTACAAGAAGCCCGATTCTCTGGTGAGCCTGTTTCAAGTGGGTCCGACTTGGATGGTTTACTCAGTGTGTAGAGTCTCCTGGGAACTGAAGGATAGGATGTCAGCTGCTGCTTCCTGCTGTAGCCAGTAACAGGAAATGGCTGTGTTCCAGTGTGTGTGTGTGTGTTGTCACAGGACTGGGCAACAAGCCGAGGTACAGCAGAGCCCAGGTGTTCCTCTATGAAGAACACAATAAGTGTGTGCAAACACGGAAGGACAGACAGGCAAATGGAGAGGGACTGATATCAGAGAGCACACCTGTTGAGCACCTGTCCTAGCCGCTGATGACACACTGATTATGGATGCAGCAGTTACACACACACACACACACACACACACACACACACACACACACACACACACACACACACACACACACACACACACACACACACACACACACACACACACACACACACACACACACACACACACACACACACACACACACACACACACACACACACTTCAAATCACAAATATTGTAACACCGTTGAGAAAGGCCAGCGACATCTTCAGCGTCATTCAGTCAGAGTAAGTCATACTTTCCAATCAGTCCTCAAACTACTTTTGAGTCTTTGCAACGTTTCGGTCACTTTGTCCCTGCCTTTCTCCGCTCTCCCACTGAGTTCTTCGGTCTCTGTGTCATTAGGTAGCGCATCAGGGATTAAGAAGGCGATGGGAGGATGTGATTCGCAGCAGAATCCACTAAGTCTGGCATTACCACACACCTCACAAAGCACAGGGGAGTTTCTAATCCACCGCACAGCGCAATCCTGTTAATGCATTCATATCAGACGCACAGGCAACAGAGTTCGGCAGGGAATTAAACACCAAAGTATTACTGTCAAGATCAGCATTGACATGGTCATGTTTGTTTTGGAAAAAATTGCCAGAAGAGACCTGCAGAGTGAAAGAGAAACGTTATGTCTTCTGTCATTATGACCCTCTGACTCTGGATGTATGCACCAAAGTCTCTTACAGGATATACATCTACATATTATTAAAAAAATGAAGCAGAACTGCAGAAGCAGTGAAAGAAATTCAGCAGTTCAATGAGATGGGGAAGAAAAAAGGGGGAATGGGGAGAGGAAGAGGGAGGAGACATTATGTGTGAGACTAGCAATAGTACTTTGTGAAATGCATCATCAGTCCTGTCTTCACACTATAGCTCCCTAATGGGAACACAGCAGTTTTGCTGTGTGTTTTGCTGTGTGTGTTTGTGTGCGTGCATGTGAGAGGGAGGGAGCGATGAGTCTCCCTGACAGAGTGACTAGAAGAGACTCTGTGTGTGTGATAGAGATATGGACTAAATGAGCTCCAGGCGGGACTGACCCTCCTCACCGGTCTGTCAGAGAGACTGAGTGCTCCATTGGAGCATATCCAAAGGCACGGTGCTGAATACTGAATCTTGTGCACGCACACACATAGACACAGACACACACACTTAGAAACTAAAAAGAAAATACACTGAGGTCAACCTGCTTTTGTTCACATGACGTCATGGTGCGGACAGATATGTGACAAAATGCAAGTGTTTGTTTATGTCTAAAGCAAATACCATGAGAGCCAAACCTAGCATGCTCAAAATGTGCAGTGTCAAGTTCACCAGCAGTCATAATTATGATTCATGTCTCAGTAAACAGCCATACAGTATCAGAACATTTCCTACTGGCTTAAGTGTGGGAAAGTGCAGCGTGTGTGTGTGTGTGTGTGTGTGTGTGTGTGTGTGTGTGTGTGTGAGTTTGGGGCTAAGTATAATTACTCTTAGTGACATACCTCACATGACTAATGAGTAGGATTTGGGCGCGTGGCGTCTAGCTCATTTGTCACAGGATGGTAGGTAAAGCTTCAGCACGTTCAACTCCTGTGGAACGCTGTTAAGGTCATGCTAAACGCTCATACAATGCTACTGCCTGATTAATGTCATGCGTCTGACTGGCGTTGAGCAGAAGTCAGAATGCTGACTTCACACCCATGTCCTTTTTTCATTGGTGTGGATTATCCCTGCTGTATGTATCTTCAACATCTCCAATCTACTGCAGCGTCTCACGGAGGGAATCCTGCGTCAAACATCCTGACGGTTACAATTGTTGACACAGAAACAGCCTGGCTCTTATTAAGGCCATGACATGACATGTGGACCAATGAAGACATTACTATAGTGAATACAATGTATTAACCCATTACTGATAGAACACTGTTTATAGCTTAGAAATGAGGCGATCTAAGAAATAATAGCAAGCTTATACCCCATAAAAGTAAATTGACAATGGGATTTTTTCAATCATTAACTTTTAAGACTGAAAGTAACGACTACACCTGCATTTAACGGCTAAATATAAACCTTTGCGGATAAAGAAGTATAACACATTACTGGTAGTTAAGATAATGTCAAGGTGGAATCCGAAGCATACACTGCCTGATCAACTGCTATTGTGTTTAAATGCAACATATTACACAACATATTTTTTTATATATTTGCAATAACGGTTATAACTTTGCAACATAAATAGGCTTAGATATGTTCACGCGTTTGAAATAAAATCTGATAGTGCTGTCTATTTATGCTCATGAGACCTTCTCTGTCTGGGTTAGCTAAAAGGGTTCATTCCTTCTCTCTAATGTCACGTCGCCAAGCGCTGACACATATCTTGGTTCACACTTAAGATCTAATAAAATTGATACAAATATAGTTACAGAAAAACTGAAAAGGTCCTTTAATCTTCTTTCGCATTATGCATTATGTATGTTTCCTTACAAAGAGATAAATGATTTTGATTTGTAAAGCAATTTAACAAAAACACACAGAAAGATAATTCATAATATATCACACATTATCCTGTAACCAAATCATAAGGAAAAAGCAAACCGTAAAATGTTTATATACCACACAAACCACTTCAAAAATAGCCTGCATCTCAAATTGCCAAAAAAAAATAAAAAATAGGCTGTGATGGCAGATCTTTCCATTGTGTGGATGTCAGAGCTCTTGTAGTTGGTAATGGTGACCTTTTAGCTAACAGGTGTCACATATGAAGGTCTGTGAGGACTCGGACTATCTATGGTTACACATGTGAGTGACTCACAGTGGTGGAGGAGGGGGGTCTGGATGTACCAAGGCCAGATAAAAGCCACTGGGTGAGGGGACGGATGCATGCTTAACATAATGGTTTCTTGGACATGTAGTCTTTACCAGAGGTCGGGAGGTCATGGGAGAAAAGAGGGGGGAACATAGGCAGAAACTAAAAGCTCAAAATCTGTCTCACATTTCCTCTTAGCCACAGAACACAGTCAGGCACAAAGAAAAGACTTGTTTTTAAAAGACATACTGGAAGAAAAATAAAAATGTCACAAGGCCTCTTGTGTATTTGGTATCGGCCTTTTATGCATTTCACTAATATAAGAGTCATATCCTAAACTATGCATCAATTGCCTTTTAGAGAACAGTATTGCTATAAGGTTTAAGGTACTAAGAAAAATGTGGAATAGAAATGATAATAATGAACAAAAAAGGAAATAAATGAACAAATTTGCAAGCAAATGGATGACATAAAAGCCCCTGACTCTGCACTCCTTCGCCAACAAAGAAAACAGTGGAAGCACTTTGACTGAAATGGTTAATGGAAGGTCAGTCCTTGCACCTTGCAGCACTAGTGCATAAAGAGTAGAGATACAGAGGCTTTGACAAAACTGTTCATATAGACACATCACATCCTTAAGGGGACAACAATACATACATTTGACAAGAAAGGAAAATTGTCACGGTTTTCCTTATGAGAAACATACCGGCTCACCTCCACTCAGTCATCACTCATCTCTGTAATTTTCATTCAAATGAAAGAACAGGATCATCTTTGTAATGCTAATCCTGTGGATGTCTGTCTCTGCGCTATGTGTGTGTGTGGCAGGTAGAATGTGTTGTTCTGTATTCCGCACACACATTCAATCAGGGCGAGGGCTTTGTGGATTCTAATCTCACACTTTGTGATCTCCAGATATACGGGAGGAGAGGTTTGTGCACTGGAATGTGAGGCAAGTGTTTGTCTGGATGTGACGAGAGGTTCAGCGGGAGATTTACATTTTTCTATTAGTGGAGAAAACAGTGGGACGTGACTCTGCAAAATATGATTACCGTAACAAGAGGCTTGGTCTCGACCGTAGTTTCGATGAAGAGGCTCATTTTCTTTGCTGTTTGTAGATTTTGCAGAAGAATGTTAAAGTGCCACAAAGTAAGAGGTCACTGGATTTTTTAGGGAAAGAGAATCAAAGCTCACAGTTGTGAGCTCAGGGAAAGAATAGAAGAAACTAACATTTATGGATGTAGAACCATAGTATAATACGTGTCAGTATAATAACGTTTACAGTTTGCGTGCTCCCCTGCAGAAATTAAAGGGAAAGAAGAAATCCAATGGTAGATACAAGATGATGCAAGTTTCAAACATGGCCTGACACTTTAGTTAATTGCATTTTCTCATTTCACCTAAAGAGGCAGTTCGTTGTCACCGTGTCACCAAAAGTGTGTAAAAAAGCTGACAGACTGTGTCCCGTCCTCATGTTTGATGTGTAGAGACAAGACGTCTTCAGCACACGGTCCACCTTTAATTAATCCACATCCAGGTTGATCTCGGTACTCAGGTTGAGGTAGAAGAAGGCGTAGACACACAGGACAAAGAACACGATTGCTGCAATGACCAGGAATGCATCCTGAGAAGTAAAGAGAGATGGTTTTAAGATACTTTGTTCTTCTGTACAACTAAAATATATATATCAGATTTTCATTTCAGCCAATAAAATAAAAATCTGGTTAATTTTCAAAGTAAAATACACCTTGCTCACGGCGGATCATATTTCACTGTAGACACATCACAGAGTTGTTTCCCCTCTACTCCTCTCAATGGAAACAAACTGTTGTTGGTTTTGTGGTTCTATTCTACGTGAATTTGCGAGATATTGTGGGTCCCCGTGACTACAGCTGTCAGTTATGGCCGCAGCCGTGCCGCAACAAATCCGGACCTGGTGGGTATTGACGGACGGCGGAGCACGCAGCCGTTCCGCAGCAGAGCCGGTCCGCAGACGTTCCGCATCCAGTGAAAATCCACTGTTAGCTGCCAGCTTTGGGATTCTTCTTCCAAAGACAAAAAATTGGAGACTATTTATTTGAGGTTTTTGTAGTTTGGTTCTCTCTTAATGCAAAGAGATTAGGTGGAAACATATTGTGGAGTAAAACTGGAGCCACATCCGAGAAAAGAAAAGTGCAGTATCACATTTCTGAAACCAAGAAGCATAGTGTGACGGCAGTATTATAATCTATTCTATCTGCAATCAGTCTCTAGTGTTCCCCTGCAGGTCTTACTCAGAAGTTAAACTTTCTTTATCAAAATGGCCTATTTTTTTGTTTTGTTTTTTAGATTTTCCATTGGTTAATTGTCAAACAAATTGAGGCTTTCCAGAGGAGTGGCATTCAACTTGAAAATGAGAATTTGGAGCGCTAGTTCATTATGTGGCGCTCACACGATTACAATCTTCATCAGCTGGAGTTTCATTAGGGCCACTCAGAGTATTGAACAATGCCAGTTATTCTTTATCAAGAGAACTCATTAGCAGCAAACTTTCTAATCAACACTGGAGAGCTTGGAGAGCTTTACAAGGGTGCAGAGTACAGCCTGATTGGGGGTTATTCAAAAAGAAATATTTGATTTGAACATGGAAATTAGGTTTTTACATGCAAACTGGGCCACAACAACAAAGGTGACATGGCAATTGTATGTACATGAATCATAATCCTATCCAATTTTCACAGATAACTATAATCTTATTGTTTTATCTAAAGATTATTTAAGATAGTACCTATCTAAATCTACCTGAACCATGATGAACTAAATCAGCCTGTGTGTGTGTGTGTGTGTGTGTGTGTGTGTGTGTATATATATATATATATATATATATATATATATATATATATATATATATATATATATATATATATATATATATATATATATATATATATATATATATATATATATATATATATATATATATATATATATATATATATATATATATTTTTTTTTTTTTTTTTTTTTTTTTTCAAGGTTACAGTGAAGGAAATTGACAACCAGAAAAACAGCAAACAAGACTGATGTAAAAGAAAAACAGAAGCAAAAATATATATGAAAGACAATTTGAGAAAACATCAGTTCAGTAATTGCCATATGTAGAACACACAGAGAGAGGACTGCAAATTCAACCCACTGGCCAAACTGCAGACAGGAATGAAAAACAAGAGCAAGAAGGAGAGAGAAAACGAGGGGTGGCGGGGGGCTAATAATAATTCCTCTCTGGTGAAGGGGATGGGGGTGGTGGGGGGTGACAATTAAAAGGCGTCATGGCATCCACAGCTATCTGTGTACATGTTGTAGTGCCTAATCATCAGCAGCATTGGTCTTCATTAGCCTCAGCCACCAGTTATCTACATACCAGCAGCCTCCAAACAGCTTTAAGTCCTTGCTTAATTGGAAAACTTTTAAATTTCATGCACTTTAGTTTCATATATTAACCGCCAGGCTCCCGGTGCTTGATTTACTTTTCTATTTTGCCTAGGCCTCGGAGAAATGAGAACTTATCGAGTCACGAAGGCTTGATTGTTTTTGCAAATTTTTCCTTGTGTTCTCTCACAGCGTTGAAAAACATGACAAAGAAGCGTTTGTAATTCTGCCCACAATATCCTAGAAGAAAATGATGTGCTACTGATGCAGGTAAGCATTTCGCTGAACTGGCGCTAAACCAAAAGGACGCACAAAATCACAATCCAGGTTGTGTTTTTCCTCCCTTTCTCTGCTTCAGGTTTCAGAGAAAAAGACAACAGCTGGTAACAATGACTTGTCTATGAAAACAAGCTGGAGGGGTTTTGGTCAAAACACTTGAGTTGTAGGAAGCACCTGTACTTGATTGAGATCATTGTTTTCGAGGAGAGTGGCCCACTGTGTTAACTCTTGCCTTGTCTCACAAACACATTTATGTGTGCCCACTCGCACATCCACACATACTCAGACATGAACACACAGCCTCTCTGCCCACATTCTGATAGAGACCCCTGGATGGGGCCCAAGTATCATCTTCATCATGTAGCTCTCTCAGCACCGGCATGCTGGGAGCTGGGTTCCTGTCACCCTGGCGATAAGCCACAGCTCAGCAGACATCCCCTCATCTGGTCTACCTTTTGTACTCCTTCTTGGTTTATTGCTGTGTGTGTGTGTGTGTGTGTGTGTGTGTGTGTGTGTGTGTGTGTGTGTGTGTGTGTGTGTGTGTGTGTGTGTGTGTGTACACATCAGTCTGTGTCTATGTGCTAAGCAGATTCAGTGGCTGTATGTGGGTTGCAGATAGATGCGAGCTACAAACAACTGCTGGTGCATTTGGGCTGCGGTTGGTAGACTTACTACTTATCTGTACAAGTTACGGCGACAAATAACCAACCCTTAGATTATATTTCATGACTGGTTAAATAAACATAACTGATGGGGGGTTTTTTTTCCCCCCTTTTGGTGCCTTGATGGCTGTTAAAGGGGACTTAACACCTTGATATCATAATACTTTTATCAAGGAATCAGGAAACACATCATGCTGTAACCTACTTTCACTTTTTGCCTGCTGATTATCTTAAGTGAAAGAAATGTTCCTTTTTTAACAGCTAAAACCCTTTTCTCCTACAACCTTTGCAAATGTTTTAGGGACACTTAACAAAAAACATCTCCAGGGACAGAAAAAGTCTTATCGCCACTATCACAACTCAATAGGTGCTTTCCGACCGGATAGTACTTTTTAAAGGAAAAGTACACTTCTAAGCAGTTCTAAGAACTACTCTCCCCCAAAATCTTCTTTTTCCGTTTGCATTCCCACTGGCCAAGTGGCCATAGGGACTGGTACTCTGAACAGACCCGCCTCTGCCTGCTGCGCTGTGGACGTGTGTGTGATGGCCGGCGAGCTGCAGGACACACTCGTGGAGTTTAACTCCGAAAAGACAGTTAACCACAGGTTCCCGTTAATCTTATGATGGACATGTGTTGTGATATTTAAACAAACGAACCGTCAATGGTGAAATAAAAGCCTCTTATTTTCGAGAGCGGTCTGAGAGACCTCCAGCTTACAGCGAGGTGTCTGAGCATGACTGGCCCAGCGACGAGCTAGAGGCCGGGGCAGGCGCTTGCTGGCTGTCGCCTCACTTCATGGAGCTCCTCAACTCCTCAACTTTGAAGCAAATTGTCAATTCGGAATCAATTTTCGCAAGACAGCCTATATTTGAAATCTAAACAGTTAATTTCTCGCCTAAAACGTTGTCAGAAGTGAATTTAATGATGAATAAGATGGTGAAAATTGTTAAAAATGTCCTGTTGTTGCTCTGTCTGCAAGTTCCGAGTTGGTAGTGGGCGTGACTTATAAGTTCGACCAATCAAGTACACCCAGGAAAAGGGAAAAGACCCTGCTCTGAAGTAGGAGCTAAAAAAGTACGCTACTGAGGCCAGAGGAACTTAAAAATCCCCAAATGTTTCCTGTCGGAACACGACAAAAAAAGTGTTCTAGGAACGTTTAGTTCTAAGAACTGCAAAAAATCCCTCCGGTCGAAAAGCCCCTATTGAGTCTTTTCATAAAGCTTCCTGTATATTAAAAGGGCATAAAAGGCCATAAAACCTACAAATTCCCATGTGCTACCTGTCTATGCTCCTAACCAGCTCAACAGTGTGAATGAGAAGAAGATCCAGTCTGCTTCAGTGAGAGGCTGAAGCAGGTGCTAGAGTTTGGCAGCACAGCATCACTCACAGTTCATACGGTTTACTCAAGTGTTGATTAGCAATGACTTTGCTCAATAATTACTGTGCCTGTTCGTCAGAATTACTCCTTCAAGACAAAACTAACAGCTTCATGACTCAAGTTATACATTTGTATAAACATGCATGTATTGCTACAAAAAACTAATTTGAAGAAATTGGGTGGAATCACCCAAAAAAAATAAAAAAACATTCTATAAAGTCTTACATACATTCATATATGACAGCTGGAAGATACCCAGAGTAATTATCTGTATCCTCCATCCTCCGCCAATTCCATACGCAATTTTTCCCAACTTTCTAGGCTTAGCAGCTAAATAAGACGGGAAAATAGTGCAGAACTGAACAGAAGGCTAGTGTGCCAATTAGACAAGGCAGCAGGCTGGTTTCCTGTGCTGCAAGCTAGTGTGCTGGAGTAACTTCGAAGGCACTTCTTCTTCTCTGGGCAAACTGAGGAGAGACAGCCAAACAACTTCCTGCCAATTTCTTCATCTCTGCTGTTGTGACCCCATGCCACCCAGAGTTAGAAAGAGCAGGGAAGGAATATGTCCACACCTGCATTCAGACAGTAACAAAGCTACCTATGTAAGCAAACCGTGACACAGCATGTGAATAAGGACACACAACAAGTGGCTGGTTTCAGCCACTTCTGAGGTCAACATTTTGTGCAGCCTGACAACTGATCGCTGTTGTGGGAACAGACGTTCTCCCTCTTCCACTTTTCTCTCTCTCAGTCTCTCCATCCTTTTCGCTGCCAACTTACCCAGACTGCCCTGCTACTAGGACAGCCCCAAGACAGCCTGCCAGATTCTGTGCCCACATGTCTGCTGGTCCTTCTGAAATGCCAGCTGCATCTGAGACCAGCATCCCAAACAGGGACATGGTAAAATAGGGAGAAGGAGAGAGGAGAGGAGCAACATGACTACAAAAACTGCAGCCAAATCATTGTTGTCAACCAAAGGACAGAGAGACAAAAACAGAGAAGAGGGCGTTCTACTCTCATCTCAGAGCTGTGTAAAATTCACAACTTTGTATAATGCTAAAAAGGACTCGATGGAAAAGCAAGCGTGACCAAATATCCATTACATTTGGGCTGAATTTCAATCGAACTCGGGGCCAAAGGGTCTAAGTCAGTTTAATATCCTCGTCCCAGAAGTATTTTAATCCGACCTCTGAAAATTCCCCTCGTCTTGGGCGTGAAAAACCTGAATTATTCATAAGCAATATCAATATTTCAAGATATGGACTAATCTAATTGGATTAAAGATGTGCTTAATGAGGCTTTGCGTGTCTAAAAGATGCATATTTTAAAACCTGACCATTTCACTCAGTGTTTAATCCTTACTTTGATTTGTTCATCTCTGTGTACTATGTGCCAACGGAGGCTTAATGAGGAAGTGAAGCCTTTTGGCTTTTGATGTACTGTAAACAGAACAAATTCTCAATGCCACAAAGTAAAATAAACATGCAATAAAAAAGAAAACTGTCTGAATATTGTTTTCTTAGAATGTATTTTTTTATTTTTGACAGCTTAAAAAAAAAAAAAAAAAAAAAAAAAAAAAAAAAAAATCACAAATGACCTGATTTCATGTGATGGTATCTGCAATTTCAAAGATTTAAAAACCTATGCTGACAGATTCACAACATTTCATTGGCATGGGCTTACTCTATATGGAGAGACCTTGAAATAGAAAAACTGTTTATTGGTAAGCCAACTGAATTAGGAAAAGCATAAGCAGCTGTGCCACGTTTGACAGATTGGATTCATCCATCTTTGCTTGCAAAAAAGCTCCTAATCACTGCAGTGTGACAAAGCAACGGAGAGAGACGCACTTTTACATCCAAGCAACACCCTCACCTGCCTTTACTTTTACATTACCCAACTCTATTTATCTTATCACCTTCTTGTTCCGTTTCTTTTATTTCCCCACTTCTCCCTCACTGTCTCTCCTCCTCCATGTTGTTTTATTCACCATTAAAAGAATACAGAAACTCTTCAATTTCACTCCTCCCAGGAATTCTTTATTCTTTGACTTCTTTCTTGTAGACTTGATAGAGTATTGTAAACTTTATTCTATGGAGGACTGTCCCATTCCTCCCTTTTCCAAACGGTAGTTTTCAACACTTTTTCGAATCGTCAAAGGATAGGCGGGGGGGGGGGGGGGGGGGGGACATCACTTCATTTCAGGTGGATATATATTATTATAAGACTAACTGTAGGTTGAAAGAAAGCTAAGAGTCTGGGATATGAAAAGTTATTTTAGTGAGACACCTTCTGAAACAGGCTGACTGACACAAAAGGAAAGTAGATGGTTGGCAGACAGAAAGACAAACAGAAACAAAAATGGGCCAAAACAGACACAATAGCAGAAATAATGAAGACATGTAGATACAGACGTCAGTAGTCATAAACAGAAAGTAAGACCAGGCCAGTCTCACCCTGAATCCAGAGGAATACTTCTTTGCTTCAGCTTTCAGCTGCGTGGCCTTCAAGGCTGGCTTTGTCTTTTTGTAGTCCTGCTTACCTGTAAGAGAAAAATCAAATGGGGAACACAAATCAAAAGACTGAAAGATTGTCTCATTGTTTTATTCATCGCTTTTGGGGAGCTTTATTGGAGCTGGTTAGTAGACTTGTTAGCTTTAGACAGAGCAAGGCTAGCCGTTTCCCTGTGTGTCCAGTCTTTATGTTAATTTAAGCTAACCATCTCCTGGATGTAGCTGCATATTTAACAGATATGAGAGCAGTATTTATCTCATCTAAAAGAAAGCGAATAAGCATTTTTTTCCTAAAATGTCAAACTATTCCTGTAAGTTTGGCTGCAATTCCAAAATACAATAGCTGTAAAAACCAAAATGAGGCAAGTGAGAGAAATAAGGCTAAATAGTTGCATTAAAAATTCACAATTTCTACAAAGAAAAGTATCCACACATATCAGCACATACAACCAGAATAAAAGGAATCTTTTTTGGTCTGAGCAGCACACAGTTCACCTGTGGTTGTTTGACTTCCCATGGGCTCAACTCTCAAGGGTGAGTGTTAGGGGCAAACCAGCCACCTGGCAAAGCATGTGTGTTTATCTGAGTGTGTGTGAGCGTGCTTCACATGAGGCAGAGCCGGCTGTCTTGGTCTAATTAGAAACAACACACTGCAGGAAAAGGAACTTTGCTAACAATAGGGTGGAAAGGCAACAGCTTGCTGAACTGTCTGTGTGTGTGTGTGTGTGTGTGTGTGTGTGTGTGTGTGTGTGTGTGTGTGTGTGTGTGACAGAGAGACCAAGCCCATGGGTCAGCTTCGAGGTTTCTCAGTCCGTGAAGTGACATGCGGAGGCCACTTGGAGTTTTACTCCCAGCCAATTAAGCCTCATTTGCATCGAAAGAAGGAACAAGAGAAGGAGGAAGGCGAGGAAAGAAACCCTCCATAAAAGGTTGTGGGAGAGAAAGGAGTGAAAATGAGCTAGTGAAAAAGGAGGGGTAAGGAGGTGTGTGTGGCGATTCTGAAAACAAACAGACAGAGCTGCATACCACTGAGTATCATGTCTCTTAGAAAGGGGACTTGTGGGGATCTCTCTCTCTCTCTCTCTCTCTCTCTCTCTCTCTCTCTCTCTCTCTCTCTCTCTCTCTCTCTCTCTCTCTCTCTCTCTCTCTCTCTCTCTCTCTCTCTCTCTCTCTCTCTCTCTCTCTCTCTCTCTCTCTCTCTCTCTCTCTCTCTCTCTCTCTCTCTCTCATTGTAGGGCATCTCAGGTTGCTTACCATTCACAGAGATTGTGCAGGGATGTTCAGACTGAAAATGGCTGGTTGTGATAATGTACGACTACAGGAAGAGACGTCAAATGTTACAAATACTATATCAAAAGGAAAAAGGTCAGAAAAGGAAATGCATCAGAATCAGAAAGAGATGTATTGCCAGGTAAGAACCACTTTGCCTTGGTTGATGGTGCATACATAAAAAATGCAATAATATAACAAACAAACAAATAAATACAGAAACCACACACACACACACACACACACACACACACACACACACACACACACACACACACACACACACACACACACACACACACACACACACACACACACACACACACACACACACACACACACACACACACACACACACACACACACACACACACACACACACACACTTAAGAAAGACAAAAAGACACTGTACAGGTTAGTGCGGGGTGAACAAAAATGATGTGCAAAAGTTCAGGATATACAGAGTGCATGTCTCTCTTTAAAAATGTGTTTCTGGAAGCATTGGGGACATAGGGACTAATTGCAGGGCTAGTTGGTACACTGCTGAAGCTTGCGGGCTAACCACTAAGACGCTAGCCAGACAGAAACATGCTAGCACGAGTCAATCACAACAGCTCTCTGAGCATCTTCTATTTTCTCTGTACTGGTGGGTTTACTACCATTTTGTTCTCAGGATTATACATAATGTCATTAATAAAGAGTTAGTTAAAGGGGAAAAAGCTCTCCAAGCTGACAAGTTTTCTAACTGTCTGCTAACTGACGTCAGGTTGCTCTGGTCAATGGTGCACATTTGCGAATTTAACCAATGATGAACTTTTGTTTTGTTTTTTTTGTTAAACTTGGGGGAAAAAAAGAAAAAAAAAAAAGATTTGATTCCCCTGTGAGCAAATCCACTGGTCGCACAGGTTTATATGCCTGTGTGACTAGGCCTTTATGCTTTTAAATAACAACATGGACATTACTTGATAATAGTATGATATCTTCTCATATCCAGGTTATCTGGGAAATGGCATTCTTCACCTATCGATGGGTCAACCAGGTTGTTTGGAGGAAATTGTATACATCCATGATCTCGGTTTTGCAACCTGTCCTGTACACTTCTGCGGTAGTATTTATTTATTTAAAATTGAAGCCCACAACTTGATCAATCTGTACTTTCTGTTTTGATACTAGTTTGCCTTCTCTGACTATTCTGCAGCAAAGTGACCAAAGATACTCAAAGACAGAACAATATCAGAACTTAAGCAAGCTGGGGTTTAAATTTAAAAGGCACAATTTCTTTCAGCATTTATAATATCTCCCAAACGGCTTCCAAAACATGCACCTGTCCTGATTTTGTTTTCTCATTCGTAAGGCTAACATTGTTCTACATGGAGAAATGACGTTTATATGCAAAAAAAAAAAAAATCACCACAACCCATTGGAGCAAAATCAGAATAGTTACACCAAGTAGGAGTATGACTAGTTGATATGGAGGAGAATTACATTAGGTATTTTGTTGTTGTATTAGAGTGGTGCATTTATTAAAGCCTCATGGTGCCTTTCTCCTGTGGTTTGTTTGCATGGGTCTGGAGCGTGCACATACACAGACACATACAGTCCTGATGATATTGCATTTGTCATTGCTGTTCCCCTTGCTGCAGCGGCTCTGTAGACACTTTGTCACCAATTATCTAACTGCGTTGGGCCACAGGCCATCCATCCCATCGCTCCCTAAATCTGCCCGCCACACTGAAAAGGCATCACTGTCCTCCTGTACAACAACGACAATGCCATGTCTCAGAGGAACATTAGCCCTTGTGAGGCAGCCTAGAGAGCGTGCTGAGAGGCTTCCCTGAGTGTGCCTTTCATTGAAGTCATCACTGTTTTCATGTCAAGAGGACAATAGAAAAATGAAAGTGGCCCTTCCCCCCCCCATCCCACCACAGCACTTATTGTACATTCTCTTAGATGTGTTTCATGTTTTTTGTCTTTCTTGTTTGTCGTTGCATTTCCCTGTAAATGGTGTCTGATTAAAACTGAGGAGAAATTATTTTTATCTGCCGCAATTGTTCTGCTTAGCATAACGAGACAGGTAGGGGGTATTAGCTAAAATTAGCCACACGTGATTGAGCACTCAGGGAGGAAGGTATGTGATTTGTGTGTCACACAAATTGGCCATTTAGGTGACACTAGAAGAGGGGTGGACATCTAAGAGCGTCACAGTTTGTGTGAATGAAAAGAAACATCAGTAGTAAAAAGGCAAACAAAACAAAAAAACGACCATATCAGTAGTGATAAAAACCTATGTCAAGATTAAATGCACTCCTGCCTACTTGAACTCCAGGAATACTCCAAAGTGGTGCAGAGTAAAATGACAATGTAGATGTTGAATTATTTATTGTTGTCATTTTTCTTTGGAGTCTTAGTTATGTGAAATTGTGTCACCACCAACAGAAAATATTTAGGAAATATTGGTCAAATTTTTAGTCTAAATAAAATCTGCATATATGATTTGAGACCGCAACATTTTTCAGAAACAAAATGGTACTTGACAATATGACACAAAAATGTCAGTAGTTACTAAGAAACGAGTGAGAAACAACCTCCTAATTAATGAATTGTTAATTAGTAGTTCCTAAAATATCACAAATAAAATAATTCTACAAGTCAACTTATCCATTTTGCTTCCAAGTCACCTCATATGTTGGCTGCGCACACATAAACAATTTTTTTGTAAAATGTTTGCCCTAACTCCAACCCATTGATACATTTATAAAAATGCATCTAGGTACTGTACCGCCGTTGCCTCATTTCGATCCAGGAAAACCCCTGCATTAATGGGTTGTACTATTCAGAGACTCAAGTATCTGTTTACGCAATGTTAATATTCTGATAAATTTGACAGGCAGGAAACTATCTGACAGTGTCACGGTAGAACCATCGCTTGCTTGGGCCAAGTTATTATTATCTATTTGTGGTGAAAATTAAGTCATGTCTTGCACAATTTCAAGTAACCTCATAATACTAACTTTATACAGCCGTCTACCACATTTAAATGTAATTCATGCATCATGTAGTAAAAGACTGCTGCATCATCATTTGAAATGAAAATAATATTTGTTACTTTAACCCATGAATAAAAGAGCTGACCCACTACAATTATATGTCTGAGACACCCATTATGAAATTACCCGTTTCCCAAGTTGCTGCCTTCTTGTTTATATCTGTGTTGACGTTTCCATTTGTCAATTAACCGTGCTAATCCAAAATCAGCTCCTGCAAAAATAAGTTGCTACTCAAAACTGCCTTACCAACCCAGTATACCACATACTGCACAAACACCTCTAGCTGTGTGTGTCCAATACATGCAGCAAATTTAAAAATTTTCACAACATGCACCAACAATATTTCATCCCTAATTGAAAAAACGGTGAAACACATGCAACCTTGACTTCTGTATGTCAAGCCTTTAATGTTGGCTTAAAAAGTAAAAGTTACAGGTTTTGAGCCAACAACTTAGTAATTAACTCAAAACTGTAATGTTTAAAAAGTCACTGTGCACAATTGTCATGAAGGCAAAATTACAACAAACAAGCACAAGAATGTGTCGAGAAACACAAACATACCTGAGGAATTGAGTGTGTGTTTGTGTCTGTGGGAACTAGTTGTCCTGAATATGCACTACATTCAGAGTGATGGGGTGACGACGCGGGCAACACACTGACAGCGTCGCTGACAGTTCCTCATGCTTTGCTTCTGTGTCTCTGTGGCATGGCGGCCAAATAGTCAGTGACCACATGGTGCGGATCACTGGCATCTGCCAGGATGCATGGAACCGGAGGGCTGATGCCAGACACATGGGAGATATTTATGCCTTGTCCTTCGCATCATGTGTGGAGGCAAAATCTCACAATCCATGTGAGATTTACAGCTAAATGACGATTATCCGTGATAAATAATGACAAGAGGAAAACAACTATACCTTGATGATGTACTGTAGCCTACCTACAAATGTGAGTAAAATATTTCAACTTTTTCTCACATTTAATTGCAAGAAGTACAGGTTCGTAGGCGTGACCTTCTTTACATGTGAAAGCCCATCATTTCCAATTAGCCATACTTGAAATCGTGGGTGTCTTTATATGTGTCGACAAGTTCCCCTAGTTTGTTCAGCAGGCAGCAGCAGTCATTACTTGAACAGAGTGACCATTAGAGTGACATAGCTCTACCTCTCCTGAGGGCATCTTGGCAATTATAACAGGCTTAATAATGGTATTAAATAATAGAGTGTCAAGTGTGGCCCCTTGATGGCCATCTGACATGACAAAAGTACTCCAGCAGAGATAATGGTACAGCTCAACGACAAGCCTGGACTACCGCTGATGTTCCATGAATAAGCCATTCTTTTCAAAAAAGAAGGGGAAATGGTAGAAATTGACGGGTGTTGGAAGGAGGCGGAGGAAGACAGAGGACCAAAGTGTCCCTGACACCTGTGTTACAAATGTTTGAATTGATGAGATGTGCAGAGAAACAAATCAATAAATGGGATAAAAGGAAAAAACAAGATCTTCTGCACCCTTGTAGGGGACATGACAGTGGGAGATGAGCTTGTTATGTTATGAATGTCTCTCATTTTCTGAGCCTGCTGAGTTTTAGACACTAGCATTGCCAGACTTGTGGATTAAGGTCTGGCTACACTACACATACATTCTGAGATAGGAGAAAAACTTGCTCCGGGTTGTTTGCATTTCTTTAAACCAATCACAATCGTCTTAGGCGACGCTAAGCTCGGACGCAGCGATGTTGGCTCTGAAAATGGTCTCGGGAAGGAACTCGTTTTGGTGGAAAATTTGCACCCCGCAAATGAAAACGCCACATACAATATTAAATGAAGTTAACTGTTCACACAATACAGCAACATGAGCTATTTAAGTTAGCTAGGTACTTGGTTAAAGGTAATTTGCTCTTACCAGTGTATCTCCGTTAGGGCTTTGACTTTTTCCTCAAAATCATATTCGAAGTTTGTTTGTTTATTAATATTCGTATATATTCGAATACTTATTAATAATATTTTGACCATTAAATGCCTTCAGTAAGACCTATATTGGTGTGTGTGTGTGTGTTGTGAGAGAGTGACGGTGATTACCGGTAGCTTCAGAGCGAGTAGCGACTCTAGTATATTAGGGCTGCCTAATATTCGTTCGAATATCATTATTTTTTTAAATATTCGAATTATATTCGAATAACGAAGTTCGGAGTCAAAGCCATAATCTCCGTGTGTATTTTGTCTATGGCAATCCCACCAATCGGTACCAAAACGTTCCAGTTACAGTAGATAGTAATTCCTGTAAACACATTCTTGTAAATCTTTACAATCATTTCCCGAACGAACCAAGAAGGCCTGCCTTGTGGCACGATCAAAATTTTCTTCAAAACTTGCCATTTTCAGCGTGTAGCTTGTTAGCTCGAAGTTTGTTGTTGTTTCCCGAAGGGAACCGAGTTTGAGAACGGCAACACACAGAGAGCGAAGGTGAGGGCCATCATGTCAGGTAATTATCCTGGAAGTCTACTTCCGTTATAATGGAATTGTACTTCCGTTGATCCAAACTATCTATGGACTAAATAACCTTTTTCTTCTGTCCCACTATGAAAGCATATAACCGTCACTCTGCTTTATGAGACCCCAGCCCTTAGAACATGGTAGAGTAAACAAGACAGAAATTTCTCAACATGCTATCACATCCCTGATGAAGACAAATATTGCTATTGCCATCAGAATGACGATTACTTTCTTCAAAAACTCAAAAAAAAGGTCATCTGTTACAAAAAGTGACAAAATAGTCCAAAAAATAAAACATGCAACAGAAATCATTTAGCTCAAGAGATCCTCTCCTAAGTCCTGTTAACACAAAAGTAACACCAGGAAATATAAAACCTGGAATAATCAGAGGATGTTAATCACCAGGGGCCAATAAACGATTATCCACTAGGAGAAAGGGGACCAGAACAATACCACAGTTAACACAATCTTCAGAAGGGGGGATGTGGATTAGTACAGAACATTGTATTGATAAATTAAAGAAAACAAGAAGGTAACATCCACCGGGAGGAAGGTGTGAGAGTTGTTTTTAAAAACAGAAATTCCATTTCCATTTAACCTTTAGTAGGCGTTAGTCCACATCAACCCCTCTTGCAAATTAAGAAATTGCTCAAAAGCAATAAAAGACAGACTAGACTACTGGTTTACCAGTCACAGAACTACATAAAGCCTTTACCTGCATTTTTGCATGTAACACAAGAATGGTATAGAATTAAGACGTATTTTTTTTCCACTTCTCTAGTCAAGAAAACAACTTCAAGGCTTCTTAAACTACTCAAGATACTTATTTGTGTGCAGGGCTAACACATCTAAGGTAGCTGGTCCTGATTAATGTTCATTTTAAAAGAAGATGTGATCAAAGAAAATCGCAATTACCTTTAAAAGAAGATGGCAAATTGGATACAATAGGCAGTAGGGCTGTCAAAATTGCTCAAAAATGAAGTTTGAATATTCCCTCTAAAAAAGACATAATATTCGAACTATTCGAACATCTGGTTGCGCATGCGCATTTTGTCAACGACGCGCATTTTTTCAATGACACGCATTACGTCAAGAACAGGACAAATTAACAAAGAGACATAACTACTTGTATAGGTAGTCTATTTAAGTTTAAACATATTTGACAACGTATTACCTACACAAAAACAAGTAAATCAAATGATGGCCAAGACCGCAGACCTCACGCTCGCTCGCTCGAGCACTCTCTCTCTCTCGCCCTTACACTCTCTGCGCAATGTGCGGCTGTGCGCATAACGGTTTAAAATGAACAACAATAAACGCATTTTGAGTGCTGATCAAGAGTTTTGTGCAAGCAATTTAAGGTGGCGACTATTGTTCCAAATATAGCAGGCTTCATTCAGTGATTGAAACAAATATTATTAACATTAATTGAAGTTTCACAGTAGCCTATATAGAACCGACATTGAGCGCTCCGAGCGAGCTGTGCTGTGGTAAACATGGAGCTTTTCCTTGACATGAAACGGTAAATAATCAAACCAGTGGAAGCAGTGCATTTAACCTTTATTCATGCATGCAGTGTGGCTTACCTTAAGCTCTTTTTTTTTTTTTTTTTTTTTTTTTTTAGTTGTTAAGCATTTCCCAGTCATCATTAACATAGGATGCTGTTGCTAGGGATGTCCACCCGTCCATGGTAAGAGCCACATCTTTGTCTTTGATTGATTCCTTTATTTTGTCTGAGGTGCTGTTATACACTTCTACGATTCTATTGGTGACTGTTCCACGGCTAGGGATACGGTACCTCGGTTCCATTGCTTGACAGAACTCCCTGAAGCCTGCCCCATCCACGACACTGATTGGTCTCATGTCCTTACAAATGAACAAAATTAATTTATCCGTTATGGCTTCTTGTCGTGTTGCAGACAAAGAGCTTGTGGCAGGCGGTGCAAAATACGTGTCAAGACGTGACTGTTTAGCTGGAGTTCCACACATTATGCCATGCTCATTAGGGTGCACATTTTCGAGATGTGACCTCATGTTGCTAGTGGTCGAATGGTATGCTAACTGTATTTTACATAGCTTACATGCAACTTTATCTCGCGGCTCAACTATTTTACCTCCTACCGACCAAAATCCAAAGTACTTCCAGACATGGCTTTTTATATTTTGTGGGGTTAAAATCGCTTTCTCTGATGCGGTCGAGTTGGGCTCTGCACTTTCTGCCATCTTCCATGCAAGACAAGTCAACTTTCAGCAGTGACGCTGTGCCAGACAGTGCGACTCCTGTGACCTGTCCCTGAACCCTCAGGCGCACTAGCGCACCCACTCGCAAAGCAGACAGCCTCTGCTACCACGAGCATTTTTTTCCACTTTTTTTTTTTTTTAATTCAAATATTAATTTTCACCTTCGAAATTCGTTTTTTAAAAACTATTTGAATATATATTCGAATTTAGAATATTCGTTGACACCCCTAATAGGCAGCAAGCTATGATTCTGCAATGTGGTCAGCCAGCCAGCCATTGTTGCAGAGTTTCCCTTTGGTCAAGACTTTAGTAGACAAGTTAAATATTAGGTGATCTGGGTCCTTGTAGTTGGGTGGATGGCGATTTTCAGACTGATGGGACGAATTGTCAAACAGGTGATCTAAGCCGAAATATTAATCATAAGAGGAGCACTATTGCAAAGAACCTGCTTCTGACTTCCCATAACCAGAGCTCTCCTGTGTGGAGATCCCATTGAAATACTTGGTAATCCAAGATACCCTGCTAGTTTTACAACTTTCATCTTCTAGATTGTGTCACTCTCTTTTGCTCATCCTCTATGGCTGTAATTGTTGCCATCTAAAGAACTCATTCTCTCCTTTATGTCAGCTATTTCAGCCCTGCTATAGGTTCCTGGTAAAGATACTATAAGATCAAGACCAATACCGGGGCTTAAGTAGGAGTCTCACTCCATTTAGTGCAAAAACTTTCTTCCTTGGATCCAAAAGCGGGCGCTTTTCGTGTCTAAATTTACTTAGTCACATTTCATGTACACAATATGCCATTCTTGGGATTCAAAGTATATATAAGGAATACAGAGCTTCTCTTTGTGTTTGCGTCAGTCAAAGCTGTTCACAATTATCCAGCTTTGCCATTGTCAACCTTTTGGCTTTGCTCCACAAGAGGAAAACAAAAACAAAAAGACATGATATGAGCTGTGATCTTCAAGCAACCACAGCTGGCATGCTAAAGGGGACCAAACTTTTGATTGATACCGACCATATTGCCTCAGTTAGGCCTTTGTGATGTCAGGGTAAAGCTGGGGAAACAAAAAAGCTCAGGACTACAAAAGCTTCTGGCATGATATCAAAGGGGTAGCTTTATAAGAGTAGAATTCCCTGTCGGTCAATAATGTGACTTTACATGCTGCGTGTTCGTCGCAATTACTTCCACAGCTTGTATATTGGTTCCACTCCGGTGAGTCTGGTTCAAGTTTCTTTTCAATCCAATACAAACTGGAAAAGTTTCAAGGACTGTGTAAAGATATTATGCTAACTTTTGCATAGCCAATATTGATAAACGGTCTTCAAGAAGAGTTGGGCAAATTGGGATATATGTGCAATGACCACAAATTGCTCACTGCAACACAGTATCATGTGTGATTTATTGAGTGTGACATTAGCTTGTTTCTATGAGAGAACGCTGAGTTGATTGCTGTGTTGTGGTAAAATTACCCACATCAAGCACTGAGTTATGATTGTTGTTGAAATGGAGTTACACAACAAGTCGAGGACCAATCTCAACTGTCACAAAGCATCACAGACTAATTTACAGACCTTATTGTTTTAATTGCCAGTTAATATATTTATCTTTTTGATTAAACTATCAATCATTTAGGATACTAAATGTTATATTAATGAGCCCAGAACATCTATGTATTTTATGTTATGTACATTTATCTATTTATCTCACTCCTTTTTCTCATTACATTTGTGCATTACTGTTGGATAACCTTGTCACTTACTTTTACACACAATCCACATTTTTGTATATGTATATAGGGCTATATTTTATTTATCTTATCTTATATCTTATTGTAATTTTGTCTTATTTTGTCATTTTTATCTCAATGTTGTCACTTTATCTTATTCTTTCATATGACTAGTGCTCTTATTATGGCGTCTAGTGGTTTTAATTGCTGAGCTGACCCATTCTCTTGTCAAATACATTTCATTGTACCATTTACCCTGTGTTAACCTACATATGACGAATACAACTTAAAACAAACAAAAGCAGACCAGACTGGATGTCTTTGATGTCTCTTGGAGATTGGAAGACAGTAGGACATAGTTGAAAACACAATTGCATGTAGGTAGGTTTTAGGGATGCACCGATGCGACTTTTTCAGTCCCGATACCGATGCCTGGGCTTTGAGTATCTGTTGATACCCGATACCGATCCCATTGTTGAATTAATAATAGGGATGCACCGAAATGAAAATTCTTGGCCGAAACCGAAAACCGAAAAAGAGGAAACCAAGACCGAAAACCAAAAGAAATTATGCCAATTATTCGTACCATTGCATTTATGGCTATGCCTGTGTACTAACTTTACTAAAACCCAGGCATTGCAATTGTATAAATTAATATTAAAGTTTCAAAGAATAAATCATTTACAAATTATGCAAATATTTATTAAGCACATTGCAACAATGCACAGTATAAAATAAAATTCAAACTTAACACTAGAACGGCCATGACGGTCATTTTGACTGTTTTGAAATTTATGTAATAACTTTGCTGAAAAAATACAATCCTGCTGCTGCCTGACTTTTCCTAAAAGAGTCTGTATTTTAATTTAAAATTGTTTTTATATACATTACACAAAAGACAAAGAAAATACAATCACTTTTACCTATTTCGCGCGGTTGAAGATGCATCTTGGTTGCTTAGTAACTACCATAGTCTCTGTCAAAGAAATGTAACTAGCGGTCTCAAGTAACAAGTGTGGGCATCACCGATGGGCCGAAGGCAAAGCCAGAGTCGGTAACGTGGGCTACTACGGTGTGGATGGACTTAGTTCTGAATCAGAAGGCAAACGCCAGGCGCTCACTCTGTGAAAGGCGCGGAACACGTAGATGGCCGGTGGCTGTTTACGTGTTCATATAACTTTATACATCCTCGAACTGGCTGGAATCATTGCACACATCCTCTCCAAGGAGTGCACCAGCAATAAAATTGTCCGGAGGAAGTTCATGCAGCAACTGGCAGAGGAGCTGAGAGCGGAGTTTATGGAGGAAAAAAGGGCAGCGACGCACGGTCCAAACAGCGCTGCGCACCACAGCAGACACCAAAACAGAGGCAGTGCCAGGTTAGGTTATAGCTAAATGTTCAAATACGATACTTTTAATTGTTATTTGGCTGTTATGAGTTAAGTTTAATGAATTTCCACATCATATTTTTCGGGATATGAATGTATGAAATAATTACGGTTTACTATGCCATGATATGAATTATTGAAACACGTATTACTACTCAAATGTATAATTAAACTCGTTAACATGTACATTTCTGTGTTATTACGTTTTTCTAAAGCTATCCTAACACAATATCGCAATTAATTAGGTATTTATCATGAGAGCTTAGTTTGGAATCTGGCGGTCAAAATGACCGCTCACGGCAGTTCTAGTAGTTATGGAATTCCGGCACTTCTAGTGTTAAATGTTTAACTTAACCCCACTCATGTGTACATTAAATAATGTACAGATCTACAGAAAGGTTTTAAAATTATATTATTATGCAATTAAACCCGACGTGGAGAAAGTCTTTGCAGATGCACCCCCTCTTGAAATTTCGGCATTACATGATTTGCAAATCGCTGTCCGTGGGTCTTTCTCACATACACTGAAATACGTCCACACCGCAGACATGTTGCTTCAGACAAGCACGTGCAGGTCGCGGTTTCTGTTTGCGTCATCACAACATTTCGGCCGTATTGTTTCGGTGATAAAAATTTTGTTTCGGTTTTTATAAAATTAATAAAATTTTCGGTGGCCGAATATTCGGTGCATCCCTAATTAATAATACACTGAATACCTTCCACCTTATACCTTCCTTCCACCATGTGGAAGAGACTAAAGGCACCAGACTTTCCTAACTAAACATTACTTTCTTAACTAACACAAAATAACGCAGATTATTTGTACACTCAACTCTTCCAGCATGCGACACATGTGCGACAGAGGGAAAAAAAACTAACAAAACTGGATCGGCCCATGGATCTGTTAATTTTTCCAATCCCCGATCCAGCTATTTTGTCAATATCGGGACAGATAGCCGATCTTAATATCGGATCGGTGCACCCCCATTTCTAACCAATTAATCATACCGAATGTCATTCCTTGGTTTGATTACAGATGACTAATGGCATTTTTCCATTACGTGGTACCTGCTCGACTCTACTCTACTGCGGTGCCCCGTCCTCCATTTTCCATTGAAGATTTAGTACCGCCTCATGCCTGAGGCGAGCGTGGCTGGTCGTCATAGCGATGCCACAGGAAACTGCCGTGACCTAACGCGACACACACACAGAACGTTGAAGGTGTGTTGTTTTTGATTCTCGGCATGTGGCTGTTGCCACAGCCAGAAGACACATTTTGTTTCAAAAGAAGCTGGAGGCAGCAAAAAAAAAAAATGGCAAAAAAAGTTGGCTAAACTATTTAAAAATGGCGGTTTTGTTCTAAACACCCCCGTCTGTCGCTAGCATTGATGACGCAGTGATTAGTGATGATTCTCTCTGACCAATCAGTAGTCTGCAGGTTTTCACGTCACCTTTTGGTATCGGCTCAGCTCGCTTGGAACCTGGTACTAAAAAAAAAGTACCTGTTAGCAGGTACCAGGGACTTTTTTTCGTGATGGAAAACCATCCATGTAATGGAAAAACGCCATAAGTTACTGCAATCAACAAATTGATTAACCAGCACTAGGACGAATAAAGACTCACCAATCTGTTTTCGGTACTGATCAACTGGTAATCCGGTCGCACTGGCATCCTTCTTCCCCATTCTCCTTCCTCAGCCTGACAAGAAATGAGGGAAAAAAACACCTGAGTGGGAGAATTTTACAGCTGGGTCTCAATGTAACACCTAATCATTTAGCTTAATCAAATATGGATACAGCTCCATTCCTGCGACTGTAGCCGAGATAACTTGTGAAATCTGCAGGAAGGATTCAAGTTAATACACAATCATATATAGAGAGAGTAGTCAGATTTGATCAGGCAGATGGTTTATCTTTCACATACTGTACATCTGTGAGACATAATTAAATTAATTCTCACCACGTTCCATGTGTGTTACATTCACAGTGTGCACACTTCCTATCCATCTCATTTAGTCTAACATAATTTTCCTTCACACCATGAGCTCTCTTTGATTACCCTGACAGCTCACTGGGAAGGTATAAAAAAAAAAAAAAAAAAAAAAAGAGAGCTTGGAGTGATACAAATAGTATCCTTAGGCTCCACGTGTAACTATGCAAGTGTGTGACAGAATAAATGTCAGTCTACAGGGCTGTGCATTAATGTCAAAGCATGTGCCTCTACAGATGTACAGTCACCATAAATAACTATGCTTGTATAATACTTTTCTTTACAAAGTGCTACAACTCAGTGCGTGTGTCATGCATCTATCCAATATACTTGTGTCTCAGTGAGCGCTCTAAATTCCAGACAGGCTTCCTCACAACACACTGCATCAATCAATACTGTAGAATTTTGTTTAAAATAGTGGAAAAAGGAAGTATGAGTCGATAGTTAAGGGGCAAGCCTGTGCTTTTTGATGATACTCACGTCCCTCTGACCTGTTCTCTGACAGAAAGATTTGAAAGATGTGCCTGATGTGTTTTGACAAATAAGCCTCAATATCTATAAAGTCCTGCTAGTCTAATGATAATTGATTATCATTTTTAAAAAAGCGTGTTTAAGTGTGATAGGGAGAGAAATGCGTAAGCAGGTGTGCACAGGGGAGAACAGAGAGGCGAATACGAAAGCAAAAAATATCTATGTGCATCCAAGAAGAACAGAGTGGTGAAGAGTCTAGCAGTGCAGCAGGGGAATAGAGGAAAGAGACTGAATTAGCATGTTCAAGGAGCGTGGCTGGCTGCCTGTGCTGACTGATGCCTTCTCATGGGAGACTGCTGCCTTGGGAGACTTGAATTTTACCTTACACTAAAAACATTGTTTTCAGCTACATTTCAATAGTGTTAGTGCCAGCAGAGAAGGAGGATGTATGCTATTGTTCTCCAGCGAATGGAAACAAGAGTCAGCAGATTAAAAGATGTGAGAGGAGGACAAAAGGAAGAGAGGAAATTGTCCAAATGTAATGTTTACAGTTGGACACAGTAGGCTCTCAGATTTGCAAGCTATGTTGTACCGTGCAGCAGCATCACAATATTATATCTAAATTGCCAAAATCAACACATTTAAAGCCTCTGTCATCACCTGTGGTGATTCCACTCTTACATCTATATTTTACATTTGCAATATTGGGGTATATAGTCATAGAAAGGTGGTGTGCTGACTATTAGAAAAAAATATATCTCAGCATAGTGACAAAAGCATTGTTGGTGCTGATAAAATAACACTTTCCTGTTCATTTTTTGCACCTTGCATGTAGAGATGTTCAGATACCGATACCAGTATCGGTATTGCCTCCGATACCGCCTAAAACGCTGGTATCGGGAAGTACTGGAGTTTATGCACCGATCCGATACCACGTAATAAAGCCCTAAAGAAAATCTACATTAAAGTAGTTTATTTATGTTCTTTTTCCATTATAACTGACCGTCAAACTGGATAATAAAAGAATGATCTGTGGCGTTCATTGTTTGTGTTTGTTCATGTTTCACAAAGAGTTTAACCTGAGCCAGACCGACAACAAAGATGGAAATAATACCACATCCATACAGGGATAGTAGTATACAGTTGTTAAAACATAATAAAATATATGACACACTGGTATCGGATTAGTACTCAGTATCAACCGATACACAAGTTCAGGTATCAGAATCGGGAAGCAAAAAATGGTGTCGGGCCATCTCTACTTGCATGCATAGGCCTAGACGACAAGGCCGATATTACACTAGTCATTAACAGGGTTTATTATAACCTGAATTTACTGCAAACCTAAACTAGGTGTAGAGAGTAAGTCTGGCATTTCTAATGATGGCTTTCTGTGTTAGTTGCCCTCCTAGTTTGAAAGCCTAGGTTCCATCCCTGGTACAGTGAAATGTGAGTACGCTTGAAGAAGGGGCACTATGCCATAAAAGTGAATTTAAGGGTGATTTTTTTTTATCATGGTTACACCGCAAAGTTTAAGTCTAGGATATGCTGTAAATGTCACTTAAAACACCCCCAAGTATACTATATTACTTTTTGAAAGAATAGAAATTAAGCAAATTCAGGAGACATGCCGACGAAACAAGCAGGACTGTAGTCCTGTAATAAAATATACCCTCATCAAAGTTACAATGTTAAGTTTTGTGGAAAATATTTTAGAGAGGTGTTGATTCTGTCATGTGAGTGGACTGAAAGGAACTATTTCATGTGTACGTGCACATGCATAGTGATTAGGCGCATGGAGCGCATGATACAGTCAGTAGAGTCTGTCAAGCTGTCTAGCCTTAAAGCATCTGAACACCCACACAGGTGCTCAGTTATTCTGGCTGATTAGACCTCTGCTTGGGTTGAAGGTGGGCCAGCGCTTTGATGGGGTTTATTAGGTTACATATTTTTCATAAGATTAGATCATTTCCTTTTCTGTTTCTGAAACCTACCTACATGCAATTGTGTTTTCAACTATGTCCTACTGTCTTCCAATCTGGTCTCTTACCACCAAGGAAATTACTGAACCAACAGCACGACTATACAATCGAGCTCTCAAGATCCACAGTAATCTTCCAAAGTTGTCTCACCACTGCATTGCACTCGCACGCTCAAACACTCTGACTTACCAGAACTACATAAACAGCCACGCTATTGCATTTTATTTTCAGATTCAAAATGGCACCTCACCAGCACTTGCTGGACTTCTCCCGACACACAATATGAGACCATTACGCCTCACTAGGTCAGTCTCACAGGCATTGATTCCAGTCCTCCCATACAAAAACTATGGTCAGAAAACCTTTTTTCATACATACACCAAAATTTGGAATGACATTCCTCATCACATCAGAACATTGTGTGTATCTGTCTAGACCATGCTGATGTCCTGTACAAATGTTTCTGTCCTCATGTGTAACTGTGTTCAATGTTTTATGTTTCTGCAGAACAGGAACCTGCTGGAAACCAGTTACTTTTAACTTTCCTGTATAATAAATTAAATATCTTCAAGTACCAATAAGAATGATAAAGGTGTAATTTGTGCTGCCCTAACAGGTCCAACAAAGCTAACCGGAAAATGTCAATCAATCACAGTCTATACCATAGACTGTATATGAAGAGGTCAATACACACTCACAGCCCTGGGAAGAGTTCTAATCTTTTAACTGATTAACTGAAAACACCTTGTGGGTGTCCTGTGACAGATATTTACAGTGTGCACAAAATATATATGTATAATATATATTAGTATAATACCTCTAACACATTTCTTAAACATTTTCAACAACAAAAACATTCTAACTTTTATTAAGGAAGTATTTATAAAAGGTCAGATGTATTAGCCTGCATTAGTTTTAGCTAGGTGGCTCTAATAACAAAGGAACTGAGTGTAGGTACAGGCAACTTTCATTACATAGCATCATGGTCTCTGGAATTTATAAGTATATCTTCTATCTGTCAGCATTGTAGAAAATGACCTACAATGGTATAAGGTTTCTGAAAGCTAATGCATGCATTTGTACTTTCTTTTTTTCTCTCTCTGCAGTCCAGAACATTTAAAAAGTCTTGCAGGACTTTTTCCAGAGCTCTTATGTTAGCTTTTGAGCAAATGGCTAAATTATTCACACTCTACAAAACGTATAACATTCAAGTGGAGATGTTATTAATTACAAGCAGCTTTCATTCTCGAAGATACTTACACTGCTCTTGTTTATCGGGAGAATATGTCGCTTAGTAGATGTGTTTCTGCATTACGAAATGCCTGGCTGTTGTTTGTGGACACGCAGGACGATACCATTGACAGTTTTATTGTACTTCGATCTCCATTTCTCCAAAATGCCAACACACCACTTGTCTCAGATGGAGTTCCTGTTTTACACGTCAACACCGATGACAGACAGCCCTTTTCTCTAATCAGACACGGGTATTTGTCGAGTTGACCAATAGCACGAGCGTGGGGCGGTGCGTTCACACAAAAACAATGGTGGAGCGCGTGACGGTGACGAGTTGATAGCGGGGCACACATCCATGGCACTCCCTGTGAGACACTCCCACTCATTTCAACTGATTTCCAAATACAAAAGCTTCCATATTGATATTGAAATATTGCATTTATAATTATGGTAGACAAATGAATAGTTCACGTTACAAACGAAATCAGTTTTCATTAGAACTCTACTATGTTGTGAAAATTATTAAATTATTGGTCTTTCGTCAGATACAGTAAATGTAGTGCAGTAAAAATGACAGTACTTCCCTCTGAACGTAATCGAGTTTAAGTAGGAGCAATGGGAAAGTACCTCATAATTGTATGGTATTATAATATTATAATTAGTTTTGTAATATTGTAGGCCTATAGTATGTGAGGTAATTTATTTCTCACCACTGACCTTTTGTGCCTTTACTCAGGAAGAATACGCCATAGTTTTATTATTATTTATTTGCATAACTGTTTAAATAGAAAACATATGATCCGTTAATAAAATTTGATGCATTGTTATGCAAGACAGGGCAAATTTATTTACATAGCGCATATCATACCCAAAGGTGACCTAATGTGCTTTACAGATTACACAGGGTTAATCAAAAAAACAAAACAAAAGAAACAATCAAATGCACACAGATTAAAAACATAGAAAGTTAAGTAAAAGCAATAGTAGAAATCAATCAATCAAACTTTATTTATATAGCACTTTACAGAAACCAGCAGGTATCCAAAGTGCTTAACATCAGAAACCAAGAGTAAAAACACATATCATACAATAGAAAGAAAGCACATAGAAAACAGTAAAATCAGAAATAGTTACAGAGAAACAGAATAATGAAATAGTCACACCACTGCCACGTATTAAAAGCCGGACTAAACAGATACGTTTTAAGTTTGGCAGCAACTGCAAAAGCCTGATCACCCCACCGTTTATATCTAGACCTCGGCACTTCTAAAACTCGCTGATTTGAAGAACGCAATGACCGGTTGTGTTCCCACAAAGTTAAAATTTCAGACAAATACTGGACAGGACAGGCGTGATATGTGCACGTCTAGATGTATTTGTTAAAAAGCGAGCAGCAGCATTTTGCACAAGTTGAAGACGTGAGATGGAGGTCTGATTCAGACCAACATAAAGAGGATTACAGTAATCCAACCTTGAACTAATAAAAGCATGAATCGCCTTTTCTAGATCGAGCCTGTTAAGGAAGGGCTTAACTTTAGCCAGGAGACGAAGCTGGAAAAAGCTCATTCTAACAACATTACTGATCTGCTTGTCAAATTTCATGCTGCAATCAAAAGTAACCCCCAAGTTTTTGACAGCTGACCTAGTGTAAGATGCCAGAGCTCCCAAACTCAAAGCTGGACCATTTTGCGTGCCTGAAGTATTGAAAATAATACACTCCGTTTTATCTTCATTCAAATTAAGAAAGTTTTCTGAAAGCCACAACTTAATATCAGTGATACAACTAAGCAGGGAGTTTAGTGCGACACTGTCATTTGCTTTCATAGGCAAATAGATTTGCATATCATCTGCGTAACAATGAAATGACAGGTTATGCTTTCCTATAATAGTCCCTAAAGGCAGCATATATAAAGAAAACACAATGGGGCCAAGAATTGAGCCCTGGGGAACCCCACAAGAGAGAGGAGCAGCTGACAAGAAGAGGTCCTCCTATTAGCCAAATAGGAGCTAAACCATTTAAGTGCCGAGCCTCTGATGCCTACATAATGCTCAAGGCAAGAGAGGAGGACTGCATGGTCCACTGTGTCAAAAGCCACTGTGAGGTCCAAAAGCACTAAAACAGTAGGATTCCCGGTATCTACAGACAAGGCACTATCATTATGTACGCTTAACAGTGCAGACTCAGTACTGTGACGTGATCTAAAACCAGATTGAAATTTTTCAAACACAGAGTTCTGCTGTAAAAAGTCTTGTAACTGTATAAAAACAACTTTTTCAGAAAACCTTTGAAAGAAAAGGCAGATGAGAGACTGGTCTAAAATTTGACAACACTGTGGGGTCAAGATTAGGCTTCTTAAGTAGGGGCCTGACCACAGCATGTTTAAAGGCAGCTGGGACAGAACCTAAACTAAGACAAGAATTAAAAAAAGTAAGAAGACTTGACCCAATGGTGCTATTAAAAACCTCCTTTACCATTCTGGCGGGAACAATGTTTAGGGGAGAGTTGGTGGGTTTCATGTGTTGTACAACCTCACTCAGTAACGTCAGAGAAACTGGCTATATAGATGAAGCTACCAGCATCACATAGAAATATTAGCTCAATCTAAATCACCAATAACATACTGTTTACATAGAGTATACAATAATAATAATAATAATAATAATAATAATAATAATAATAATAATAATAATAATAATAATAATAACAACAATAATAATGTAATAATAATGTAATAATAAAACACTGATAGGGACTACACTGCATATGAGTACTTGTGTTGCTAATACGTACACTTAAGTACGTATTATAAGAAGTAACATTTTTAATGCAGGACTTTTACTCGTAATTGAGTAATTCAATTGTGTTTTACTGCTACTTTTACTTCGATATATGATTTAAATACTTTTTCCACCATTGCAAAGGATTATCACAAAGACATTGCATGCCTGAATGTTACAAGGAGGATGCCTGCACCCTTGCATCTTCCTAAAATTGAAACACGTTATTATTTGGAGTGACAAAGACATATGTTCTATTCATTAAAAAGTCATATTAGTTTGACATGTTGGCCTTAAGTCATTCTTGCTTTGTCAGATTGCAACAAATGGCATACTTATCCTTGTTGAAAACAGTAGCATTATGCTGTGACAATTAAAGGAAGCAACAGCCGACCTCATCAAAGGCGAGGCAATCTCACTCCACGATATTCATTTCTCTTTCATCAGTCTTTTTACATTTTTTCTTTGTTTACTGTGTAGAATTGTATTCCCCCCCTAATTGCATCCAGCCTCATTGCTGCCTGGGGCATTGTGCAAATTATGTGTAGACGTGACTCTACATGTAACTTATTGAAGTTTAAAATTATTCTCTGCCCTCCCATGGGCATGCCTTTTGCATGCAGCACAGCAGTAACTAATAGATGTAATCTGCCTGCAATGTGCCTGCATTATGCTTTACTCTATATTAAGATGCCATTGATAGTGAGTACTTTAACACAGCTCCTTGATGGAAGAAGAAGTATGTGAACGATATTTGTCAATGATGAAATTTGTATTGCTCGGGAAACATAAAGTTGTGCTGCATATTCACATAAAAAGGCTGTCATAAGTATGACACTGCAATTACACAAAAGCACACGTACTGTAGGGCCTGTACTTTTACATACTATAATTGTATCCTATACAAACGCATACGTTTTACATATGTGCAAGCCCAAAATCTGCTACGACAGTTAAGTTGGAACTGTCAAATAGCTTCAACACGAAAATGTTATCTTAATATGGCCATCAAAATCAGCATGAGTGTAGTTAATGCAGAGCTCAAATGTTATCTTGTTATACTAAATGTGTGTGATTAATTTATCCCGTTGAGTGAAACAAACCAACATGCTGTGCCTGTCACATTAATAGATATGGAAAGCATTAGCATTGACTGCTAGTGAGAATGGACTAGGCAGGATGGATTTGCCAGATGAACGGTTGTAGTTTAAGGACTGTGCACATCACCGTAATGTATAGATAGCACTTTAGAGGAGATGAGAGGGTTTCCCTCAGGGCCTGTTAGTGTGAAGTGAAAAATTTGACCAGCGATGGAGTACCCCTAGTTAAATTAAATAGAATTTCAGCTGTACAAATGGCTGCTGTTTTAAGTGACCACACCACAGAGACTGTGTTAAATAGAGGTAAGCCCTGGCAGTTTTCGTAACATGATTATCTAGTCTTTTTAGATCTATTTGGGTGTATGTGCCTATCTTTATGTGTTTCTCAAATTTTTTTCTGTCTCTCCCTCCCCATCTCTCTCTTTGAACAACAGCCTTTTACACACAGTCACACTTCCTCTATTCCTCTCTCTGTATCTCCATCACTCCTTCTCTCAGGCAGTTAGACAGCCTTTAATTGCCAGACATTAAAAAGAATGCTAGAGATGAAGAATCCCCTGGGGCCATTGGCAGGCTAAATGGCAGCTCTGCTGCCATCGTCTCCTCCTACATGCAGCAATGAAGACGTGTCAACATAATCTTGGGCAATTTGCAGTCATCATCAGAGGGACTGATTAATTTTCTGAGTGAGTGTCATTTGTAAACAGCAAGATTGTCTTTCTACATTTCATGTCTTACTTTAAATGTTTCAAAGCAAAGTGTTGATCAACAATCAACACAATGCATTCACATGGATACAGACCTTAATCCACCTGTTTGAGATGTTGATAAATGCAGAAAATATACCTGTGTATTAATAGAGATTTTACGAGTGTGTTGTATGTCACACTGTGTGAGGTAGATCCAACTAAATTTGAGTCGCAATCTCTGTGACAGTGAGTATACAGGATTAATTCTGTGGTATGTATGTGAGATCATAAAATGAATTCCTTGTGAATTGTTGTTTTATGATGCAGGAAAGCATATGGATGCAGAAACACTTCAGCAACTCATGTCATCTGCAGCACTCTCATGTTCTGAAAATAAAACCAGTGTATTCTGCAACATTTCATGCCGTATTCAAATCGGTTGGTTTGTAGACATGAATTGTAGCAGTCATATTGTAAGAATGTGGTCATAAATTTCTGACGGTGCCAACATTTTGGATGCTAAAGCTGTAAAACAGCCTATGGTGGACATGCCTCACAGTGTGATCTACTGTAGGACCACAGGTTTTGTTTGATGACTAAAAGTTTCAACATATTTGTATCATTAGACACTTTCACCTGAGACAGCCCAACATCAAAATTGCACAGTTGGGGCCTTTAGACCTTTATTTATTCAGGGAAAGTTCATTGAGAGGACAACATATTCTCATTCCTATCTCGTTAAATACTGACGCTTGGTCAGGTGCCTTTGTCGTTGTTATTGACACTAAAAGTCTCCTTTAGCGTTATATAACGCGCTTTATCAAAACTCACTTGCTCGGGGCTATTGCCGTCCCTTTTGACACAGTTATGTTAAGGAAAAGGTCGTGGGTGGGCTTACGTTTTTGTGACACGTGGGAAGAACGGGACGGTTGGGTTTAGGAAAAGGTCGTGGGTGGGCTTACGTTTCCGTGACACGCAGGAATAACGTGACGGTTGGGTTTAGAAAAAGGTCATGGGTGGGCTTACGTTTCTGTGACACGTGGGAATAACGTGACGGTTGGGTTTAGGAAAAGAAGAAACTTTAGAAAACGTGACACGCAGGACACAAACCCGAGTCTCCTGGGTGAAAGTCCTGTGTTTGAGCCATCCACCACCACCCCAACTAACCTCCCTATGCGGAATTTCTGCCTTACATACTACTCGCTACTGTAATCGCCCTTAGTGTTACGTCATCTTCAAACCCTGTGAGCAGCCTCTCCCCGGTACATTATACAAACACGCTGAAGGGCACTTTTTTCGTTGCTTCAGACGCTGACAGCCACTGTCCAAACGTCCATATTTTACGAGTTCGGAGTGAGAACGGGTTGGAGAGGAAGCCTCCCTTTTGCAGGAACACCCTGATCACATTCAAACAGTTACACATTTACACCTGGAAGCTGGCCAGTACAACCACAGTCTGATCTGCTGGCCACTGAGCAGCTCCACAGCAGTTAGGGTTAGGGCCTCAAGGGCCTTGCTCAAGGGCACCTCAGTGGTGATAATGAGGGAGGGGCAAACTGCTTTTTCACTTTCCCCACCCAGATGGTCTGGGGATTGAACCGACAAGCTCTCTTCTCCTAACCTTTAGGCCACCACTGCCCCTACATGAATCATGAAGTCTGATGTAATAGATATACCAGAGGTTCCATAATTAAACTGAAATAGCATTCCATAAAAAAATGTTTTACAATTCACTGTTCATTTATTCACTACTACACACATGTTCATACATAGAAATACCCATAAATACACCCTCTCATATTTGTCATATGAATTCTTAGAGACTGAAGTAGAGTATTCCTTTTTCATTTCCATCCTCAGTCATATTATTGGTTTGGAGGAGAAGACACAATTCTTTCTCCTGTTTAATATTCTTATCTCAGTTTTCCCACTATGCCTGCAGTGTGCGGTGAATTCTCCCCCCTCTCTATCTCCGAGCCCCAGAGTTCCCTCTCATTGACGGGGAAACTGTATCAGCACAGATACAGAGTAAAATGAATTTGGGGTTTATGAAACGCAAGGCCTCATAAAAAAAAGTCCCACAGACCTAGAGAGATAAGTTATCATACAATGGATTTAGTCCCGTTTCACTCCACTCATTATCCTGTATCGGAGCATAGCAACTCTGATGGCTGGGAGTTATGCTCCAGTGTGTGGGATGGGTTTGAATGTGTCAGGACTATCACAGCAGACATCCTTTTGTGATCTGCAGCAGTTGGCAAAGACTTGAGAAGAATGGTTTCAAGTGTAGTCCCAGGTAGAAAACAAAGTTGAGTATAAAACACAAAACCAATAAATACAGAAAATTCATACTTTACCCATCTGTTTTGCCAAATGTCTTTGTGAAGAAAACAATTATTGATCAATTATTGTTCCTTCCGAGCCTATTTTGCAGCAGTACCGTGGCTTTTCTCCGGTGCTTAGCACTGACCGAGGCGACTGTGATTGGTTTGAAATGCCATTAAACCAGACCCGTTTTCCTCCCATCCCCGAATGCTATGGGAAATAGCACGACTCTCCTCCGGCGCGCTTTGGAGGAGGGTCTGGTAAAGCGAGACTTTCGAGCCTGTAACATCAAGTGAAAGATGCAACCTTGTTGTTGTACTGCTAGAGAGAAGCTTGGGTTTTCCCATTGACTTCCATCTTTCCTGTACTTTTTGAAACTAGTATCTAGTGGCTATTAGAGGAACTACATCTTATGTGACTTCCGCATTGGCGTTAACATTCAACTTTATTTATTTAATCATAGAGCTATCCACAAAGGGCTCCACATGTGCTGTGATGGATGCTACCAACACCAGGGATGACATGCTGCCTTGGCATTCCTGTCTCCCTCATTCACACTTAGTTAAATGACAATGCTCGCCCTTTGGATATGAATGGTGCATCAGCTTTACACAACAAACTCCAATCAGAGAGCAGCATCTTCATTCTTCCAAACACAGTGCTTGTATATATGTCCCTAGCTGTGTGTGGTGGCTGCCCACACTGACTCTGGGTGTTTATGCAGGTGCTGTAGCTGTAGCTGCTATAGGTCCCCCAATGGACACACTGCAGAGTATTTTTTTTCACTGTTTACTCTGGCAAGTCAAATCTGGGCCCTGCTGAGAGCTATTCTTGAGGTGCTTAATTTTTGTCACTTTGACTCATGTGGTGATCCACACCAGGAAAGGCACATGCACTCATTCATTCTCTATTTATCTCAAACACACTCGCACACAGCGACACAATAACTGACTGACTCACTCAGTAAAATACCTGTAACAATCCACATGACATACACACGCACACAAAACCATCCACATAATCATACGCTACCCTGCCATCTAAATTTGGTACACCCCACCACTACCTCGCCCGGTTGTCGCAAGACAGCTGCAGAGTTCTGACGTGTTAATTTCAGCCCT
Organism: Zingel zingel; assembly: GCA_023566125.1. Classification (NCBI taxonomy): domain Eukaryota; kingdom Metazoa; phylum Chordata; class Actinopteri; order Perciformes; family Percidae; genus Zingel; species Zingel zingel. The sequence continues at coordinate 16,326,848 of CM042330.1, read as the reverse complement.
AAGTTGACCCCTAGCTAATTATCCTTCAACTCTGTAAACACTAGTAGCACCAGTTAACACCAATTAATGGCCACTAATCATTGCCAGATGCTGCACCTTGAGTAATTTGCCCCACTTCATACACTTGCACTTACAATTTCACACATTCAGTTGATTCTGGATTTCTATGGTTTGTTGAACTCTTGCACAGACTATCAATCAATGATGTTTGTGCACCGCGGCACCAGACTCCACTCAAACTGTTTCAAATACTATTGTATACACACCAATATGGCTCATTTCTCTTTCATTTGATAATCATCCTTAACCTGAAAGTAGTGCAAACATGGCCATACAATAGTCATATAGTTAAAGTTAAAGCAAGGGAATTTACCTAAATATACAAAATAAACATGACTAATATAATATAGGTTTTGGAGGTGCTATTGCCGTAAAGACAAACAAGGGAATCAGATTTCCTCACACTAACCATCTACAGACAAGAGACACATCTGACAGTCATTTACTATGCATGCATTGTTCATATTCCTTTAAACACACACAAAGAAAGAATAGTTAAGCATTATGAAAACACATTTTACTAGATCCCAAAACAAAATCGTTTCTGAGCACCAAATAATCAAAAGCTTTTATTCTCTCCCCCATTTTTGTCTGCTCTAACATTATTCTTGATTTGCTGCTTCATTGTTTGTATTGATTGGGTGCGTACTGCTTGCTGCTGTCTTGCCTGCCAACTCTACTGTTGCCAAGGGAAAGCCTGAACAAACCTCTGCCAGCAACAGCCTCCTCCGACAGCAGCTGTGCCACATATGCTGACGATCAATATAAACAAACATGGCCTCCCTGCACCAGGGATAAGGATTGACAGGTATGATTCATCTTCTGTGCCACTGGTGGGAGGTGCAAGTAATAATAAGCAGAGACAGATCTTTTCCCGTTGCGGTACGACCACTGGGGTTAGTAGGGGTAGGTTGGAGAGATCATTCGCCCCCCAAGGTAACTGGCAGGGTTCCCCACATAACCCCTCACAGTTTTGCTAAGGATTAGAGCAGCATGAATCCACCAGGGCTGTAATTTGTGGCATTCGTACTCAGAGCGAGCAGCGAAGATGAATGGGGAATGGGCATGGATCATTGGTGCTTTGCCAGTCACACTGAGACTAAGCATATTCAACACAGGCAGTAGCGAAGATCACAGCATTGTAGTGATTCATGACACTCTGCCTTTTAATAAGCACTTTGTAAGCTGCACCATTTCAGCATATGGACATCTCATCAAGTGAATAGTGTTTGATGCATTTCATTCCCAAAATAATGATGACATTTCTATGCAAGCACCATTTAAGGATTTTGATCATTACGCCATGGTCCTTTGTGGGTACATGACAGGAGTTCAGCAGCTTGTACATCACATATGCCACTGTCTCAGGGGCACAGCTGAAGACACGGGCCATGGAGGACAATAGCTGCACAGAGTGGGTATGACGTCCCCCTGATGATGAGTAATGGCTTGAAACAATATTTCCCCAAGGAGTAGAATTGAAATCTGAACACTGTGCTATGGTTTCATCGCCATATCATTTGGAGATGTCAGATCAGTTTTGCTGGGGCCACCACTGTATGAAGGAGCAGAGCACATTCACAGGAGGAATGGATAATATACAGATAGCAATGCTGTTTTCATCAACTGCACCAGACCTGGGATATCTCATGATGATGGGTGAATAAATATAGTGTTACAAGCGCTAAGCTAACCTGGGCTCGTAACACAAAGGCACGAAGCTACTAAAGGCTAACTTAGCTTGTAACATGAATCCCCCTCTCTCGTTTTCCCTACGTGTTGCATCCAATACAAGACTGAAAATGAACTTGCCTGTATAAAGTGTATGTCTTTCCTACTTCTAGAGGGGTTGTGCTGTGTTAAACTGACTTAACCAGACACTGCATGGTTTCGCGTCTGAAGATGGCTGCTTGCTTCGGCGACCACGCCGTCGCTGCGGGTCCGCTGCCCCGCGTGCTCTGCCGGCGTCCTCGCCGTCCAGCCCCGCTCTTCCTTGTTGTAGTTCAGGTTTTAAAAGGTGTATTTACAAAAGTTGTGTTGTGGGAAAAACTAGAATAGTCTTTCGGCGTCTTTGTCTTCAATAATGTTCTCCGTGTAGAAACGTGTGGTTGCAATAGGTAACTCTTTATCTGTCCATACTGTAATGTACAATTTACTGTCTTTATTAGTGTTTTTTCTAAAGCTCAAACAAGCCTGTTTGGGTTTAAAGATTTAAAGAGTATGCTAAGTAAAAAATTTCCATTTTTATGCCTCTGATTCTGTATTTTTACAACTATCATACCTATCATGTGCATGTTTGATTATCTTGTCAAGCTCAATTTTGTGGATTTGACAAAAATGATCTAAAGTGTGTTCTTCTAACTCTTTTACTTAAAACTATATTGCATCCTATCAACCCAGACACACAATTGACGGACTAATGCTCACGAAAACTTGAACAGTCCTTTCTTTTGATGTATTTTGCCCAAGGTGATATTCCTTATTTTAGCCCTACTGCCAAATGGTAATTAACCAAACTTTAATTAAATTCCATGCAATCATTTGAGACTCTTTAAACCAGATATTTTGAAGCACAATGTCTCCCTGAGCTAAGATTATTGGAATAATTAATAATAAAATGTCTTTAATCAGTGCTACTGATATGGAGCTACTTAATAATCAGGGTTGATATTTAGATAAGGGTTGATTGGTGCATTTAAATCAGGCCTATTGTGCGGTGCAGTCATTAACAAGACCATGACTCTGTTGGAAACCTCCATCAAGCAGGCTGTCAAAAGTCACTATACTGACAATTCCTTCACTTCCTCCACTTGTTAAGGCTGCAAGGGATGAAGTTTAGAGAAGTTGAGGCACAAGACCGTTATATTAGTTAATTGATGGCTTCAAACACTCAACTTAATGGGCAGAAAAAAGAAAAGTCAGAAAAGGTAGCAATTATTGCAATGTTAACAAGAAACACTCAGAAGAAAAGAAGAGAAGGTATACTGCTGAAAACAAGCATTAAAATTAAATACAGATCCTCTGCAGTTACCTGCGCTCTCTGGTTACATTTAAATACTCAGGTCACAGAACATTTTAACATTAGCTGTAACACTTGTTCACACTGAACTTGAAAAAAGTGGGTCCAAATACTATGTTATATACAAATGGAATGAGCTCCAAAAGAAAGATGATGTTACATGCTCTTATTTCAAATGAACATTTTAAAAGGTTGTACTTGTATTGTATGTATTTTACATCAATCACACTTGTAAATTGTTTTCTTAAAGGTCCTAAATATGTAATATATTTACTGTATTAAATTAAAAAAAGACCACAATATATCATTACATATTAAGGAAACATGCTTAGTTGAAATAATTTCTCTGACAACAATGCTAAAGCCAGTATTTTCTCTTTTGAAATTTCCATTCCGGTGCGGAATGTCTGTTTTGGCCTGTTTGTTGTTGCCAACTGCCCATTTTGACACCAGGTTGCCAGACATGAAACACTAACACGCAAAAACAACATACTGCAGCCATGGTAGCAGCAACCAAACGAACTGGATTAACAGAGATAGATTTATTCTGTTCAGCGTCCGTTGCCGACAAACGGTGACTGTGACCTGGGTACAGACGATGTCTTTTAAGCAGATGTTGCAGTATTTTATGCCGAGAAAGGGTGGCTGTTAGTCAGGTACAGAGGATCATGAGGTCGCAGTCTTTTTAGCGATTGTTGTTGTTACGTTTAGCCGATAAAAGGTGACTGTCAGCTGGGTAAAGAGCTCCGCGAGAGCAAGGGCTTTTATAACCGTCAACATAGCAGCATCTAGCTACTCCGCTGCCCTGTGGAGTAATGTCTGGCATACGAGACTAGCATCTAGCTAACATTGACATTGTGGGACATTGGGTTCAGCGTTCTCAACCAGGCAACCCCCGTGAACTTCGAGTCTGGGGTGGAGGGGCAGAGGGAGACGACTCTCTCCAGTATTTTAAATTTGGACTGCAGTAACCATTTTAAACGCTAGCTATCAGTATTACTTATTGCACCATTAATAGTGAAAATGTTTAATGTGGGTCTGTGAATATCTGTACGTCTGTCTATGCTTAAACTCTATGTATTGTTTTTTTACATTTTGTTTTTTTGTACACAGGTCTCTCTTGAAAAAGAGATCCTGATCTTAATGAAACTACCTGTTCAAATAAAGGATTTAATAAATAAATAAATCTGCAGTCAAGGCCATTTTTTTTTACTTGCTTATTCTTTGACTATAGAGCTGCACAGCTGTGGAGATAATTTATTTGTTTACTTTATTTACCAGTCAACTACATTTTAATGTGACTTGCCTAATGTCCGCATTCTGTCTTCAGATGTGGCCCATATAATGACTGTGATAGACAAAAGATTAGCTTAAATTAAAGCTTAATTACATGAGATCCTAATTGTCTGCATGCAAAGCCCTCTATTACAGCCGCCATAAATCTATACCATCATCCAGGGGGAATGAGGATAATTTAAAGTCTTCGTCTGATGCCTGATGCTATTATAGCTTCCTCAAAATGTGAGGTAAATGTTGCCTGTGAGGCCACAGACAATGACAAAAGATTTGTAGGTAGCTACCAAAGCTGGAAATTGGAAGGCTAGAGGGAATGTTTGAGCGAGCCCCTGTACCTCAAAACAAAACAGCCACGATAAAGATGATGCAGATGTAATGTACGTTTTATGGCAACACCAGCTGCACTCCTTTCTTTTTTGCCCACACAGTTATCACTCTTTCTCTGCGAGAAGTTGTTAGGAGGAAATAAAATATTCTGGTCATTCCTCACAGTTTGCTGGGTGTATTTTAGTCCCAGTGTGGTGCCATTCATTACTGCCCTGTCAGAGCTCTCACGACTCGGGGCTTAACAACTAATTGAGATGACATTTCCAGATACACACACGCTGCTATGAGCAATTACAGCCCCACACACACACACACACACACACACACACACACACACACACACACACACACACTCAAACAATGATATAAAAGCTTCATTCGAGGTTATATCAACAGAGTGGACTCCTGGTGCAGCAGTGCCTGCAATATTTTCCACTATTTTCCTCTGCACTCAAAGCAGGAACGCTCTTCTTATTTTTGAAACTTTTGGAATTTCTCTTTATCTTTTGGACAAACATCCAATGTGTTCTGAAATGGGAGTTTAGACATGAGGGGAATAAAGAAGCCGGAGTGAAACAAAGAAAGACGATCAATTTATTTTCCCAAAGAATTGCACCATTAATACAGTTGCCATTGTTTTCTTGAGTTCAAGGCAGTGCTGCCTTTATTACAGCTCAAGCCACACCTTCAAAGCCTCACCCATCATATAGCAGCTTTATCGGGAAGATGATGTGAATTCTGTATTACATATCTCTATTATATTATGTAGATGTACAGTATATATCACAGCATTATTTAGCACTGAAAAGAAAGTCTCCCGCTTCATCAAAATTTTCTATATTTTCATTTACATTATTATCACTTTGTCATATATTAATTCTTTAAATTTACATTCATCAAATGTGTAAATGGATTGCAACAAAATGTGTATGTGGGTATTGTGCTGAAGTCTGCATGATAAATCTTTATGTTACAGATCCGCATTTTACAAATAAATTACGTTATGTTCCCTGAAAATAACTATGTAATTTGTAAAATATGAATGCTAAATTGGTACATTACCAGTTGATTGATTCATATTAATGGGTAGTGTAACCTATACAGAGTGCAGTCTCTACAGCTGATCATACAATTCAATATCTATGGAGAATAAAGTTTTCAGTAATAAATAAATGAACATTTGCTGGGTTCAAATCCTAATTAATCCAGACCATATTTCTAATACCAAATTACATGGAAAAAGAAATAATAGGGAAATGTTTGGAAGCATAAGTGTTCTTGGGGTAAAACAGTTGTATGTCCCTTACCTTCCTGCTCTCATGGACACTTTCATGAGGAAGTATCCACTGCTGTCCTCCATCCTACAATACTTTTCAGTGAGCACAAAGGAGTTGTAATGTTTGGGCACTCAAATGTGCTTCACAAAGACATGGCTGGAGCTTTGGCTTATTCTGCCATACAGAGAAAAGAGACGACAAGCAGGATCGGTTTAAGGTTTTCTCAAAATTAGAAATAGAAAAGCAATAAAGTAACAATATGTAACTTTTAAATGTTTCTGAAACTGTGTAATTTTTCATCTGATGATCATAAATGACCTGTAACAGCAAACAAGACTAACAATGAAAAGAACGCTATTTTTATATAGTTTTTATTAATGCCTTTGCCCGGGTCTAATTTTTCCCACAAAGTCACAAAATGATTTACTGGAGGCAGACCAGCTCTACAGGCACACATTCTGATGGGTCACAGATCTCCGCGTAACACCGGAAAAGCCTGTTATTGTATCCAGACAGGTAAAGGGTAGCAGGAGATTTCTTTATATATATGCCTAATTGTATTTTGATTCTTTTAGAGGTTATATGTTGTAGTTATGGCTGATACTGGGGCAGGGTCATCACAGAAAAAAGGAAATTAAACGAAAAACAACTAAAAGCTAAAAGGGAAAGTGACAAATGACGGGCAGAAACCTGAGTCAATCTCTGCTGGGCTTTCAACAGATGGAGACAATTACGGGATTGTAAATGATTCAAAACCCACCCGAATTGGCCCTCAGGTATGTAATATGTCTATTTCATTCATAAAATAACTTTACAATGCGCCATGTGGTTGTACGTCAGTAGCCAACATTAAATTACGTCCCCCTTCTATTTAGCGCAGAGGTTTTATTCCTTTTAGTCCGTGTTTGTGTTGGGCTACTATTTTCTTTTTGTCCCCCTGTAGTTGTGTAAAGCGTCCTTGGGTTTCATGAAAGGTGCTATATAAATCAATTCAAATAAAGTTATTATAACGTTGGTTGCTACAACAAACTCTTAATGCATTGGCTCATGACACAGTGACAGTGATACCCGGTTTAGCACATGATACATCCAAAGTAGGCTAAGTTACCGCTTGAAATGCAACGATGCATCTGTAGCGTATTCTCTTATTGTAAATTAATGATTTTGTGTCTGAATAAAACATTCATCGCAACTATATGACTGCCCTGTCGGTAATGCTAACTCAGTGGGCAATACAGCACCGTAAAGATAAGACCTTTACAGCAGCCGCTGTGGTAAAAACATTACCGCTTTTGTCCAAAGCGGCCGCTAGAATCAACACAAACTGAAAGTTACACATAGCCACTTTAAACTGAATGTCATTTTCTTGATTAGAATTTCCATAGAGCGTTAAAACAGGTATTATTCCTATTAAAGCATGTTTGAGGTTGACTTACATGGGGTACACAAGTGAGTTTGAGCTTACTTATTTCAGTATGGTATGAAAACCTTGACGGTCTTGAACGAACGAACAAGGCTGAGGTTGACTATCAATAGGAGAGGCAAAGACGTGCGACATTTAAAAGGGCTATGCTCTAACCTGGAAAAAATAACAACCCTGAGCCCCTCGCTTCTCTACAGAGCGCACACTAATGTAACGGATGTAACGTAGCTACCCTAGCCTGCTGCTGCTACATAGGCTGTTATTATTGCACACTATTCGAAGCACAAGTGGATTTTTTTCTTTATTCAGAGGGCATTTGTCATTCCCTCTCATTTACACGCAGTGCCAACTATTCTCTATAACTTTTAAACTGTTTCTGGCGTGTTATTATGGAACCCACGGTAGTTCTAGGCAAGACCCTCCCTTCATTAGCATATTTGCGAGCTACGATTGACCATGATGATTGACGTCCATGCGTGCGCTAGGCAACAGAACCTGATTTGTTCAGGTCGAATCCCCAGACCAATAGGCTTTTTCTAACCTTAAAGTGCTCATATTATGCTCATTTTCAGGTTCATAATTGTATTTTGAGGTTGTACCAGAATAGGTTTACATGGTTTAATTTTCAAAAAACACCATATTTTTGTTATGCTGCACATTGCTGCAGCTCCTCTTTTCACCCTGTGTTCAGGTCTCTGTTTTAGCTACAGAGTGAGACCTCTCACTGCTGTAACATCTTTGTTGGCAGTCGCACATGCGCAGTAGCTAGGTAAGGATCACATCATCTAGCTAGCTGTTTGCTTCTACAACTTCAGTCAGTACAAGGCAGGATTATCCGGGAGACTTCTTCTAAACGAGGGCACACTTCCAACTTTGCGTGGAATACCTGCAGAATAGGGACATGTAAGTAGATATTTTGTAGATTATGGTGAACTAGTGCGTGTTGTAGCAGTGTTTTGCCATTTAAAACGAGCTAGCATGCTACGGTTAGCCACCTCGTTTCGGCTAGTGACGTAAAAAGCCCTTCCGATTTTGAACAGCTCACCCAGAGACTGAAGGCAGGATACATTCAGAAACCTGTATCTCACTCAAAACAGCATGGATGTTTTTTTTTTTTCCAAGTTTGTATGTGTGTGGAAGCACCAGAGACACAAAATAACACCCCAAATCCCAGAAAAAGTTATTTTTTTCATTTTATGGGCATTTTAACTACTCAAGGTCAATGCCTAACCTCAACCAATCAAGTTGCTTTGTAGGGCGGGTCTTGCCAAGAAACCAGGTGGGATCCGTAATAGTCTACATGCTTGACGTTCGACTTCGGATGCAGTCGCCGATGTCCGTTTCCTTCCGCTATCTTTGTGTTGGAATTTTAAACTCTGGTGGATTTATAGGACTATGGTTCACTGCTCCTCAGATCTCTGCATGGTAAATTGAGACAGCTAGCTATATCTGTCAAATCTGAGTTTTCTCTCGCACAACTATTTTACAGCAGCTCCGTGCGGAGCTTAGCACTGCCCAAGACGATTGAAAATTGGTTTAAAGAAATGCCAATAAACCAGAGCATGTTTTTCTCCCATCCTGGAATGCTATGTGGACTAGCCAGACCCTCCTCCTCTGCAGCATGTGGATGGTCGGCAAAGCGAGACTAGATCCATAATAACGCGTCTCTGGCAGTGCTTCGTGTCTGAGAACATAAACAAAGTCACATGACTGGCAGCAGAGGGCATTGCTGACGTTATGGTGGCAAAATAAATAAATAAAGATTGGATGATATGGCAATTTAATTTCATATAACTTTACTAATGATGGACTTAATGTATTGATGCAGTCACAACAGCAAGAAAAGAAAAAAAAGGAAAGAAAAGGAAAGCTTTCTCCGGAGGGGCAGCTCAGCCAGTCAGGGTAAACGGGCTGTCGCCCGGGCAACAATAGCCCGTACCTGTGCACGTCCCTGAGGAGAGGTCATGTACTGGTGCTTATTGGTAACAAGAAGAGGCCAGTATGCGTTAAACAAATAGTATTACAATCAGTTGTCTAACTCATTTAACTGTCTTAGGTATTTTCATTATTGCACAGCATAATGCTCTCTAGCAGGCCCCTCACAGTGAAGCAGTGATTATGTTTTCATTTAGCTTCAATCATTGCAGAGCAGGTTAAGAATTCAAAATTGAAGCCCAGCTTGACTAAAGGCAGTTACACACCAACCAGATGGCCGACTGTCGGCAGAAAAGGCAGTTGGACAGATCAGTCTCCCTGAGTTGGTCAAAAAAAGTGCCTCGGAACACACCAACGCGACGAGACGTAATACGTCTCCATGACAGCAGGCAGCGCTAATCTGTATTGTTGCCCAAAAATGAAAATCGGCAGCTGATTGGACGAACGTGTCACGTGGGTTTGTTTTCTCCGGAAATTCAAAGACAGACTGTCATGGCGGCTTGTTCAGAATTCGATCTCATATTGTACTAAAATAGTTCACTGAAGCGTGTTTCTGAAAACATTTTAAGCGAGAAAAAGGCCATGCAGGTGCTGAATCTGTCTTCATTTCAGATCAACAAAGGTCAGTTTAAAAGATTTTTGTCAGATTTTGAGAGGCTTAGTCACGCTCATTCCGCTAGCCGTTTCCGGGTGAGTCTCGGCTGCCCTGTCTCCAACTGAATACGTCAGGTCGGCCAAAATGAAGGCCGACAGCTTCTCGGACAGACGACGGCAGGAAACACACTGAACAGACTCAAGTCACCGACCTCGCCAGATTGTCCAACGGCCGATTATCAGCCCGGTGTGTAGCTGCCTTAAGGGAGACTAAAATACAGTCTGTGTTATCCCACAAGTCCTGATCGGTATTTTGAAGCAGTGTTTCAGACTTATGCGTTAGTTTGTGGCTTCACGTCACCGGCTTCCATTGAAAATGACTTGTAGCCTGTTGCTTTGTCACGTCGTAGTGTGAACACAGCATTAGACTTGAGCAACGTTCTTGGTGGATAGCTACAGGATGGATGGAAGACACATTATAACCCATGCCTTTGGTGTGGGAGATCTGGGTTCAATTCCCACTACGATACATCAACAATGTGTCCCTGAGCAAGACACTTAACCCGTAGTTGCTCCAGAGGCGTGTGGCCTCTGACATATGTAGCAACTATAAGTCGCTTTGGATAAAAGCGTCAACTAAATGACATGTAATAACATCCACATTAATCATATTTACAGTACTGGAAATAACATTACATTACATAACATTATTCTCAATATTTAGATGCAATGTCACACATGAAATTCACAATTTGTTATTTTAACTTTATCACTCAGTAGGCAATTATGTTTTCCAGGGTTGCAAGTGACTGATTCATACTAATTTATAGGATGCTAGATTATTAGAGGTGTCTATGATTAAAAGAAGATTAGGATTGTCGGTATCCCTGTTACTGAAAAACTCTTCTTGGTAAAAGAAAAAGGGAATAAAGTACTTATGTTTATCTAGATTATCCAAAATGATCAAAATCACAATACACTAATAGTTATTTTTGCCAAAGGATTTGTTTTATTTCTTATAAAAAGCTGTATAGCAGTTATTCCCCCATTACAAATAAAGGTTAAATTAATGAATGAATAATTCAACCAAAACATATTTCTTTTCCGATCACTTAATAGGAGCAACTTGGGGTCAGATCTTTTAGTTTGCTGTTTTATTCTTTTTTTAGTCAGCTAGAAGCAGAGGGAAAATATTTTCATTTGTTATTAACTGTGGGAGCTGAATAATGATTATATATATCTGTGTGTGTGTGTGTGTGTGTGTGTGTGTGTGTGTGTGTGTGTGTGTATACACACACACACAAACACAGATATACTCTAATGCACACACACTGTCCTCAAAACCTGGGAGACATCGCACATGAAAGGTGCTCGACATCAGAGGGAGTCAAATTGGCCATGGCTGGGAGGATTGGTCCAATCAACCTCCAACCGTATAATTAGTAATTAGATTGGGATTAGAGTCAACTCTGAGTGGAGGAGCGTGGCCAATTCAAATCAGCATATGAAATGTGATTAAATTAATAAGAGAAAAATTGAAATATTAATGTCCTTTTTTCCACTGGGTCTGAGTTTGATTTGTCTGAACTTTAGTTAATTATAGACTCACACAGAGTAAAATATTAGTGGCTATTTATAATAATGTTTCTTTTATTGTACATTGCAGCAGACCATTTTACCCAGAATACCATAACATCGCCCCAAAAATCCCACATTGAACCTTTCACTCTCATGTGAAAAACTTTGCAAATGTTATCATTTTATCAGATTTTAAACTAGACACTAATTCAAATACTTAAAACTTTTGAATGACTTAGGCAGTACGGTTTCTCCTCTATTCTCTGTGTCTGCTGGTTTGTGTTGGTTTATGTAACATATTTGTGCTACCAGTTTGGTCAAGAAAGGAAATTTTAATCTCAAGATAATCTCCTTTGTAAATAAAGGTCAAATAAAATGGAAACAATAACAAATAATAAATATACCAAACTCCCTTATCTGAGAAGAATATACACCAGGCTGAAATAATCCCTTGCCAGCAGATTATTTGCAGGAGGCAGCAGGGTAACGCTGCTGCCTCCAGCCCCTGAGGGTCTGTCCTTCCCAGAGATTGTCTAAACTTTTCTACAGAAAACTCCTGTTCACCTTGAATATTCACACTTCTGTTTCTACAGTTTTTACAGGGTTGAGCAGGACAGAGTGGACTTCTTGGACTAAATGGCCAACAGGAGCTGGTGCTAGACGCACAATTAGACACAATGATTGAGCTCTTTTTGATTCAAGCCATAGGAGCCACAGATAATTTACAATCAGCCTCCCTTTCTGTTCTCCAGTAACCATTTGGGTCAAAAGTTTCCTGCATGATTAGTGCTTAGGCATTAAAAGGATTAATTCTTAACAATATGCCTGTCATTATGATCTGGATTTAAAAGAAAAAAATATTTAATAAGCGTAGAGATCAAAGGGGTTCTTATATGAAGCTGACAACCACTCATTTAGAAAGGGCAGGTATTTCTCCTTACCTATTAAGACCTAATTTAAAATTTGTCTAAATTCTATCATTTAAGCTTACACTGTTCACATTAGTCTTGCTTAAATGTACATTGGAGACCACTTATGTATCACATGACTTAGAGTTCTGCTTTATTTGCATTTTTATACTGTGTTAGACACTGTTAGGCTTTTGAGCACGTATGAAAAATTCAGCTCCTACAAGCCATGTATGAAGGGAGGAAGTTAAATATTGAAGATGTAGGTGTGTGTTGTGTTGTGTTTCAACAACAGGGAATAGTGGATTTTTACCAGCAGCCAGGCGTGTTTTACTGAAGACAAAAAAAACATGAGTAATTCCTGTGATGGTGATCGACATATAGGAAGACAAAGAGAGATGGGGTTGATGGAGAGGAAAGAGAGGGATAAAACTCAAGTATGTGCAAACGAGCAAATATGTATCTAATGTGTTTGAGTCCCCAGGCTGTGCTCCAAGCCAACTGCCTCACCCTCAGGTAACTTCCGGTCCAGCCACTAACTTGATGTTGTATCTTTCCTGAAACACATATAGTTCCAGATTCAGAGCAAGTTCAGGTGGAAACACAAGCAATTATGAAATATCTTTAAAAATAGTTTTGAATAAGAGTGTAATTCTGCAATTGAATGTTGTAGAATGTAACTATTATAATCAATATTTTATATTAACATTGGTTTAAGTGTGTAATGTAAAACATGTTGCTCATTATAATGAGCCCGACTCAGCATATTCCCCTTCAGCGCCACCACACAGCCAGCTAGTAGCTAACAGACAAAGTTAGCGGCTAGCTGGTAAACATTGTTGAGCATTTAGCTGCTGAAGAGCCAGATATTTCCTTCTGGAGTTGGTGGAGAGCAAAACAGAGCAAAAAAAAGTTAATATTGGACTTACAGTATATGTGGCAGACAAAAATACAACTACACATCAATGCTAACATTGTCCTGTGTCTGATGGATGTCTAGATAAACCACTGTTAACAAGTTTGCAATATCAACTTAAAAGATGACAATATGTCAGGTATAGTGTGTTTACAGCTTGATTCCACTGCCCTAGAAAATCTGTTATTTGAGCTAGAGTTACTAGTTATTACACAAATTAATATTCCAATAGAACATGAGATGTAAAATATGATTAACTTGATATGAATTAGTTTAAGCTAGTTCCACCTCAACCAGCAACAACAGAAAAATCCTACTTTGCAGATTATGCACAGTAAAATAAACTTGACTTACTTTATTTTTCATTACTGTCATTTTATTTAAATCTAATTCAGTGCTATGAAGTAAGCAAAAAATAAATAAATAAAAAGTGCATTTTTAATAATACATTTTCAGTATAAATTTAAATGTTTTTGATGGTTTGATCACAACACCAGAAGATGTCATTTTCTTTTTGAATGGATTAGAGCTTTTATGCCAGCCTATTGTACACCATATTTAATGAAAGGGAGTGATTCTTGGCAGAGGCATCCATTATGTTTTATTAATGAAGATGCTTGTACTGCAGAGGGAGGGGTAGAAAAACTTGCGCACACCGCTTGCGGGACATGATCACTCAGTGCATTAAAATGTATGATACAAGGGAGGTAGTGAGATGGTTATCTACGTGGAAAAAAAGATGAATAAATATTGGAACGTCCTTATGAAATATTAACGCAAACACAAACAATTAAAGTAACTAAGGGATTTAGGAGTGGCCAAAAAGCCCGCAGGGGAAACATTTTCCAAGGCAACAAAGCTGTATACAGTCTTTTAGACATTTTTCACAGAGGGGGAATAGGAGCAATTTTCTAAAACATATCAGATGAACTGCTTCACAGCATGAGAAAATAAATATTTTTTTTAGATCACAGGTTTCCCCTCAGAGAATCCTGTGTTTTTAATGCATCACCGGGAGATAGAGGGGCAGAAAAAAGAGCTGTGTATTAAATATGATGACTCCTGAGAAGTTTGATTTATGGTGGATGTATCTTTTGATGCAACATTTATCTAAAAGAGCACTTTTAAGAAGAGAGGACTTTTCTTTCTGATAGACAGGTTTGCAATGCTGTTATCAATGTATTCATTGTTGAACTGGTAATCGGTTCCTCTGGTTTGCTTGTCATCCTATCGCTCCCTGTTGTCGTGATTATGCAGTGTTTGTCTTAAAGATGTGAATCTCATCTCTAACTTTTATGTCAGCACAACTTTTACATTCAAACCTGCACTGGTTCATATTCAACAGGTTGTTGTTCATTGTTTTGTGGGATGAGTTTGAGTAAATTGCAGGAACCTTTTTCAGGCTCATGCAGCAGGCTGTCCCGTTTGCTGTCAGGTTTTCATTGCCAAAAAACTTTTAGCTCTCCTGTCTTTCCTTTTGTCTGAAAAAAAGGTTTGTACTTTATGTAGATGTTAACTTGCATACCAACCACCAATACTGTTGCATAGACGAAGCAGGCAAAACTATACAGAATACTGAGATCCTCCAGGGATTAGAAAGGGCAAGACATGTATAACCTCTTAGACACCATCTCAATGCAGGAGCAAGAGAAGGAGACAATGCCAGAATGCTGATTGATACACTTTTGATCTCTGTACAATGTTCTGGAAGCAGAGCTATCGACTGTGTTGAGATTGTGGGGAGAAACGTTCTCTTTTGGGAGACATTTGAAAGATACAACAAGCTATCCATTCAAAACCAAACCAATGTGAAAAACTGTACATGTCTGAAAGTGACTAAGTGTGAAGTCAGAAAGGATGGGAAGCAAGAGGCAGAAAGATTGCATACTGAATCAATACAAATATACAGATATACAGCACTGGTTGGAAATGTTGTGACTTAGGGGAAAAATGTGGTGGTTATCCCAAGGCGTAATACATTTACTTCACAAATGTACAGAGATGAAACAAATAGCAGGAGAGATTAATGGATACTAACAGAAAGAACTGGAGTTCTTGCTGCAATCCTTAAGAGACTGACTGTTTGTTTTGCATTCTGTCTGAACACGTATTGATTATATTCCCATAATTCTTTTATACTGCAAATTCTTTTTCTTTTCAGTCACAGTTATAATTGCTGTAAGGTGTACTTCTATAGTGCCTGTTAGCTTGTCGCCAGGCCTATTTAAGTCAGTGCTGTTGCCATTCTTACTCCAACACTCTGGGTTTGGTTTGTCTTTTTGCACCCTATCACATTGCTTAAGACAGCTGTCATTTCAAGCACTGTAGGCTGTACAATATACACGCACCAATTGTTAAACCTGACAGGACAAACATACCACAAATAGTCGCAACGCAAATATTGTCAAATTTCTTAAGCAGTTGTGGACTCATGCTTCACTTTATATAAATAACACATAAACTGTATTTTTGTTCCATCATTCCTACATTTAAATTTACTGTTATTTTACTCTCTGAGCCTTTTATGTCCTCTGGGTCTTTATAATAATAATAATAATAATAATAATAATAATAATAATAATAATAATAATAATACATTTTATTTGTAGAGCACATTTCATTGAAAAATCAATCCCAAAGTGCTACAGGAGTTTAAGAACAGGGTAAAAGAGTCAGTGGTTTGTGGAGCTCTCAGGTTGTCTGGGAGGGAATTCCACAGGCGAGGAGCGGCTGAGCAGAAAGCCTGATCCCCCATGGTGCAGAGCTTGGTCTTGAGGGGTAGAAGAAGGACTTTGTTTCCAGAGCGGAGGTTACTTGAGGAGGTCTGTGGTGCGAGTAGTTCTTTCAGGTAGGGAGGAGCATTGCCGTGGATGCACTGATGGGTGAGTAGGGAGATTTTTAACTCAATCCTGTATGAGACAGGAAGCCAGTGGAGGGAGTGAAGGATGGGTGTGATATGATCGTACTTTCGTATCTTCATTATGATCCTAGCTTCTTCTTTATTCCCCCTCTGTAATCCACACCATTTGGATAAGGCCTTATAGTAACCCACTAATCCATTTTTTCCCCACCTAACCAAGCAATCACAAAAGAACAGTGACATGATTCATGCTGTGTGGCAAAGCAGCTAAGCACAAGGTATCTCCATGTTCTCCATGTAGTGTTGTTCTCCACTGCATTTCGTTGTCTTTGTACTTGTAATCTGCACAATGACAATACAGTTGAATCTAATCTAATCAAGCCTGACATGGAGCAGGAGTGGAAATTCATAGTTGGAAGTGGAGGATCCAGTAGAGGATCAAAGCAATATTCAAGGCAAATCTCTACAGAAAGTTGCACTTGTCACTACTGCAAACAATTAAAACAAATTGTCAGGAAAGCCTGATATAATGACAAATGACAGCAATGTAAAGGGTTGGAACTTTCCTCCACTCAGTACAGGTCTTCTGAGTTTCTTTCTCAATTTAATTGAGTTCTGACAGCATCCATCATTTTAATTGGATCAACAGTAAGGTAACTAAGACCATGCTGTCTTATTAAGGAACAGAATGCTGGTTTGGTGGGCAGGATACCTTCCTCACACTCCTTTATACAAATATACACAATAAGACAGTTAGACATTACTGACACACTGCAGACAAAATATATACAACATACATTGTTTTATTACTCAAGACAAATGCAAACAACAACACATCATCTCCCTCGCCCAGGTCACACAGCCTCCTCCTTTCCTCTTCCTTCCTGCCACCACCGTAGGGCATCAGTCTCTACCAATCCGTCCTACCCACCTCCACCCCTTTGTCATTTAAGTACCAGGCCCTCAGGTGGGAGCCTGAGGGATGGGAAGAAATGCGTGTGTGTCTCATGCGTAGGAGTCCACAGCTGCATGGCGCGTCTGCTTCCCCTGCCTGTAGACATGCTGCCATTCATCGCCTCATTACCATGAAGGAGAGGAGCAGAGGATGGGTGAAGGTAGGCAGCACAGACTGCAATCAACTCCCTGTTGCTGTTTTTTAATGCACTGCATATCACATTTGAGTTTCTGCATGCTTCATAGCCTCCAGTACCATGTCACCACAAGTAAAATAAAAAATAAAACCTTAGTTTGACAACGGTGGTGTGAGTCATGAACCTGAATTGGCAAGTGGCTTACTGTTGATTTTACATCAATGCCTTGATACTCAATGCTAAAGTACTACTATAATACTATCTGTATGGTACTGTGTCATGGTATGCAAATGTGATTATCGTCATTTAACATTATATGTAATTTATTTTTACTGACTTGGATTTAAAGGTCCGTTCTCTAAGTTTACTGCCAGCCTTATAGTAATTATTGATTTTGTGGCGTTGCCCACAGACTTAAAACACACTTTTCTGCAGTCTGTGTTAGATGTTATAATATTTAACTAGGCAGGTCATTTGGGATAGTGTCTGGCACGCATTGGTGAACAGGAAATGGTGTATAAGAACTAAATGAAATGCAGGAATCAAAAAACAAACTTATCTCAATTAAAATTTGCCAAATAGAGACGCACACAAGATGTGATATTATTCTGTTTATCGTTGTCTGAATATTGTTTAATTACTCTGTCTTAGATCGTGGGTTTAAAAGCATACTCGCTAGGCAAATAATGTAAGAAGATGGATTTTCATATAGTGGCGTCTCCTGTGTTTCAGCGCTATTTAAAGTTTGGCCATAAATTAAGCGGTTATGCATTATTCATGATGCCACTTCTACACTCTCCCGGGGGGTTTATGCAAAGTGGGGATCTCTCTCTCTATCTCTATCTCTCTCTCCCTAGCAACTGTCTACATTATCTCGCTAATGGTCTGAGTCAATGAGTCACTCATACACTCACACATGTCAAAGCCACGGGATTGTATAGGTTGTTCAATATACAGTGCAGAATGTTGCACATTAAAACAAGCTGAATATTATTGTGGTCAAAACACTGATTTGAGTGAAATGCTAGACATCTTTCAACATTTGTTTTCCTTCATTATATCAACGTTTGTTACAGCTGCCTGCAGTAAAGTAGCACTTTTCATTCAGCAGCAGACAGTAATAAAGACATTTTATTTCATATTCATGGGACGCTACTGTCTAAATCGCCTGCAAACTAAAGCGAGCTGTAAAATCAATTTGCTTCCAGACTACCGGTTTTATGCAACAGAAAAGAGAAAAGAAACAACGCGAGGTATAGCGAGAAGGGCACAATATAAAGAAAACGATAATTTTCTCCATGCGAGTTGGAGAGCCAAAGGTAGTAAATGTGTAGTGGTGAATGTAGCATGGTGCATTGTCAGTGGGGGAGGGGTGGATAGTGGACAGAGCAAGACTGCTTACCACAGCCTACCAACGCTGAAAGGAGGGAAAAGTGTTGACAGCAATTTCACCGCAGGGTAGGAGCACACACAGAGGCGCCCCAGGTGCCCCGGCCCATACACAGTGTCTGATTGCAGTAAATTGTGGTGCTTTTTTTGGTACACAAACAAACCTTACTGAGTGTCTGGCTGCACTGTTCACTGAGCGGTTCACTGAGCCGGCCAAAGAGTAGTATATACCTGCAAACTAGTCGCTTTTTGGGGGAAATCGCCGTTTTGAATGGGAAAATGTCACCTACGTGAATCGTGTAGATCCGAAGAGTTTTTAATGTGTGGGGGGGGGGGGGGGGGGGGGGTGTCGGAGACTAATACGGCACCGGTGCCTTAACGACCGTTATCTACCGGACCGAATAGCAACGCGGATTTCGGTGCCTTATTTAGGTGCCACTTAATGCCTGCACTTCTCTCTGATGCTCCGAAAACGGATGTTAGAGCGAACTGAAACATCACCGCACAGGACGCTAGTCAACACTACACTTAGCAGCAGCTAACGTTAACCTAGTGTTAGCTAGCAGCTGGAGTAAACACGGTTAAAATGCTGACAGCTAAACGGTGTAAAGTGTGACCATATTTCACTATAGAGGATTCTAACGTAACGTGTTGATAAGAGCATTAAAATGAGAAAAAATAATGGGACAAAAAGAATCAAGGGACATTTAGAATAGAGAAAAATATGCAATTAATTGTGATTAATTGTGAGTTAACTATGACATTAATGCGATTAATTCACGATTAAATATTTTAATCGTTTGACAGCACTAGTTTCTAGTGTTTTTTGTATTTTGGTAAGGTAATAAGCAGCATCAGTAATGTGTGATATTGCTGTACGATACTGAATGTTATTTGGTATTGTGGGCTTATTGGAACTCTTTTTTTGTGAATTTAAATTAAGGTAAGAGGAAAAATTAGCAAAATCCATCACTCATACTATATGTAATTACTACAATATTTAAAATACATGGATGATGTAATTTTGCAGTGAAAGAAAGTGCTGCCTACCGCTCTGGTTTGTTCACGAACAATCCATTATAAAACAAAATGCATTCTTCTAACTTGTATTTTACAATCACACGTTCTGCCATTTGATCAATCAGAACACTTAAAAGTGATTAAAGCAATACGCTGTATGAAAAAATTATGAAGCATGGCCATTCTAATAGGCTGCGACATCTCATCTGAGATTCCCACTTCGTCAAACAGTGCACTTATTTTCCAGAGAGAAATGTGTTTTCCTCCTTTCTCATTCATCTCGCTTATGTAAATGAGTGTCCTAATTTGGTTAGGGGCAGAGTCATGTGGGAGAAAGTACAATCTTGTTACCTTAATGGGGAATGTTTTCAGCCCAGTTAACCAATACGGAGACTCATTTAGTCATGCTAGAAGCAGGAATAAGGAGGCTAATAGAACATGAATTTGACCACAGCATAAGAAAACCCATATGTGTTTAAAATGAAAACCGTCCAGCACTGGCTGCATACTGAAATAATATTATATACTATATTTATTATCTTCAACATATATTTTTTCATACATCATCCTAAATGTATATATTTTCAAGCATATAAGGTATTCAAAACTGAACAAATAAATTAAACGTATATCTGAGTTACACAATCAACACAATTGCAATAACACTCTTCCACAGTCCCTTCCGCTCATTAAATTTCTGTTTTTTTATGTGTCACATGCAACATAATATGTAATGTAATGAAACCCTGTGGCGCAGATAACCATGAAGATGTGAACAGTTCCTCTACAGAAAGTAAAAATCATAAATGGTACAGAGAACAAAAGGGCTGAGGTATAATAATTACAGCTGCCACTGACTCTTCTGTGATAGCCACACAGCGAGAGGGCATGGGAGAATAAGTAGAGTCAGCTGTATCCAAAGCATTTCACTGTGAATGTCTACTTGCTGTGTGGTACGTGGTGCTCCTTTCTCATTCTTTCTTTCATAAGATGAATGATTGTTTTTTCTGTGGCCCTGACATCTTCTCTGGTCGAGGACAGTTTTCAGTAATTTCACAGTCTAAGGTCATAAAAGCTGTGCAATTACACATGACTTCAACATGTTGTATACTACAGATTGGATATATCCTTTGTGGTGCAGCATATGCATCCTTGTGCCCTGATAAAGTGCTTAATTATTCCTGTGTCTGCGTGCATGTCTGTGTAGAGACATGTAACATGAATCATGTTTTATTAAATTGAGATCTGTAAGTGATCAAATAATGATCAATCTAAGATATAATGTATAGTGAAATAACTAAGTCATATTCATTCTTGCACATGAACGGTCAGAGTGGACATGAATAAAGAGGATTTCCATTAGGGCTGCAACAACGAATCGATAAAATCGATAAAATTTGATTATTAAAAAAGTTGGCAACGAATTTCATTATCGATTCGTTGTATCAATATGCCACTCAGTCGCGGAGATAAAAAAAAATAAATTGAGTTGAGCGCAGAGCGGAGCAGCGCAACACGAAAGAAAAGAAAAAAGAGCAGAGTGGGGGTAGAGGAAATACGGAGAGAGACCGGAGAGACCCGTAACGTTGTTCTGAAACACATGGCGGAGGCAGAGAAATCAGTACGACCTAAGTCATCCAAGGTGTGGGAGCATTTCACACTAAATAAATCGAAAACGTGTTAATTGCAAGATAAGCAAAAACGACATGGCATGGCATGGGCGCACCACGGTGATGATTCAGCACCTAAAACGTAAACATGTTGGAGTCCTTGATGAGGAGGAAGGGAGTTCAACAGTAGGGTAAAGTCACTACACAATCCTACTGTGGTTCCGTTTTGAAGTGAGGAACGTAACTTCCCTCCAGTAGAAGATTCATATCTGTTATCCAGCTTGACAAGAATGACAAGCTAGCGTTAGCTCGTTAATAACAGTAGTAAAGCAGGGATGGTATAATTTGCAAGACTAAAGACACGTTTTTATTCACTCGCCTTTTTTGGCCCATTCATTTTTCAATCTATTGTCATGTATGTATTCTGTGCTTTGTCCCAAATTAGTTATTTTTTTATCCGATTCATCGATTAATCGAAAAAATAATCGACAGATTAATCGATTATTAAAATAATCGTTAGTTGCAGCCCTAATTTTCTTTATGATCATGAAAACATGCTGTGTGCATGAAAACATAACAAGGTTGTTATCATGAGATTGACAATATCATTATATTATGATCATGAAAAAACCAAGATGTCAAAACTTGACCATGATCATAGGATAATTACGGTACTTTCTCTACTTAATAGCATGTCTGAAACCTTCCTCACAATCTTAAGAAAATACAGCTTATTATGTCAAACTCATTAAAAGTTGTGTCATGATAACAAGAAATTATGAGAAGTAATAATGTCTTACATTATTTTAGCCTTGTGTAGCCTTGTTTGAGCAATGTCCAAACAACATTGCATCTATATTGACTTGGGCATTAAAACCTATTCAATGTAAATTAAATAATAAAAACTTCATATACAGAAAATACAGAATACAGAAAATAAGCAGGCTGGAATTAAACTATTAAATAAAAAGTCAATTTGTTATGTCTAACTAAACACAAATGCCAACGGGCAATTGTTATCCTGCCAATGCTTATGCATGTGCAACCCCTAACCTTTACCACCACCATAACCCACTAACTCTCTCTGCAGCAGTTTTTCCGTCAGTAGAGCCCGAGAGAAGAGTCACACCAGCACGCTCCACTGCACCATGTGAAAGTGTGCGGGGGTTAGTGTGAAAGGCAACACGAGGGACATTGCGCGTGTGTGTGTGTTGATATGCACGTAGGTAAGTGGACATCCAGTTTATCGCCTTATAGCGATGCCAGCTACAGTGCATCATTACCTGTGTGCACTTTGATGGGTGTGACATTCACCTCACACTTCACTGTGGTCATTCACCCACTCAAGATACACACACAAATACTTGTTTAAAAATACTTTGGGGACACATGTAAAAATGTCCCCCCTTTGAGGACACCATTTCCTAAGTGTATAAGAAGGAAGATACCAACAGATTATATCCAAAATCTCTTCATATTTCAGATACAACCATTTTTTGTACCATGCAAAATATTCCTTTGGTTTGGTAATGTATAGGTAAAGTATTATTTAAGCCACTTTTAGCATCACATGTTACACTTCAGTCTTAAGCAACCTACTTCAGGTACCTTGAGAGAGCATGTTTAACCATGAATCTACTGATTATTTTCTTTCTAACCATCATGACAAGTGCTGATCACAAGTTCCCTAAGTCCAATATGATGTCCTCAAATTG
This sequence comes from Zingel zingel, assembly GCA_023566125.1. Lineage (NCBI taxonomy): Eukaryota > Metazoa > Chordata > Actinopteri > Perciformes > Percidae > Zingel > Zingel zingel. The sequence continues at coordinate 16,303,830 of CM042330.1, read as the reverse complement.
CAAATTTTATCTTGACAAACAAAAGAAAACAAAAAGATAGTGTATTGCACACACACACACACACACACACACACACACACACACACACACACACACACACACACACACACACACACACACACACACACATACACACACACACAGTGCAATGTTCAATTACCATAACACTTTCATCTAGTCTGATTTCTGTTTCTCTCACAAATTAATACTTACACAAACAACCACATGCAACACCAAATGCTGTATTTCTTTCACTCTTGCTTGATTGAAGTAAGTGATCAAGAAATTTACTTTTAATTGTAAATTAACATTAGAACTAATATTTGTAACAGTAACTTCACTGTTACAAAAATGTAATTCAATAACACTACAGTGTTATGTTATGGTCATCTATAATACATAATTCAACTTTTTTACTAAAAGAATTCACATTTCCATGATCAGTTTGAGCTTCAGTAGCCGTTGCTATGGAGAAGACTTCAACTAGAATCAAACTCCAGAATATTCAAAGAACTTATTCTGTAATCAATAGTAAAAAAGATTAGATTAAAAGATACCATAGTTGTTAAAATTATCCAAAACTGATCCAGAGTTTAAAAGTGTAATTACTCAAGCTGCTGAATTTATTTAAACAATAGATCGACATTTCGGGAAAGTTAAAGTTAAATTAGAAGATTTATACCACTGCCATGCCTGTATGGTAAATGTCCAAGTTCTGTGCTAATCTAAATTTACCATATAGACATGAGAGTATAATCAAGCACTCATCTAACTATAACTGCATGACTATGTCAGTCAGATAGTCTAAATGTAATGGTGTGCATTGCTATCTACCACACTTGTATTTGTGATGCTACTGCCAAGAAATGTTTAAATATTTTGGGCTTAAAACAATGTTCCTTACGACTCATATTTAACTTAAATTTGTTATGGTTTATATACAGTCTTGTCTTTAAGAACAAATGATTGCGGTCCAACATAATAGGTAGTTTGTGTTTTGGGGAATTCTGAATGCTGTGTGATCACCCAGTCTGACACAAACACACACACACACAGACACACAAACACACACACACACACACACACACACACACACACACACACACTATTTCATCCCACTGAACTACTCAGTAAGTCACATTTTGACGTCTTGCTGTGTGTCATTTCAGCGGCCTGAAGGCAAAGCTGAACTCTTCTTCTTTGATATGCAAAGAAAATACTTTAGGCATCCCTTGACAGCATGAGCTACAGTTTGGGACCAAGGTATCGTCGAGTCATATTCTTTTCTTCCTATAAATAACAAATATATGGTGTTTTCTGAAAATTAAACCACGTAAACCTATTCTGGTACAACCTCTAAATACAATTATGAATCTGAAAATGAGCATAATATGAGCACTTTAAAATAAAGTTATAGAGGAAATAAACTGATGAGATAACAAACTAGTTTGGTGGATGATTTGCTTTCATGTAAAAGTAAGCATGACCGGGCCCTTTGACCGAGTTATTGCAATACATTACTGACTACTGAGACCCCATTAGTTAATTCCACATGAATTTACACTAGTTGGTTTTGGATTTTCTGCACATCTTTGTGTTGCATCAGCCCAAGCAATTCTTCATAGGCTCACAGTGTCTGTGTTTGAGCATTGGAGCCATTTGTTGGGGTAAACGCGTTGTCAGAAACAGTGAAAGTGAGATGGCAGCGAAGAGACGCTCACCCTGAGGCACTTCCTCTGTCATCACTCCTAGAATCCTGCTGTGCAGACCATGAACATTAACTTCCGAAAGCACTCTGGATAATCACTTGCTGTCTCACACTCACCAAAACAAAGATTGCAGGGGATTATCTGATGCACACAGTTGGCACATGGTGCAGGAATTGACAGTGAATGAACGCTTCATTCAAAAATGTTTTATATAAACAGCGAGTGTAGGAAAATGAGGGATATGTGAAATAGAAAATGTGACTTCATTTGAAGAGAGATCAACATGGCACATTTTTTGTTGAAGTTCATGCTAATGAATGCTTATCTTAAAACCATACCAATCTCTAGGAAGTATTTATGTCCTCCAGTGTGTTTGGCATCAAAAGACAATCTGTGGCACAATGCTAAGGTGAATGTTAAGACACTCTAATCCACTTTTTGTCTCTGCTGCCTTTTAACATATAGAGACCTGCAGCATTGAAACATCTGCCACAATACAAAACAGACTGATATATGAGGAAGCAGACAGGCAGCTGTTGAGGCGATAAACAGGTAGACAGACAAAAGAGACTGGCAAGCAAACAGTCAGATGCACGCATGCAAACTGCACACAGAAGTGCATCCAGTCCATGCAGCATCACAGGACAATTTATTTTCTTCAAACTCCATCTGGGCATAAGACAAATAGAGTTATCTGCCGGCCAGCGAGGTAACTATAATTTGTTTGCCTACATGGCTGTTATATTCTGTTTCTCTCCAGGTTAAAACACAATTACTTCCTAGCAAACACAACCGGACTAAAACGGCCACAGCGCCTGGTCCTGCCATCTGTTGCTTGCTTGCAGCAGGATGTGAGCATAGTTGGAAATAACTCCTGATTAGATGTTCCACAGAGACAATTATGTGCCCTCATTTGATACATGTATGTACATTTAGACGTCAACAAACATCTATAAGCACACAACGCTCACAAACATGCTTGCATGCGCAATTTATATAAATATGGTACGAAAGCAAACACACATGCACACAGATGCAAAGTAGAGATGCTTTCCATTATAATACTCAATACATATGGAATGTGTTTTCACCCAAACTCAGCTGGATACCCAATCACCTGAAAGTGTCTTCTCTTGATTCTACAAAACTGTCAACTTCAGCCAAAAAGACAACTTTAAAGGAGTGCTTTTCCAAAAAAAAAATTCTATCTTCTGATGCTGTATGTACCTACTGCTGTTTTGAATTAATGCACCTCCAAAGAGTCCTTTGATATCTTTTCTCTAAAATATTATTGAGATGAAAACTTTGTTGTAATGAATCCATAAAACATTGAGAAGAGAACTGTAAACATGATCTGTTTATTAGATTTACAGTATTGTCTCCATGCCAAGAAGCAAGAAAAACCAAAGGGATGTTGTTAGGGTCTGTTTTACATTTGTCACAGAAAGAAAATAGTCCTCTTAGTAAAAGCAATCAGCTTCAGCACTTCCAGCCCTTTGTGTGTATACACCATAGCAAGAAATGCCCCCTTTCTCATACTAAATTACACCTTCTTTTGGTGCAGCCCATGAAGAAATTAAATAAATACAATAAGCAAAACCATGCCTAAGCTAATTAGCAGCAGGCTGCCTCACAGTAAATGAAGAATATAATTAATCTGTGTGTGTGTGTGTGTGTGTGTGTGTGTGTGTGTGTGTGTGTGTGTGTGTGTGTGTGTGTGTGTGTGTGTGTGTGTGTGTGTGTGTTTAGGGGGTTGCCGATGAACACATATGCCCACTTTTTGCTGACGTCCCCTTTGTTTTGCCTCTGCTAATCTTCAGCCTTGTGTTTTTATTCGACAACATTGTTCAATGGAATCAGTTATTTGCACGCTTACAGTTTTGCATATGCATAAATGCAGGCAATGTGGGTTAATTTTAAATGCTATTCTTACAATAGATAATGCATTAGGAAAAGTCTGTTATTTTTAATCACTTTTTCATCCCCGGGTAGGTAACATAGCACTATTGTATGAGATAAGGCTGTTTGCTTTGTGCTTTCAGCTCAGTTCAGTAGGAGTATGTCCACAGTTGGACCCTTTCCAGATGCAAATCACAATGTAATGATGTGGGTCTATTAATAGATTAGATACAGTCTTGTCTGCTGCAATTTATTAAACATGATTAAACATCTTGGCAGCAGTTCCAGCTCTGCTAACCAACCACGGAATGAAACAACCTAACTTCTTATAGTTAGAATCAATTAAGCCATCAGTTTGATTGTGTTTTTGTTTATTATAATTCTTTAATTAAAAGTCTTGGTTAATTTATAGTAAGTCCCAGAAAAGCTTTTGCTCTCATCACTGTGTCATCATCAGCACATGAGGCAGCCGCATCTTTCCTCATTAAATGGTGTCAGTGGAATCGCTTCAATATATTCTGATCAAAAAAACATTTGCCAGTGAAATCCTATATATATATATATATATATATATATATATATATATATAAACACAACATCATTTTCTCTCCTCAGTTTTTATTCCTTTATTAAGTGAAAATAATTAACGACGATGCCAAAAGTACCACTGTCTGATGTTAGCTGGGGTCAGTGGAAACTGTGTGACAGTGAATGTTTGAATGCATCAAAGTCTTCTGCAGGGGCAAAGTGCCACCCACAACAAAGACAGCCTTATGGCCGGGCACGACTAACATGTACCACAACCCCATCCCCCCTCCCCCCCCCCCCCCCCCCCCCCCCCCACACACACACACACACACACACACACACACACACACAAACACACACACACACACACCACCACCACCACCACCACCACCTGATCTCCGTCAGCCATCAGCACATCAGAGCGGAGACAGACATCGGAGGAAAGGCTGGACCTCATCTCACCTCTCAAAGAGCTTCATGACCCTGTTGCTCCCAGCTGCATTCACGCCGCATGACACCAAGTTCAAAGTAATTCTTCTCAGTCTGTCTGTGTGTGTGTGTGTGTGTGTGTGTGTGTGTGTGTGTGTGTGTGTGTGTGTGTGTGTGTGTGTGTGTGTGTGTGTCTGTGTGTGTGTGGAGGGGGTGGAGAGTAAATTAGGGGGTTTGTTCAGTGTGCAGTGTGAATGTGTGTGTGCATGTGATTGTGTTCTTGTGTGTACATACAGTATGTGTGTTTGAAGCACTTGTGTACATATGTGTCTATACACTATGTGTGTTATTACAGCCCCTGTTTAGCTGAGCTGAACATCTGTCACAACAGCCTGCTCTTAGGTCAATCTGTCTCTAGTGGAAAGAAAATAAAAAAAAAATCTTTTTTTGGCAGTATATACATAAACAGTATACATGTACAGAAACTCATAATTTGCCACATGTCAAAATTTTTAATGTCAAGGATGTTCTTCTTCTGTCATCAACTGAGAGTTGAAAGGTGTCTAATAAATATGCTTCAGATAGTTTTAAGGGGAAGAAAGTGGCAACTGGGCATTATTAAAGAAACTATGATTAATTTACATAGTGTAATTGCAAAATAAGTTCCCTGTTTTGTATTGTCTTATCGACAAAAAGCCTTCACATGCAGTAAATGCTTTTTTAGGAGAAGATAGAAAGAAGTTAGAGAAAAAGAAAGATGAACAGATGTAGGTTGATGCAACTCAAAGGAGTCATCTTAACCCCATTCTCTCCCCGCCATTTATTTCAGCACAAAGGCATTCTCTTCTGTCTACAAGACCCATTTAACACATGAGTGGCAGCGAGCTCGCAAGGGGGGTGAAGGTTCATAAAATTGATGTACCTCGACATCAGCTGACCTCTGTCATATAGTTCTGCCTGCTGTGGCTCTCTCTCTCTCTCTGTCACATGTAGCAAGCTTCCTGCACCGACCAGACACAGCTATTATCTTTTTCTCTTTTTTTAAAGTTAAAAATACATTGCACTGAGAAGCCATTTTGTCTACTCAAGACCCGCGAATATCTAACCATTTCTCAGAGGTAAGTGATCATATGTTTGAGGGCGGCAAGGCATCAATTTCATTGCAGGGAAATTTGTATCGAGGTGTTTTTAAAGTGGATTGATTTCACAATGTAGACGAAGGCAAAGAGGCAGGCTCAAAGAAACGCCACTGTAAAAGCTCTGAGAAGTATTTCCAACAGAACAGTGGACTTAAATAATACTTGTCAGTATTCAGCAAAAGAACCTGAAGATATATCATCAAGTCAATCCTGACAAGGCTGAAACAGATGGAATAAGATACTATTTCAAGTAAACTGCTGATCTCCACGGTGCTTAGTCAGAGCTAATGACCAAAGGCACATTTTAATGGCGTCTACCAAAATGACTCTCTCTTTTGAACCGAATTTGTATGTGAATTGGCAAAACTGAGGCTTACCGTTTCATCTTGTATAGAGCACCATTGCGTAAAGCATTTGATTACTTTCTCTTGCTGTGTACTAGTGCAATTAATCCTTAAATATTCTCTTTTTTCAAATATATGATGACTTCATTTACCTTTAAAAAAAAAATTTAATCACAGATTACTTGTTCGGGTGTGACTGTAAACAAGATAAATTGCATTGTCAGACACCTTGAGTCGTATTGTTTTATTTTTGACTGTAATTTATTAAAGATGTGTTCTAACTAAAGAAAGAGCTCATGCAAAAACCTTGCCTGGAGTTAGAACTCAATGGATCTTTTAATGCACTGGAACAAAACTGAGCCAGTGAAGCAAGGACGAGCGATCAAGAGTTGACTTCCCTGGCATTCTTTCAAAGCTCACAACAAAGCTTGAGACCTTCCATGTCATTGCCATGAAACTAAAGCTTTAATTTGTCATTGTGTGCAGTGCCAGCCAAACATGCAAGCAGAGGAAATAAATACGACACAAATGAATCCCTCTTAAAAAAAAAAAGAGTAATTGACAAAACGTTCTTTAATAGGCTTTTCATCACGGCTGGCTGGAATGACGGCTGAATTTGTGCTACCACGTCAATTAGTAAAACTTTTTCTCACCCTCTTTCAGCTAAGAAAAGACTGAAATTGCCACCGCCCGGCACAAAAAGAAAAGCCTTTTATTACGCTTGCCTTTCAAAAAGGCTGTCGACAAAACAAGTTTTCTGCCAGCAGTAGCAAGCTTTTTAGGACCTGAGAGGGAGGAAGATGCAAGCTTGAATTGGGTGTGACAGCATTTACATCGCTGCCTCTTTTTCCTATATGGGGCTCTGGAGATAACATACACACCTTCTTTTCTCTTCAAAAGATGACGATGAGATTGCTAAATCAAAAAGATTAGACGACATCAATTTCCATTAATGGCCAAACTCATATTGAAATTATATTCTATCAGAATTTGAATTAACATCTTTGTCCATTTGCCTGTTGCACTACTAATTATATGTTCAGTTATATGAACAACTGTGTGTGTGTGTGTGTGTGTGTGTGTGTGTGTGTGTGTGTGTGTGTGTGTGTGTGTGTGTGTGTGTGTGTCTGTCTACATGCCCACATGTGTCACACAGACCTTGCACCCCTGTGTCTCCATACGGCCGGCAGCTCAAAGCGGGGCGCTGAGTGCTGATGGCATTAGGCTGCACAGGGGACAGAGAACCAGCTGGCCACCCGCTCCCAGCAGCCCTACCAGCCCCAGGACAGGCATGAAAGGGCCCCTCAGACCTCTGGGGAGTGCTTAGTGTCTTGTCGGCCATTGTGGCCCTAATGGTCCCCCACAGTCACACTCAGCATTCATAGCTGGCCATTATACTGGACCGAAACCAATTGCTTTGCCATGCCTGTTGGAGTCAAGAGGGGACGTGGCCTCCTGTTGAAGCTATGACAGCAGTATAGAGCTCTCTCAGACTCGGACACGGGACTGGTTTAGTTTCTCTCTAGCTATGTCACTTCTCTTCTAGTTTCTTTCTATTTTCTGATCTCTTTTGTTTCCCCTCCACTTCTCCCGCCCTCTCTCTCTCTCTCTCTCTCTCTCTCTCTCTCTCTGGTCAGCTGCTGGACTGTATGGGGTTGACAGGGCCCTCCAGGCCCACCAGTAGCCGCCACCTGTCCACCTTCCAGAGGATGAAGGGTCACACAAAGACACAGCGGACGTCCATAAGTCTGGAGGGCAAAATAAGATCCTAAGTGGCTGCTCTGAGCTCTGAGCTAAATTGATTTTTCACACTTCTTTTTTTTTTTTTTTTTACAAGCTAAGGGTCCTTTTCTTTGATTTAGGTTTTCAAATTACATTTTTGTATTACATATTTACAAGAAATCATTTATTAAGGGCTGATTCCTGTTTACCCTTATTGAAAACGTATATTGAGGCCGATCAGGCTCAGAACAGGGTGCCTGGTAATAGCATGTGTTACATAGAGAGGAAATGGCATGCAAGTAGAATGGCAAAATAAATAATTCCTCCCTGAGAACACACAAACAGCGACAAACAGCGACAAACAGCTAACAGCTAACGTGCAGCCCAGTTCTTTAGTGTACAAACCACAAATGTACAGTCTCAAAGTCACCCCATCAAAGCTGGTATCAACTGGGCGGCGAAGCACTTTGATGTCCCAACTGTCTGTCAGGTACACATGGGCCAATTAGTGAGAGTTCTCTTTGTGCCGAGGTTGTATACAAGTGACCTGACGCTTGATGTCACAGTGAGTTCAAAGGGCTGACAGTGTCAAAGAAAGTCCCTGTGGGGGCTACATGAGTGAAAGTACAGCCTCTGCTATGCAAACAAAAAACCCCTGAAGCCCCGGAGCTCCAGGCAGGGGAACAATATCATGTCGAGCTGGTGAATCTCTAATGCGGAAAGGAGGAGACACACGTACACACACACCCCAGAACACAATTCTCCCAAATGTGAGAGTACACACACAAAGAGATGAGGGGAAGGCTTTGGAGATTAATTCAGGTTTGTGTGCAGGCAGGCAGGTAAAGTGTGGATTGAAAGACAGAGAGTTGGAGAGAGATTTTGTCTATAGGGAGGAATGATGGGAGAGTCAGAAATACAGTTTGAAAAGTTGGGTAACAAATATCGATTGAACACATGGCTTCAATTCGGCAGTGCAGAAAGGGAAACTTTTTATTATCTTTCACTGTAGTGCACCTTGTAGAATTGTGCAGCAGTAAATGTCATTTATCCTGATAGGACTTAATAAAACTGGGGTGCTTATATTTTAACGATCAGGGAATTAAGATTAAACAAAATTGATCTATGGCCTAGACTAATTAGAACTATTTGTCTCATGAAATACCAGTAGTCCTGCTACATGGGGAGCCTTCGACAAATCCCATTTTGGTTTTAGGAACCTTATCTCCAAGAAACACTGCAATTGTGCGACCTCTAAAAGACTTGTTTTGCTGCCATTCTTGATATTATTTTTCAGAGATGCCTCAGAAAGAAATATTTTGTTGAGATTGTTGTCATGTGGGAATGCAGGCAATAAAGCTTCAAAAGTGTGTTTGGATTTCTTTGAACAATTGCAATTGCAAACTGAGGGATTGATGAAAGTCTTTGAGTTCATGATTATTTGATGTGTCTGCACCCACCAGGGGCATACAGAGAGCAGGCTATAGTATTAGAAAGTTGGAAACAGAGCAGAATGATCAAGGAAACAGTGGCCCAATCCCAAAGTGAGCCCTGAGGACTAAGGACTAAAGACTCACAGACTTAATTGATCTCAGGTGCTAAGTGAGTGAGTGTGTGAGGCCACATGGGCTCAGATAGGTAGAAATGGGATTGGGACAGCACTTCATGTTACCTTGGCGATGTTTAATAACAAAGATGTTGCTGACACTTGCCGGTTTGGGAATTTTCATTTTAAGTTTGTTGCTTTTCACACGGCCAAGGCACAGGAGACGGCTGCCTGATTGCACGTTTTTTCAAACTCGTTTTACAAGCTGGACAACAGGTTAGTCTGTGCTCCGTGGTCGTGCTGTTGTTTACCTTTGTAATTTCCCTATGGTCTCCGCGGTAAACGTCACAACGCATTGAACTGTGGGTAATTCCCTTTGGTGAAGTCTGCAGTGATGCAGACTCACGGAAAGGGCTCGGTAAGTGTGTCCTCAAACCCTCACGCCCTTTGAAATTCGACACTGGGACAACCCTAAGCCCTTATGAATTTCGCGAGGACGCGCACCAAAGTCCGTGAGTCCAGACTTTGGGATTGGGCCAGTGTGCCTGGACCTTAAAGGTGCTCGAAGCGATGTTTGGTGACGTTACTTCTTGTTGACGTTCGAAGTATTGTCAAACAAAACTGAGGCTAGCTCGCCCCTCCCTCCTCCTTATCCCATCCACTCCCCCTCCCTTCCATGCTTCCGTGCTCTAACCCCCCCAACCCCACACCCCAAAATCCTTCTTGTCGGTTATTGGCTGGGATGCTGGAACACTGTTTGTTATGTTTCGTGGTGCAGGTTGGCCAGTTTGTTTTTGTTGCCATTTGTGAAGCCTGGGCTGTCTACAGAGACCGCGTTTTTTTTTTTTACAGTGTGTTCAGGGGTCCGTTTCAGGAAGGAGGTTTAACAAACTCTGAGTCTAACCCTGAACTCTGAGTTGATTTACCCTGAGATGGGAAACTCTGAGTTTTCGGTTCCAGAACAGCTGATATGAGTTGGTTCAATCAACTCAGAGTAGGTTCATGCGCGTGTACCACCACAATAAAAAGGCAGCATGAATGGAGCCGTGATACTACGATTCACCATGGCAACAACCACAAACAAACGGGTCGGCGGAAATACATATGCGCACATACAGCGAGTTAAAAAAACAAAAGAGAGAGAATTTGCGTGGGAGAAAAGTGCTGCTAGAGTAAATGCGTATATTCCAATATAGTGTATATCATATTTAATCATAAGTAGGCTATAGCCTAATATTACTGGTGAAATGATATTGAACCTATAATCTATTTCATTTAGGTGCAATACTGCGGGCGAAAAAGTACTACACTTACTAATCCCACTCAGCAGCACCATAATAACAGAATTATAATTCATAATCTTTTATTTCAAAGGGTTTACATCATTCACCTGCAATCATGTGGAACATATTTTAATGGCTCTTACTGGTTTATGTCCAGGGAACACTACAAAAATGTTTAAAACATGTTTCAGAGTGAGTCACACTCTTCTGACGGCGCTTTGCTACAGCGGCTTTACTAAAATGCTCCGCATCACCAATGTTGTAAAGAAAACTGCCGTTTAAAAAAAATAATTATGTGACACAAATAATCTTCTAGGATGTAGAGCATGTCCAAGATGGGTGATGTTAGTGATATAAGGACGGATAAGGTTATGCAGCATAGGTTGCTTAACAGACTGGGAAGGAAAATGATACTGCTCAAATAGGAAGTTATCTGAAAATTAAAATGTCGGGGCTTCAATATGATCTCCCGACATATAACACCCTGCGAAGTAAAGCAGCTTCTTCATCAACGGGATTGTCGACAAAAGGAAATGCCATGTTTTAAGAAAAAAAAAACGTTTTATAGTCTACCTAACATGGTTAATAAACCAACACTGTTTTTTTAATCATGCAGATAACAAACTGCGCTAAAATGCTCCTGATACAGACTGAATGAATGAGGAAATGAAAGAGCGCTGTGTCAGAGGGAGGAGACCTGCTCCCGACCAGGTTAGGTTCACAGGCTCAGTTACCATAGTAACTCTTTCTGAAACAGAAAACCCAGAGTTTCCCCTCATCTCAGGGTTAACAAACTCAGAGTTTTCACTAAACCTGCTTTCTGAAACGGACCCCAGGGGACAGGCAGCTAGCAGATAGTGAGATGTTTGCTGTATGTGACAAAAAATGTTGTAGCCTAAAAAACGTGTGACATCGCTTAGAGCACCTTTAACTTAAATTAGGGATATCTCAACATACATCTGCTGCACTGATTTTGATCATTCTTCCTAAATCTGTCTCTTGTGAGTCCCCCAACTTTATGGAAGTGCATTAGTACATTTCTGGAGTGGCCCTTTAACGAACCTATTGTGAATTCTATGGAAAAACTAAGATGTCATTTTCATATAATGTATGTAATGGCACCTTGCTTTAGGGGGCACAAAACGGTTAAGTAATGGTGAGGTAATTAGAAATCAACTAGTTTTTGCCACAAGGCAGCAGCAGAGTTAATCATGGAGGCTTTCATTAAGGCATTGGTCAATTTGTGGATTAACAGCTATCTAGCAACTAATCATTACACTGTTTCATCAATATAGCATCTCAAAGTCTGTTCTCCAGTAACATATCGTTATCTACTATAAAATCATCTATTGAGAGTTATTCAGGAAGTACTTATGTATTAGTGATTTCATTTTTAGAGGTAATTTTTCCCTCTCTCGCTCTACATATGTGTTAGTAAAAATGTTGTGTACCGTATTAAGTGTGACCATTTGTTGGTTTTAGAGATGAATTCCTTCCTCACTGACCCACCTTTGTTCGGATGCAGTTGATGATGGTTACTGTTTTCTTGTGAAACAGCGGCCTGTAGTCTTGTTTATGTCCTTCACCAACCTAAACAAATGTACAGTGTGTGTGTGTGTGTGTGTGTGTGTGTGTGTGTGTATTTATATATATATATATACTGGAGTGCTGCAGCATACTCATTACTGAAAATACTGGAACCTGAGCGCAGACAACACACTCAAAACACACAGACTAGTTCAAGCTTGACGTACAGTGATATAAACACACACACACACACACACACACACACACACACACACACACACACACACACACATACACCTCCTTTTCACTCTCAGCAGTGAGGATAGTATGTTGGATCCCTGCAGCATTACCTGCAGCTAAGTCAGAGGGCACCATTAAATTTCACCATGCTTTCGCCCCCCCTTGACCCAGGAAGTGTTTAGCATTCTGCTCACACACCAAACACCAACAACTTGAGCTCACACAATCCATCCTGATCCTACAGCCTGCTATCTGTGCAGAAACATATTTTGAATTCTAGCCTATGTGCATTTGTTTAGTATAAAAAAAGAGATATTTTGCTGTTAGCCAAAGGCATTTGTATTGTGCAAAAAGTATGCCTGCTTACGTCTGTCTCTTTCTCTCTCTCCTCTTTTCTTTTGAGGTCCAAGGACGCTGTACTCTGTGACAGCACATCCCTCAACATTTTTTCCCCATTATTAAGTGTCCTATTTTATAAAACATTCCTCTACCTTCTGCAACAAAGGAAGAAAATAACAAGGCAGGAAAAAGACTGCAGGGAAAGTGACACAAAGGTTCACGCTGGTTCTTGTCATTCCCCGGAGACTGAAGGAAGAAAAAAAGAATTGAAGGTGGAGAAGTGAGGGAGCTGAGGAGAGAGGGGTTAGCGGAGGGAGATGGGGTACTGAGTACAGAGGCTTCGTAGTTGCTCATGTGTATGGGTTTGTCTGTTGTTGATACAGAAAATAAAATCTAAATGAGAAAAAAAAAAAAAAAACTTGATGGATGATTCCAGTTTGTTATAACTCTGGTTTTATTTTGTCCATCATTTCTATCAGCTATGATAACATTGTACAAAGAGAAGTAACTGTTAAGATATATGAACATAGCAACTGAAGCAGTGAGACGATCAGATAGAGAGGTTGTAAACAACCCAAATTATCTAAACCTCTTTATTTGGAGGTGAACTTGTTAGCATTTCTTCCTCATGGCACGGGAAAACTGTGTGCACATAACTACGGTAAGTCAAACTTGAACCAGGAAGTTGGCCTGCAGACAATGTGGGTAATAATTTTACTGTTCACTTTTGTTTTCACTTTCAAATAAGCTTTGCAATCCTGCGGGTTTGTTTATAACCTGCCTGATCGTACACTGGATCTCGGACTCCTGTTGTATCGCTGCACTAGTAGATCTCGGCAATTAACTTGGTAAGTACTACAGCAATGGTGTCCTATCTTATCCTTTAAAATGTGAGCAGCTCATTCATTGAGTTTATTCTTGTTGTCACACATATCCTTTAACATGTAATAAAAACCAGAGGTGGAAAAAGTATTCCGATTTAGTAAATATAGCACAGCTGTGTAGCCCTGCATTCAAAATCATATTAAAGCACAGTAAAAGTACATAAGTATTAAAACTAGGGCTGCAACTAAGGATTATTTCCAGAGTCGATTAATCGATTAGTTGTTTGATCTATAAAAATGTCAAAACATGGTGAAAAATGTGGATTAATGTTTCCTAAAGCCTAAGATGACGTCCTCAAATGTCTTGTTTTGTCCAAAACTCAAAGATATTTAGTTTACTGTCACAAAGGAGAGAAGAAACTAGAAGATATTCACATTTAACAAGCTGGAATCAGAGGAATCTTATTTTTTTTTATAAAAAAATGACTCAAACGATTAATCGATTATCAAAATAGTTGCCGATTAATTTAATAGCATACATAGCAACATATTCAAATTGTAAATCTACCCAGAAGGAGAACTGTAAAAGAGAAGAGCAACAAGAGCATACATAACTGAGTAAATTGGGTAGGATGTATAGATAAGGAGAAAAGTTCTTCTTTCTTATCATGTGTGCAGCAATTAGAGAAGCAGTCGTTGGCAATGAAAAGCTTAGGCCTCAGGACCCTTCCAACATGTTCATTAATATCTAGAAAAAAAAGAAAATTACATAAGTAAAGCAAAATCTGAATCCAAGACAAAAATAGTGAAAAGTTAAATAAAAAGTCATACAATATAAACATTAATACAATATAAATACAGTAATGTAAATGTATTACAAATGAATAAACTGAATGTAAACACCATTTCTTACATATTGTATAGTCCTTTGTGATGTGCTCCTTTGTTTTCTGAACACCATCCTGTCATTTTCTCAATTCATCATATTTTTTTGCACGTCTGTTGCAACAGTTGTTTTTGATATTATATATGCCGTTTTATGTGCTGAATGTCTGCACAGTGTTACAACAGTATAACATAGTATACTATGTGATATTTATTGTGCATGCAGGTGTGGCTTTCAGTGTATTTCTTTCTGTTCATAACTGGAATTACATTTGAATTTGGGAGCACGCACGCATATTTCTGTGCAGTTATTTATCGAGGGCTGCAGAGCTGAAGCAGCATAGCAAAGAATCCATTCTGTCTAGCAGTGAGGAAAGGAGGCACTCATGAAGATTTTAGCAGACCTCAGTACCTTTGAAATAGTTCTTTTCAAAAGCACCATGGCATGTATCCATACATATTTCATTGTGCATGCTCAAAGAGGCAATGGGAATTATTTATTTGGTCCAAGAAGAGAGAGAGATAAAGGAAAAGAGAGATACAGAGAGAGAGACAGAGTCAAAGAGAGAGAGAGAGAGAGAGAGAGACAGGTCTGACGCCATTCACACCAAACTTCACAGATTATGCGGGGCAGAAGCCAAGAGATATATGCTCAACTAATTAAACCTCTAAATTAAGTCATTAAGTCTGTGGCCTTTTTTAATCCAATTGCCTCTGGTTCAAAATAATTAAATCTCCTCTAACTGTACTGCCGCCGACTTGAGCTGCAAAAGCAGCTCTGGTCGCCCTGTCAAGGACACTTGTCAAAAAGTACAGGGAAGCTTTTGATGCTTTTGACGCTTTGGCCGCGCTTACATGGCAGGACATTCACATCAAGCAAGGAAGACTAGCATACGTACTAAATAATAAAAACATCACGCACTTCACCAACTCACTGGAGACACCAACTATCCCAGCTATTTTATCCCATTCCTCGTTTTTTTTTAAACTGGTCCCTATACACAAACAAAGTCATATCATAAATTATAGGGAACCAAGCAATAGCGATGATGAGCTTTTCCTCCATTTTCTCGGAACTAATGTTTTGGTAGGAACGAAAGTGTACATCGTATCGTAATCAGCAAGCGCGAAGGACGTCTATATTCCCATTGGTTGCTGGTCGTTTGCAGCTGAACCGCGTCATAGCTCATTACCATAAAGTTGACCAAACTGTAACTTTCTGCTTGATGCTCTGGTCGCTCAACACGCCCAAAATGCTGAGGGATTTGCCGCTTCTTGCAGCTGAGAAAGGCCGGCTTCCGTTGAAAATGAATGACTTCCTGTAACTTTGAAGCTCAAGTCGGCGGCGGTGTGTACGTACAGTAAGTTTCGCTCTCTCCCTCTTTCCTCTCCACACCATACTGCGGCTTTGTTTTATAGTACAACTAAAAAGACGTTGGCAACAGGCCCAAAAACACTACTGCATGCCACTCGTCTCTCAATGAGGTTGATTTGTGTGTAACGCTGGCACTCGCACAAACAATCGTGTGGTTTGACACTGCGTGGTCTTTGCTCAGCGCAAGCAGGGTGAACGGGCCACAACATTTCATTAAAACAGCGGCTGCAAAGAGGTGATTTGGAAAAGGAGGGTGCAGAAAATGATATAGGAGCATAATGTGTGTGTGTGTGTGTGTGTGTGTGTGTGTGTGTGTGGGTGTTTGGCGGTGAATGTGCGATCGCATGTGCGGGGGGGGGGGGGGGATTAGTGAGCGCAAGAGATTGAGCATCTTCTGACATCTAGACAACTTGTCAAACCTGTGACTCTGCATGTGTGGGGGAATAGAATACAGTGTGTGTGTGTGTGTGTGTGTGTGTGTGTGTGTGTACGCGCGTGCGTGCGTGCGCGTGCGTGCGTGCGTGCGTGTGTGTGTGTGTGTGCGTGTATGCGTGTGTGTGTGGATGTACTGTACAGCCCTCCATGGTGTGGGAACATTGTGATGTAGACATCTGCTCGGGTTGCTGCAGTTCTGCCTGGTGTCAAGTCTCGGGGGTGGCTTGTTTTGCCAACTTGACACGTTCCCAGCATGTACTTTACTTCCATCTCTTAGCTTAGCAGAAAAGAGCAATGAAATGTACTCTTTCTCTTCCTCTCTATCTCATACTCTGCATCTCTCCTTTCCCTTCACCATCATCCCATCAGGCCTCAGAGCAAGCTTTGATAGCAATTCTCTTGCTTCAGAATTGTCTACAATTTTTCATGTTCTCCTCAGAGGGCCGTTATAACTAATTCTGTCCTCTTCATATATATATATATATATATATATATATATATATATATATATATATATATATATATATATATATGTTTGCATATTTGTTTGCATAAAAAAATACTTTGAAACAGGAATAGGGAACTCAGAGGGATGCTACATTTGTCAGTGCTGTTACACTGAGCCAAATCAAAGGGGTCAAATCATTGTGCACCACGCGGGCGTGATGTTAATTTATTGAGTGGTAGAGAAGGAGACAAAAGGATAAGGGTGTGTGTCTGAAGGCGGGATATATTTGTCAATTAGTATGCAAATACATGCGGGTGCCTCCCTCAGATATCCAATCAGGCTGTCACCTCAGCAGGGGGTGTGATTATGAAGTCCCTATGAAGTGTGGCTCTTAGGCTCTTAGGCTGCTATGCAAAATAAGGGAGGGGGCAGGCTAGGTACAGGACGACACACTGTTTGGATGACCATGTATTGTTTGATGTTTCAGATCAGAGATGTACATGTGCGTGTAATTTTCATATGATGACTGATGCCACCTCTGTATTCCAGGTTTGAACTTAACCAGTTTAAAGATTTGTCGGGACTTTGATGTCTCTTAAAACACCAGAATAGATAAAAGGCATTATTTTTTAGTCCATGTGTGTTAGCATGAACACTTTTTTACCACTTGATTATGCGACCCATATTACTGTAACATAATATTTTGAGATAGAAAATGGATAGAAGTATGCAGTAAAGACCAAGCACCTCGCTTTGCTGCCACCTTCTTATTATTCCTGCTCTCTATTTCTTTCTTCTTCACCATGTGTCACTTTGCCTCAAGTCAGTCGTAGGCATACCTGCATCAGATGTACACACCTGTGTGTGTGTGTGTGTGTGTGTGTGTGTGTGTGTGTGTGTGTGGTGGTTGTGTCATGGCCGTCACCGCTCACTCTGCCTGTCACAAGGGGAAATGGCTCGTGAAAGATTAAAGCTTTGTCTTGTCATAATGAAAGGTTAGCGCGATGGAGAGATCTGAGTCCAATGAAACGAGAGGGACAAGACAGACAGAAAACGAAAGGGAGAGAGGGAGGGAGAAAAATAACAGGGGCAGTGGAAAATGAAGATCAGAGGCACTCAAGCATCGGCCTGGTGGAGTCTCGCCGTTTTTCTCCATGAATTCAATCAGGCGAACGACAGACTGCCACTGACAAATGTTACCTCTGAGTTCTCTTTCTCTATCTTTTCCCTCTCCTATTGTTAAGCCCATGGATCAAGGGGTAAACACTGGTCTATCTCCACTGGATGGCTGTGCAGAACTTGCAATTACAGAAAACAAAACAAAGCCCATTTCCACACAGATCGCAGCATCAAGCCCTCCCATGCATTTTTATTTTGTCCTTCAAAACAGCCTCCGTAATTTAGAAGAAAAATATAGAATATTGTATTTTCATGATCTTTTGCAGTACGTCTCACCTGCTTGAAGTGTGCAGTATATGTTATGTTGTGTTGTGTTATGTTTCAAGGTTCTCTGGCACTCTGGTTTTCATTACCCTGCCAAAATATCATGTGAGCCCTCTAATAGTATACCACAGCTCCCCCCAGTGGAAGAGATAATTCAAATCAACAGTGAGGACATTGGCTCTTTGCTTCTGTTCATCCAAAACCTACTGTAATGTTGCTGACAGTTTGTTACTGAGATAATGAGATCGATTTTAGTGTGAATCAGCAGTGCGCTCGCTTGTCAATGTGAAGTTTTAATTCCAAAATTAAATGTCTGCAAAAATTGTGGCAGCTATTGTTGGTGTAGCAGTAAAATTGGATAATGAGAGTCTATGGTTACAAAAAAGTAAGTTTTATGAGTGTAATTATTTATGCTTTGGAAATATAAAGCATTAAAGCCCTTTTATGTGGGTGCCATTCTATCCTGTTACCAACACTGTTTTTTATGACAGTAACAGCAGAAACAGAAGGACTCTATCAACACATATCAGCTGTGACTCTAACAAAAGCTGCCACACAAATTACCAGCATCACTGTTCACTCACAAAGTGTTGTGCGCAGGCTTTTAAGGGACAGGGTTGAAAATTAAAAAGGGGCACCTCTTCGATGCACAGGGTTCATTTTTGCCCTAAGGGTTGACACCAGAGTGGCTCTTGAGCTAAACACAGGGACATTTGGGACAACCAGAAGGGCACTTCGGCTGATCAGAGGGGCACTTGGACCAAGTTTCAGAGGGACACTTAGTGTCTCTAGTGCCCCTCCACACAAACATTAAGAACGGAAAAGTCCCAATAGGGCACAGACATATCCAGGTTAAATAAAGGGTTCAAAAATAGAACACTTAAGCAGTCACAGCAACAACAAAAATTGATTTCCCCTTGTTGTCCTCCCCATATGCACATCACTGCACTTTACTCCCACATTATATCAGTCTTTTCTTATGCTACTATGCTGCTTGTCTTGAAAGCCTGCTCAGCATGCTGGAGCTATTCTTATAAACAAAACACACTAATAGTAAGCTAGCACAGCTACACAGCTGTTAAGACCATTGACTTTTATATTATGAATATCGGGGGTCAACAAGAAAAGAGTAAAATGTTGGATTCATGCTATGGTCAATGATATATAACAACAGCTTCAGTGTTAGCTAAAGGCTAATGAGATGAGAGAAAAGGATGAGAATCACCAGTAGACATTTATATGTGAAGGAATTGTATTTGTATTTGAGCCTTTGACCTTGCATTGCATGTGCTATTCAGCACCTCTGAATGAGGACTTCTCTTTCCATCACAAGCTGATAGAGGGCCAATTTAATATTCAAAGGCAGAGCATCATTCATCATCTTTTCTCAGCACCCCAAGGAAGATATTCCCTGCTGTGTCGGAGACTAAAACATACACACACATGCATATGCAAGCATGGACTACCTCATGTAAGCACACACATACACAAAGACACACCACCACAGCTCCTTAGGAAATTAGGACAGGAGGAGGAAGAAGAGGAGGAGGAGGAGGAGAAGACTGTGTGCCGGAACAGCCAGAGAGATACCTCATGTCCCAAAATGCCTCAGGCTCTGTACCAGGAAGTGAGCACTTCCAGACCTCCAGCTGGATCCAGAATCCTGCTACGCTTCTGGGCACATGGCACCCGCAACAATGCACTTAACATCACAAACATGTCAGAAACATATGAACTATGGCACCTGCATTATATGCTAATACACTTAATTTGCCTCATCACAATTCTGACTGACATGCAGTTTCAGTACGCATTTTTATGTAGTTTACAAAAGATGTCAAGCAGTCAGGGAGTATGATATCATGTTTATCTTGGCTGTGCATGCAACTCACAGCTGTGACTCAGTGTAGAGCAGTATGTAAATCGCATTACCCCGCAGGTAATCTGTTTGTTTTGGGTGGAGAAAGATGCATTTGACATCTTCTATTGCTTCCAATACTTTTTATCATTTCCTTTCATGGCTAACACAAATTGGCCTTCCCAGCGTCAGCTAAGTGACATGGGAACCCAAACAAGCTTGTATAATGCATTGGCCACCGCTGGCACCGTGGCTAGCTTGAGTTGCTAAAAAGAGAAAAGGCTGGCTGTTGTCTCTTCTACTCTGCTCTGTACTGGCATTACTATTTTACAAGCAAGCAGGCTCATTACAGAACCATATGCTTGGTAACGATGAAAGCTGTGGGTGCATCCCTTGTATGAGCCGGGATGCTTAAATTATTAAATACACCGCCGAGGCTAGATTCAGATGTGGCAGGCAGCCCAGTTCTCGCACGCACGCACGCACGCACGCATACACACACACACACACACACACACACACACACACACACACACAGAAATGAATAAAGGCGTGGGGAAAAACTTCAAACACCTTTCCTGTGCATTTAGTGTAATGAACAATGCCTTAATTGAGATTGGCTAATTACCCAATTTCAAGATAATTAATATGATCCTAATTAGCATATGTAAATGGGACATTGCATAATTGAGAATCCCTGTTTTGAATTAGATGGCTCTAAAGTGAACCCGCATGTGAAAAGGTACAAAGCAGCTATTAAGAGTTTGATGCCGCATTAAAACAGGCCATCATTCAATGTACGTTGATGAAACGCTCAGCATCTCCCAGATGTTCTGTAACAGTATGGAATGTTGTTGATTATTGTTGATATATTTTTGGGACATCACTAATTGGAAGTCATTACCTACTTATCACTTTTGTGCCACTACTTAAGCAGGAACGAAAACAATCTTGGTGCCGGAATTGCCGTCCATATGCAAAAGGCAAGCAATGGTGATGTGCACATTCAGCATTCAGCTCATCTGTGTCCTTGGAGCTTTGTCAGCAAAAGTGTTCCTGCAGCCAATAACTTATCATTAAGATGGTATAGTTATTATTATGGAAAAAGCATATTGGACTGTGTGCATTGCTAATCAATTAATGCAAATGCTGCCTCTGATAGCATCCTTGTCAGTATCTGCAACTGTCTGAAGGATTGACTGGTTGCCCATATTATGCCAGCTAATAAAGAACACACAAAACAAAGAGAAAATGAAAGAATGACTCCCTCTGTCAAAGCTTGAAAGCCAGAGAAGCAATACACAAACTTAATACAATTACTTTGATACACAATTCCTTACATATTTTCTTAATAATATTACATTTGGGGCACCTTAGCTCACCTGGTAGAGCAGCGATTGTCAACTGGCGCCCCACGGGCCACATCCGGCCTGCCAAAGCTATCAGTCCGGCCCGCAGAATAATAATGAATTCAGAAAATGTGAAAAAGTAAATGCATTCACAGCAGGTAACATTCCACACTGAGAGCGCAAACCCACCCCCCTGTAATTCCACCTCTATTAACTTTTCCATTAGTTTTGGTATTGCAGATCTAATGTTAAGTCACACTGGACAAGACCAAGGTAAACCAGACAAAATGCCATGCAGCTTCAAGCTCAAGTCATTTGGATACAAGCGTTGTATTTTGGAAGAAAGACGGGATTCTGAGAAGCGATGCCGGCACTGCGCACACACACACACACACAGCAGAGCCGAAAGGTGTGTGTTACAACACGCAGCACATGTACCTGACAGGGAACAACACCAAGAGGATTAAACGGCCGCTAGCACTGATTAACTAAGTTGTTACTGTAAGTAGCCTACAATAAAAGCTCCGTGAATGAAAAGTCAATACTTACCAATACCCACCTACCTGTTCTACAGGCATAAACATGTAGAAAACGATATTTCAATCTGCTCTGTCTACGCAATCTACTCTTGTCCACCAAGCTGTTTTACGCAAACACAGCTCTAGCTACTATGAAAATAGCATTGGTTTGTAGTGTAACTGTTTCTCTGAGTTTGCCACAAATCTTGAAATTTGGACCAATTATTGTAACTTAACTGCTGGCTAAACGAACCATTCTCTCCGCTGGAGCGGTACATCTGTGGATGTATTATAAGACCAAAACAAAATGCATGTGGCTACTTAATATGCACGTCATGTTCGCATTCTTCATTCTTGATGATGATGCTGGTTATATTTTTTTGCAACAGCATTGTTTCATTAAAAATGAGGCATACAGCAAAAAAATGCGTAGCCTGCTGTCCATTCATCATTAAAGCTGGTTTTCCAAGTCAACTTTATGCTTCAGGCTCTTTGACAGTGACATTTTTACCTGACAATAGGCCTTTCTTTCTGCAAGCATTTTCCATCAATCAGGACACTGCATTGAACTACAACTATGTTTCGTAATCCCAGACTTTAACCATCACTCCTCAGTGAACTGCTTCCTAGTCTGAGATCATTTTCAATTTAAAGAGCCAGTTATCATTATGGATTTTCCATGTTTTTTAGGAGTTTGCTCACACTAATACATGTAAAAAAATATAGCATTAATTTAGTAAAAAAGTGAAACTAGCAAACAAGAATATGCATATTTGGTATAAATACTTGGGCTGTCAAACGATACAAATTCTTTAATTGCGATTAATCGCTGAATTTCTATAGTTAATCGCGATTAATCGCATATTTTATCACATGATTAAAATTCTATTATTTTGCATTTCAGAACTGTTTTTAAGTACATATTAACAATGGAAAGCAATTTTCACCAGTGTATCTTGATTGGGAATCAAATTAATGCAAAGAAAGTTACTTTATGAACTTGAATTTATGATTTGTATTTGTTTATTATTTATTTACTGTAAACAAAAGAAAAATGTGTGAATCTGCCATTATTGCACAATTCCTCCAAGTACCTAACTAAAAAACTAAAAATCCTTACCAGAGTCAATATAGTGTGCAGTAACTTCTAAATAATTTTGATTACTCACTGACGTCCAGTGATCACCGGTTAATGAGACAGAGCTTGCAGCACCTTGCAGCAGGGCTGCTTTCTCCGTGTCATACAGGCTGTGTATGCGTAAAACTACTGTCCCCCTCGCCGGCAATGAGACGGGTCAGAACATGCCAACCGTAGTACGTCTTGAGACCCGAGTCTTCTACGATGCTGACAGGTCTGCAGTTAGTTGCCACCCATTTTGCAAGAGCTGTAGTCATTTTTGGGGATTTGGTTTCATCCACAGGTCGGCAAGTAGCACGCTCCAAAATAGTGCTTTGCCTGAGCCCACTAACCTGAGTCACATTAATGAACTCGTAGGTGGTAGCTCAAGCTTGACGTGCTTCGGCGATATTTTAATTCGGCTTTACACAATGTGCATATGGCTTTCGACTTGTCTACTGAGAAAATTAAAAGCGCCATTCAGAATCGTGTTGCTGCTGTCTTTCTCCATCATGCCTGCAGCCTGCAGCAGCAGGAAGTATCGCAGCTTGATGATAAGTAAAGGTGCGGCAAAGGGTCAAAATAGTAGCCTGTTAGGTACGACGCAAAGCCAAGTGAAGTGTAAAATAAATTAATAAATGCCGGCATGCGATTAAAAAAATTAACGTGTTATGCTCCGCCCTTAATCACATCGCGATTAACATGTTAATGCTGACAGCCCTAATAAATACATTTTATTTTCTTTATTTGAAAGTCCGGCCCCCGGAGTGTCTGCTTAGAAAAATTCTGGCCCTTGGAAAAATGTAGTTGATGACCCCTGTGGTAGAGTGTGCACCCCATGTACAGAGGCTCAGCCGTTGTCGCAGCGGCCGTGGGTTCAGTTCTGGCCTGTTGCCCTTTGCTGCATGTCATTTCCCCTCTCTCTCCCACTTTCCTGATTTAATCTGTCCTATGAATAAAGGCAATAAAAGCCAAAACAATTATCTTTAAATTTGATGCATTAAAACGTTTTTTTTTTTTTCTAAAGTTATCAGTATGTAATGCACACATATCATGTGCAGCAAAGAAATACTGAACATTCTGATACAATATTGTTTCCCTAACCAGTTTGTACATGATGCTGCCTAACAATGGGTTGTCTGACCCCTCAGTGGTGGAATGACATGTTGTCTTCGGTGCAAGCTAATATTGATCTGGTAGCAAGTGGCAGTTGACTGAGCGGGCCTGGAGGGCAGCAGTAATGGAAGGGCCAGGGGGCACGAGGGGGCAACCGAGCACCTGGCTTACCCAGCTGGACCCTGGCTGGCTGGCATGCTGGCTGGCTGACACCCACACTGCCCGCCGCACACACAGATACACATAAAACAAATAATAATAAGAAATGCACACTCTTCCGTCTCTCTCTTCAGCTCTCAGTCACTCATACACTCCAGGCCCTGTCCAGACTTGTGGCATCAGTGCTGTCAGGACACAGGCCTCCACGTTGGATTCAATCAGAAGCGTTGTCAGTCATTGGCACACACACTATAGACACACACAGGTTGCCACTGCTTTCTGCATTGGCAGAAGGGGAGCATGTTGTCCTTCCAGTGTGATTTCCTCTTCCCTCCCGCATGCCATCCCCGTTCCCTCGGCCCTGTCAGCTTTGCCCCCTCTCCTTGTCAGCAGCCATATGGCTACCCCCCTCAGTCCCCTTATGTCATCCCCTAGACTCCTTCCCCATGCCTCATCCCCCTGTTGGAGCTTCACTGACAGCTCTAAATGCACCACTCAGCCCCAGGATCAACGGACAATCTATACAAGTTCTTGACAGTACTCCTGAAAACATTCAATTTTGCAGATGATACACCGATTTTTTTCTTTTCTTTCATACTGCTATGGCCAAACAAAGTCTATTTAATGAATCCTTGTATGATTGTTTTACAAGTAATATCTTTGCCAAATATCCTCAACACAGCAACAACAAAAAACTACTATTGCAGAAAATGTTTGTGAGAAATGGTTTCTAACAAATTTGACAGTTAATTGCTTAGATAAAGTAGTTAATCTAGTATGGATTCCTTTAGTCCCATGTAAAGGATGGATTACTTTTACTTTAAGAAATCCACCATAGCAAACATAGTGTTAAACTATGTTATGTTCACTTGCAGCATCTTCTCCAGAACAACAGAAAATACTGGACGTCTCGCAAAGTTTCAAAACTGACAGCTCACAATTAACATAGCCAGGAGCCAATCCACTGTATTTAAGTATGCATCTTCATTCAAAGTGTACAATCCATGAAATGTTAATACTACACTATTATTTCAATTGCTCTTCTCATTGTAGTTTTGGTTAACTTGGAGCAGGACCGATCAAAGAGGGCTTTATGTGACAACTAAGTTTAGCACAGAAATGCAAGAACATTAAACAACCGGAACATAACTTTAATTAACTCAAGGTCCACTTGCTAGAGCTTATGAAAGCCATGTGATGTGGCTAAAAGCTTTGAAAGAGATAAGTGGACTTTTGATCTTTATTAATACTGCAAATAAGATGCAGAAAATATGAAGAAGTGTCTTTTCTGTTTAATGGGCATGTCCATTTGCCTCTGTCTCTCTCTCTCTCTCTCTCTCTCTCTCTCTCTCTCTCTCTATCTCTCTCTCTCTCTAAGACTGTACTCTGGAACTACCATAAATCTGAGGCCCTGTGGGGACAAGTGTGAATGTGGGTGTGTGCGCCTCACTGACTGTGTGTGCATGTACTTTTGTGTGATGGGGCGCATAAAGTGATGGAACACCACGGCCCATTCTTTAATAAAGAGTTTGCGATGGGGGCTCCAGATTGCTCTAGTCTAGTCCCAAAGACATTACAAGAGAGAGAGAGAAAAAGCAGAGCAAAAGAGACTGCCAATGCCACCGTTGTCTGCTGACAAATCTGCCGTCAAGACTAAGGGTTGTAAAACTGCGATGGCTAAAAGCTAATGTCAGAAGTTATGTGGAGCTGTCATCTGCTATTAGGGAGGATTATTGCCACCGTCTTGACTCTGAGAAGGACAGGGAGAAAGGAGAATATAGAGATATAGTGAGAGAGATTCACAAGAGAGAGTGATAGAGAGCCTACAAAAGAAAAAAAAGGTAATTTTGACAAGAGACTAGTCAAAGTAGTCAAAGACTTTAGAGCAAAAGACATTTTGAATGTTGAATGGTGACAGGCTGAAGACTGCAGTGAATAAACTTTAAACTGCACTGATCAACGCTCATGGCTGAAGGCGTCGTGCTCTTAATAACTGTCATAGTATATTAGACCAAGACTGACTGATTGGTGGTAACAAGATCCCTAAGTCCTAATGGCCTCAAAACTCGTCCCAGAACTCAATAGTGAGTTTTAGTCCCCTAAAGCACAGGAGTAACCAGGATAGAAAAGATTGTATCTGATGCAACAAAGTAGACAAAAGATAATTATCTTGGAAACACTTAAAATGTTTGAGTAGTCATCGGGGCAGTTATACAGAATGTGTCCTCGCCTACACTGTTTAGACTTAGACATATATATATATATATATATATATATATATATATATATATATATATATATATATGCACACATTTGTATTTGTAGCAATTTATCGGCTCACCTTTAATTTCTCGAAATCGATGTAAACGTCATCGCTAATAATTGCTTTCATTTTTCTGCCCCATTAACGGCCATAACAGCATGAATTTCCACTCGTCAATAGCCTTATTTTGTTGTTCAGTGCACTCTGGGGTTGTTTTGTGATGAAGTATATAATATTTGTATGTACTTTTTCTCATCCTGTCTCATCCATTTTTATCTCCGATAGCAATTTCCCCAGACGGCCTCAGAGACACTCAGAGACTTAAGCATTTCAAAATAAGCATTTCAAAATAACAAACAGGCAATAACATGGATACACCATCAAAAATAGTTTTTGTTTTTATCCATTTAATGAAACAGTTTGACATTTTGGGAAACCCGGTTATTTGCTTTCTTGCCGAGAATTATATGAGAATATCGAAACCACTTTCACGTCTGCATGGTAAAGTGTTGATTGGTGAGCTTAATTGCTGCTGATAGGCAGATCTTTTTACCATTGGACAGAGCCAGGCTAGCTGTTTCCCCGTTTCCAGTCTTAATGCTAAACTCAGCTAACTGGTTCCAGCAAGACATTTACTGCACAGACATGAAAGTGATATTGATCTTGTCATCCAATTGCAAGCAAGAAAGGGAATAACCATATTCCCGAAATGTCAAAATGTTTCTTTAACACTGTCATTACAAACTTAAGCTGTGTTGCCAAGAACACATAACTTCTGTCGAGATTTTCTAAAGATACCAAATACATCAGGCTGAACTTTGGGGAAGTGTATGAAAAAGGATGCACCGCAACATATAGAATATTTCCATTTGATGGAATGGTGCAGCCATAAAAAACATGGAGTCTTGGGTTCAAATATTTCACTGAATGTAAGCTTTAAAATTAGAAACATTACCGTTGAGAGAGAATATAGAGCAAATATGTGATACTGATAAGATTTTTCTTTTCAACCTTGAAGCTTTTTAAGGTGAAATAAAATGGGATCGCTGTATGTTAAAGGGTTAAGAGTGCTAAATGATTTACATTTATTAGATAAGTTACATGAATCTTTCCTTCACTTTCATCAAGGATGCAAATTGCACAAGTGAATCCAATTACACTATCTAATTTAAAGAATCCATCATGCTTGAAATAGTCTTTAATGTAGCCATAGAGCTCCATCTATTGTGGCGAAACCCTACAAAGAACAAGTTTTAATTGAATCCCGTTTACTGTTCTGTTGAATCCATTAAAAATGCCAGCAAAGCACATTTCTCCCTCCATGACCAGCTGCCTGTCAGTCATTATCACCCGCCGCATTCCAGTACCAGCTAATACATAAAAATGACAGTAAATGTACTAAATGTCTGGAGAACAGGAGTCATTAAGTAAATCGGCTGCTTTATGTTTACTATGCTTATGGGGGGCAGGGCCAAAGGAAGTTTGAGGGCACTAAATCTGACAGGGTGCTGGGGGGAAGTGAAACAGGGGGTATCAATCACATCAGTGTACACATATGTAAATGTACACACACGTATACACACACACACCCACAAGGGAGGAAAATGGGAATCCTAATACATGGACTGTAGGATTAATGGTTATTAATAATGGCAGCTAAATAGAGTACGCACATATACACACACACAACACAAGAATCATCTGTCAAATCACGTTTGATTATTATTCCTCCTTCATGCACACAAGCGGTCATGATGTTGACATGTGCAGCTTGGTGCGTACGGACAGAGAGGAGCTCGGAGGCATCATGAGTGTGCTGTGAAGTCTCCCACACCGCGACTCTTTCTGATAGTTATGTTAATGGGTCACATATGGACGTGACAAATGAACTTTGTAGTGACACAAATAACTGATAAGAGCTCCTTACAGATGATAACATGTGCGTGGGGTGTCATCGTGGGTGATAGCCTGTCTGTCACTGTCGGTTTGTTTGATATCATTTAGCCACAAATGACACTAGGTTTGTATCACAGTTAAAATATTTCATTTGTGCTGACTGGAAGAGGATGTTTAATAGCTTGTGTAATGGAACATTAATATTACACCTACTGTATAGGTGTAATGATAAATGTGCCATGTACTACAATAAAAACCCATCTTTTTCCAATGATGTAGCTGATGCCACTTGCCCTAGAGTAAAGCAGGACATTCCTTGTACCTGGTACTTCTATTTTCTGCACAAGCTCATAAATGTCACTGATAAAAAATAGATCCTGTTAACAACATAGTAGATGTAATGTCCATCCTGAGAGGTTTCAATATTTTACAACATCAAGGTGTGCATAAAAAGAGCAGAGGATGGAAATATAATGCTTCAACATGCTGTTGGAGACACATCTAAATATTGTTCCCCATATAGTAGACTATAAAAACCAGTGGTTATATCCTAACTGTGCATTTAAATGATTTATGCATTATTACTCTTTTAATGCATCCTGCTGACCACTTTATAGCTTGACACACAGGGCCAGATGTACTAACTCTTTAGCGCCCACTTCAGGCGTATATTTGTTTCGCAATGTGCGCATAAAAGCATGGCGAGGTAAGTACAAACAGGCCACACTGAGGTAAAAGCGACTGCCTGTCGCGGGGACTGAAAATGGCAAATTGCGCTTTTCAGTGTCATGCATATGCATTCATGGGTGGGTGAAGGGGAAAGTGGGAGTTTCCCATAAAGAGATGGGAGAGGAAGCGTAAAGTGTGCCTAATTATGTACTGTATTCCATGGTATGTACAAAAACCGTCCGTGAAAGCGCGCCTCAATTTTGCGGTGAAAATTATACGCCTCTTAGAAGCAGGTGTAAACCAGCCGCAAGCGTATATGCCTCCTGGTGAAATGGCAGCAGTAATCCGAGCAAGACGAAGACATAGGCCAAGGAGACGAGCTGAAAAGATTTTTGCCACAAGGATCACACTTTTTCAGTTGAGTGAACATAAAATCATTAAGCGTTACAGATTAAGCAGCCATGCAATATTACAGTTACTGGAAGAAATAAAAAGTGACATTGAATCTCCGACTCAGCGTTCACATTCCACTCCAGCAGTTGTTAAACTCCTCGCTACATTACAAATATTGGCATAAGGATCATTTCAAACAGTCATAGCATCAGCAGTGGGAATATCTGCAGTCTGCACTCAGCCGTATCATAGCACAAGTACTTAACGCTTTGCTACAGCGCAATTTACGGTATAGTGGGCGGAGAAAGGCGCTGATTACCCAATGAACTGCCGGTTTGGTAAATACGACGTAAGCTGAAGTATCACAGCGTACGCTTTCTGCGGGTTGGCCATGGCATTGATAACGCTACATTCGCAAATGTACGTACATCTGGCCCACACATCTGGCTGTATTATCCTGCGTACTTATTGGTAAGGGAAAATGCACAATATGCATTGCAATATAATGTGGTAATTTCATATAAAAACAGAATTCAACATAATATGTTTCAGTCTCATGTGTGCCCTCATAAAGCAATACAGACCTATCCTTAATGTGCTTTGGTGCTGTTTTTGTACACTAGACATAGCATAATCATTAATTACTAATGAATTCTACACAACTTTGCTAACTCTCTGCTTCAAAACATTTGCATACAGCAAGCTATGCATTGCAGCATACTGTTTCCTATCTCTGCTTTCTCCCTGCATAGCCATTGAGTTCCGTCAGGCTCATCAACTGGAACAATAGCCAAGCTGGCAAATACAACATATGACTATAGGATTTGCTCAGAACAATTACATATTTAAGAGCAATATGCCATTTTTATAGCAAAACAAAGCGTCTCCCCTGTATCTCACTTGAAGTTGAAAGAGCACACAATATCAAAGAGTTCAATGGGATCTGATGATATGCATGCCGATAAATCGGCGATAGCTGAACTGTTTAAGCAATGATCTTTGAAGTGTACTTGATACAACATGTCTGCACTAGTTTGGTTTTTCTTATAAGGTGATTAAGGTTGCCATAATGCCTTTAGTGCTTGGGGGAGGAAATTGATTTTTTTATGCAGTCATCAGAAAAGCCCTTTCTATTCATAGAGAAACTTAAATCTACAGAGCTCCATCAAAGGCTGATTTGGAGCAAGGCCTAAGGCTTTTCTTTGAGTTTCACAATACCTAGCACTTTTTTTCAGACTACAATGCTGGTCCAAGATATAAGTCCATTAAAGATTTTGTTGTATCACATCTCACCATGGTTTGAGTTATACATCACTTTCTGGATGGCCAAAATGTTCTAGTCTGTTATTTGGAACAGATATGATTAAAATAGGTCTGAGATCAAATAAAGGAAGTTGACTGAGAAATAAAGAGACTGCAGAGAGAACGTCTCCTCTGCCTTTTGTCCTTAGTGCGACTGCGTTTGTCCTTTTGTCGTGCTCTGGGTATGAGGGAGTGACGTTCCCTGTAGACAGCTGATACTGACCTTGTACATGGAAATCAGACCTGGAGAGAAAGAGTACAGAGTGTGCAGGTGAGAGCAAAGAGACAGTGACAGAGGGTTGGAATACATGTGTGTATGTGTATGTGTGTGTGCTTGTGTGTGTGTGTGTGTGTGTGTGTGTGTGTGTGTGTGTGTGTGTGTGTGTGTGTGTGTGTG
This sequence comes from Zingel zingel, assembly GCA_023566125.1. Taxonomy (NCBI): domain Eukaryota; kingdom Metazoa; phylum Chordata; class Actinopteri; order Perciformes; family Percidae; genus Zingel; species Zingel zingel. The sequence goes on along the minus strand of CM042330.1, from coordinate 16,272,678 downwards.
TGTGTGTGTGTGCAGATGTGTACAGTACATGTCTCTGCCTGTTTGCCTGTCTTGTCAGTGACACGTGTCTGGTGTGATTGCACCTCTGTATATACATGTGTGCATGTGTAGATAAATGTGATGGGTGCTCGCCACATTTGTGTGTCCGCTCCTGTGTGTGTGTGTGTGTGTGTGTGTGTGTGTGTGTGTGTGTGTGAGGAAGTGTGTGCCAGTGAGGCAGAAATGAAAGGCAGGAGTCCCATCTGTTGTGGTGTAATGACTGTGCTATTTGGAGGCAGGAAAGGTTTGGTGCGGGAGCAGCTGGTACCTCGCCCGGTGACCTTTTAGCATTCCTCCTCTCACCATCTGACAGATGTGTCAACTCGATTATTTCAAAAGGCCCTGAATAAATAAGCGATTGTGAGAGAGCGCCGCCCGCTAACACAAAGACTTGACGCAAGGTAGGCCCCACACACATACACGCAGGTAAAAGTGGATGCAACAAGGAATATGCCTGCAAGCACGCAAACACACTCTTAATACTTGCAAAGACGAAGGCCGACACTAGCACATGCACAGTGAACAGCACAATCAGATTTGCCTTCGCTGAACAAAATAAATGATCACAGAGGTGAGCGGACGCATCACCCCTGTTGTTGCATTGCTCATTTCCTACTTTCCCTCGCTCTCCTCCACTCTCTTTCTCTGCCTATCATCTGCTAAATAGCTGTTGAGTCGCTGGTATGAGGCTTGGTAAAAGGGGTACAATGGGGGTGAATTGAACGCCATTGTGGTTCGGGTGCCCTTGGAGCACCACTATTAGCTGACTGTGGGTGGAGGGAGGGGGGCTGCGGCTGGGTGGCGGGGGGCCTCAGGTGTTGCCGGGAGGCCACCGATGGACTCTCATTCCCTGGCGGAACCCACAGCGGACGGAGGAGAATGGGAGTCTGTTGTGCATACTGTATGTGTGTGTGTGTGTGTATGTCTGTGTGAGTGTGTGTGTGGAGGGGCGGGGGGCTAATTGACTCACTGAGTGATTGGGGGACTGTGAAGAGGCGACCGCAATCAGACCTGCCCTGATAGAGTTTGATGCCTCCCTAAATAGTTTTCAAATGGAGGAGCAGGTGCTGTTTTTCCGAAGCAATCCCCACTGCCCGGGTGTATAAGAGAGGAAAGTGTGTGTGTGTGTGTGTGTGTGTGTGTGTGTGTGTGTGTGTGTGTGTGTGTGTGTGTGTGTGTGTGTGTGTGTGTGTGTGTGTGTGTGTGTGTGTGTGTGCGTGCGTGTGAGCATGTCAGTACATGTGCTCTAGTAAGACTGTATCCAGGTGATTGTGTGGGTTTTGTTTCATTGTATGGCTCCTTTTTTATTATTAGAGTAATCAGAGGGAGAGTAATCAGAATTGGTATGTTTGTATTTTCTATTCCATTATTGCATGCATTTTTAGTATACCATTACTTTTAAATTTAACATCTCCAAATATCAAAATAAATAATTCTCAGTAAGTCATAGATGTGATCACACAAAATGTAAACAGATGACAAAGAAACTGAATTCATATGAGCAAGTGGGGAGTGAATACAGATGAGGGATATTTCCCACAGGGGAGCCTCTGTTACCTCAGAATTCAATTTTAGTGGTTTAAATTGGAGAAAAGCCCTTCATTTTGTCTACTCCTCTGTGTTAAGAATGACTTGTGTTGAAAAGCTCTTGTCCAAAACCCAAGGGATTTTAACAGGCTTTGGACTGTCCATATCTCTCAGCAAGTGTGAAATGGGCTTCATCAAATCATGTCCAGTCCTCTTGATTTTACTCGGTGGATCCAAACTGGTTTGGTCTGGTTATTGGGACGTCATGCTTTAAGATGTGTTGGCACAGTCCATTCTCTGCCTGTTTTATTGCCTTGTTTAACATCAACTCCACATGACATGCTTTGAATATATAACCCAGAGCTTAGGAAAATGGATTATTCAGAGAGAATTTATAACACGTCTGGCGCAGGAGTAAAGGCATGTGGATGAGTGCTCCAAACTAGGGGTGTCACAATACCAAAAATTCAGTAGTCGGTGCCAATACCAGTAAAATAACATGATTCTCCATGCCAATTTCGATACCACGGTAAAAAAAAAAGAGGATTTTCTAAGATTCCATGTACTTTAACTTGAAACATGAACTTCTTTATTAAAATATTTGAAAAATATTAAAATGTCATAACAAGACATACAAAACATGTGCATAGAACAACATAATAAAGTGCAATTAATGGTCATAGTGCAACAACTAGTGTCCTCAGACACATTCCAGACTTCCAGGCATCTTTTCAAAAGGTACTGTGCAAAAACAACAACAATGTTTCTAACAATTGCGTGACCAGAGATGTTGGCTAATTTCCTCCTGAATGGGTAGCTAAGCATTAGCTTCAGGCTAATTTATCACGGCTACAAGGGACGGGCATTTTATGTCATTTCAACATTTGTGTACTCACATTGAATTATATAGTACCAGAGTTGGTTACTCGCAAAAACAATTGAGACACTGCCAGTAAAGTGATCGCAGCCATGCTAACGGCTAACATTACCGGAGGAGCAGGCAAGCGGGCCACGGCTGTTTACAACGTGTAGCCTGTTCAGCGGCCGAGCCGACAACGGTGAGTTATTTGAAGCCAAGAGAGGGCGGCTGTAAATCAGGATGAGAGGACTGTGAGTTTGCAGTGAACATGCCATTTTTTAGGTCGGGTAGAGTTGACTCCATTGATATATATATAATGGACCAACAGATCTCGTTGCTCTGGACGGAGACCAGTGAAGGATATTAGAAGCACTTGTCCAGTGATGGCTGAGCGCAGCCTCCAACTGAGAGAGACAACGTAAATGTGACGTGAGCAACCTGTCTGAAAGTTGTAAGTCTCCTGGTAGCTGTGCCAAGAGAAATCTCAATCATTCCGAATCTTGCAGAGACGGAGAGCGTAGGTATATGTAAGGAGATAACATGGACCCAGGCTAATTATTGCTAACTAAAATGCTAGTTAACATTAGTAATTAAACTTAAACAGCTAATGTGAGTCGAAACTGCCTGCGAGCTTCTCCTGTACTGTAATTTCTCTACAGTGCGACAGTAAGTCGCGTGGTTATGACACAATCGTTAGCCTATTTTTACAAAAACACCTGCTACGGAGCCATAATGTGAGATACAAGGTAATGGAGCCTTTTATACATTGACGTGTTTCTTTAGAAATAAACAATGGACAAATAGAGTCTTTAAACGCTTCAGATGTAAAGTTATTCACTGTCAAAGTGGCGCCAAAATGAATGGCAGTCAATAGAATGCTAACGGGAGGTGATGGATTGGTAGCATCAAAATGGCGCCCAAGGAGCTACTCGGTCTGAGGAGCTTACCCCCTTGGTTGACTCTCGGCCACTTCTTCGTGACCTCCTTCTTCTGCATGTATCGACTGTAACACTCTGAAGCATATACTGCCCCCATCAGTTCCGGAAGAGGCGCAGCACCGATGCTGCTAACACTGGCATCGTCGCTAACGGTGCCGACGGTGCTTAAAAAATGGGCATCGTCTGTGTTTTGTCATTTTAGAACCGGAAGGTGTCAGTAGTATCAGTTCTTGTGACATCCCTACTCCAAACATATGCAACACTCGGAAAACTGACTAAAATTGATTTGAATTTTCAAAAACTAATCTGTCGCTATCATGACAGTCCAAAGTCATATTAACCCAACCTCAGCATGGATACAAAATTAACATCAGGGCTTTTGCCCTGCTGGGTCAGGACCATGCACCATAACCATGGTAGTTCCTGGACTCCTGTCTCAGTGCTTCTGTCAGCACAGCAAGCACTCCCCATCTATCATCTCCATTGATCTACAATAATGACAGATGGTCATTATGGGTGGGGGAGACAGATTGCCTTCAGCACAGCACGGCTTCACAGGCATGTTCAGGCAGCACAGACTGTGCGTGTGTTCTCTGGGCGTGCTGGAGTATCTGATATCTTATTTATTCTGATAAACAAAGGCCCAAGTCTACGTTGACCCAGGCAGGAGCCATGAGCACAGGATACATATGTTTCATCATGGTGCCATGCGAGTTGAAGAAAACGTCAAACCAAAGCATCATCCAAAAGAATCCATACTAATGTATATGTACCATTATTCTTTTCTACGTCTTTCATATAAATGTCTCCCTGGTTTAATGTTTAAGTAATTATCAAAGAGGAACATCTGTCTGATTTGAAAAAAAAAGCTATTCTATTTTTTAAGACACCTAAAATCCCATTAGAGAATCTGGGTCACTAACCCATTCACTCATGTAATGCGCCCAGACACTATCCAGATGCATAGCATGTGGAACGAAGCAAGGACGCTCATTTTCCACTATAACATTTAGCTGAATTGTTGCATATTATGCATTTTGTATGGGGATCCTTCACAGACAGAAAGTGTATTTAAAGATGCACAAGCCATGTGTGACACAAGCCAGTGTTTGTACTTTAGTTTTGCCCAAAAGGCATAAGTAAAACTGAGGCATCAGACTCAAGACCACCATCTGCAAAACCTTTGTCCTGTTCCCTAGTATTTATGGTGATTGCTATGAAGTATCATTTTCAATAAGGAAGGAATGGATATCCTCGTTTGTCAGGATACATATTCAGAGTTTTGTACATATTATAAACAGTAATTTATAGTCTCATTTGGGAGAATTTGTTTGTGTCAATCTTCTCAACACACTCAGTATCCTTGTCTACTTGCAACATCAAAATAGGGCATGTAACTATCTTAATTGTCAATTAATCTTCTGATTTATTTATTGTTGTGGAAAATGTCCAAGGTTATGTCTTCACGTCTTGTTTTGTCTGACCAACAGTCTCAAAGACAAATATATTCTGTTTACTATCACAGAAGACTAAGAAAACATTTCAGAAGCTGAATTTGGGGGAATTTTTGTTCAAAGAATCACTTGAAATATTAATTGATTATGAAAGTAGTTGCCGATTAATTTATTGTCAATAACTGACTTTTGTTTCAGCTCTAATATCATGGAAACTGAACTTGCCCAGAAAACAAAAAACAGTAATGAGCAAGGTTACGTATGGACAATCCCTCTATATAATAGGTATATGAGATAATACATTATTTACTTAAAAAGTTTGCATGAATAACAGAAACAGGACATAGTGCAGCAACTCTAAAACAGAATATAAACAATGCAATAAATAATAAAGAGATGTCACTCTGGATTTTGGGATAATAATAAGGTCAGATTGGTCATGAGAAGTGTATTTGTTCAGCTGAGGCTTTATCCTTGTGTGGTCATAGACTTCAGAGGCAATAAAAGCAGTATTGTGTTTCAGGTCACACAACAGCAGAGCTCCTTTTGTTTATTAACTGGGAATCTTGAAAGACTGGCTCTAACTAGCTCAGTATGATTTATTCATAAGACTATGGATCTGCATAAAACCATGTTAATGCAGCAGGCTAGCTTGAGGAGGTCAATAAGTGGTCGATACATATTGTGCTTGCATGGGAATTATTCATTATTCTTTTGACTGTTCATTTACGATCGTGTCAGAGGACATCAATATTAAACTTCAGTTACCACTCTGATTATAGGGTAGGGAGTTGTAGTGGTAGTGTGCACATCCCGGTGAGGTGCAGGGACAAAAGGGGCAGGGTAGGGAGTTGTCATTATTTTGGTCAGTTATTTGATATATTAGCAGTTTTTCTGGTCATGAGGTTGGCCAAATCAATTATTCTATCCTGTAGGACCCTAGAATGTCTATCCACATACATATATGAATACAAATATAAAAATAGATTTAATTTACACAACACTTTAGGGATTACCACACAAGTTAAAGCTGATTATTTAAATGAAAAAGAAGCCTGATCAATGGCAATTACGTTTTGTCACTTTCGGCAAGTGTATAGCTTAAGAGATTGACTTCAATCTGAATCCTTTTTGATTAAGAATTCCATTTGTAGCCAAATGCATATTGCATTAATATCCATTAAAATAATTCTGGTTAATTATTGATAGTCTGAGTAATTCATTGGTTTTGTGTTTGATTTATTCAAAGTTCATCTTGCAGAAATAAAAAATGGGAACAAAAATGTACTTAAAGGTCAAGATGGACAAAGAGTTAATGAATTATCGAAACAAAATAATGACAAGCAGATATAAAGGTTTAGTTTGACACTACCACAGTTTCCACAGATGTAAGAAAATATCTTGCTCTTTAAAGCACACAGTGATGGAACCAAAAGCTTGCTAACCACCCACATTTAAAATACACAGGGGTAGAAAGTTCATGTTGGATACAACTTGGCCTTGCTTCCAACAGCTGCATTTAGGCTGCATAAAATGGGGCCTGGGTGTGTAAACATTGTTCTTGTGTGCAGCAGCAAGAAAAACATCTATAATTCAAAAATAGTTATTAGGAGCAAGGTGGAGCTACAATCACAGCGCTGTCCCAATCCAAACCAACCACCATCTTGAAATTAGATCTTAAAAGCTTGTGCACTCATTTGGTCCCAAAGGTGTCCAGCAGCCAGTGGAGCCCCTTCGCCCTGGTCCCAGCTCCATGATTTAGATGAGGCCATAAAATTCTAAATGGAGATGGGAGGCTAGTTGCTTAATTGACCTTTATTGGGCTTTCTGCTTCATTTGAAGACTGGATATTAAATTAACATGATAATTCAGGCCCAGCGTGTTAATGCCACTATTGCCCCCCCTCCCCACACACACACATTTTAATATCACCCTGTAACTTTTATGGCTCCCATTGATTTAGCACTGCTTTTTATTAACTGGCTTAAATTTTCCATATTGGCACACACTTACACAAAGAAGGTTTTACTCCAATTGAGCAGCGCACCGTTACAGTATTGAGGGTTTATGAGGCCATTTCTATTAAAAACCTCCTCAGTTCTTACGGTGACATATATAGGCTGTAACATGGAGATGAGATCTAATATGTATAGGCGGAGGCCTAGGGTAGGTTATCGGAGCAGTGTCTATAGCACTTGTGTCTAGGGTGTTAGTGGAATGGTTTAATTATGTATCATGACAAAGGGTTGAACATGGCAGGAATATTTTTGCATGATAAAATAATTAGGATCATAAGAAAATAAATGTTTCATAATTTAGAAAAATAAGAACAATCACTATTTTACACAGCATTTGAACTATTTGGTTCAGGTTGTTTTGAGTGTTTAATACTGTACTGCTGTACTAGTTTGTGTTATTGTTTGGGTCTTTCTTATATTAATTGCATGTTTAGTTAAGTCAAATTTATCGCAATAGCCATCCCTCCAAATAGCTCAAGCATTAACAAAACCATGCCACACCAATACACACATACCCACTACCACTTTTTTGCTGACTATGTGAATCCTTATAACTATAAGGACTATAATTTACATACCACCAATGTTGAAGTTATGCTGCTAGTTTTGTGGTCTGGCCTTTAAGGAGAAGGCTGAGAGAGTGTTACTGTCCTCTTGTGGAAGCAATGGGGCTAGTATATGAAGATCTTTATTGATCAAATGTAAAGTAAAATTAAAAGTGTGGCCAATAATACATTATTATGAGATCAGGGACAGTTTGTCAGATTTGTTCCAGAGCATCACGTGAACAGAGTCACAAACCGCCAAATTAAAACACATATAGTTGCAATAAGAAGTTTGACTTAAATGGTAGCAGTCAAAGCCTCAATGTGTGTGTGTGTGTTGAGTGAGTGAGTGAGTGAGTGAGTGAGTGAGTGAGTGAATGACACATTTAAAATCCTGTTTAATTTTATTATTATATCAGAAGTATATACTCCTGGTTGTTGTTTGTTTGTATGTTTGTTCCGATGCTTTGGCAACACAGATGTATTGATTTTGTCATGCCAATAAAGCAAATTTAAATTTAAAAATTAAAAATTGAATTGAGAGAAAGAGAGAGAGAGAGAGAGAGAGACACACACACACACACACACACACACACACACAAATACACACTAGACAAAGAGACACACACTGCGAGTCTGACAAAAAGCCAATAACCCAACAGCACATTAGAAGTGAATTGCTTCCCGGATGCATCCCCTTTTCCCCTCTCCTAAGTGGATGCATTATCATTTTGTCTGTCACAAAAAAGAGGAGCCAAAGAATATGAATATGCGTTTACATCTGTCTTCCATTAATATGCATGCCTGAATCTACATCTCAACACAAAGCCAATTTTCTGGCCATCTGGGGGATGGCTGGTAGAGGTAATGAATATTCTTTATGAATATATTTTATTTTGTGAGGTGGCGATACATCATGAGTATGCCGCTATCATTCTCTACTCCCTCTCTGTCCCTCTCACTCACTCTCTGCCTCTCTGAGGTGCTGGGAGCCTTCACTGCACAACTTGATGAGTTTAATTAGACTATATGGAGAATGGATGGATGGAGGGAAGGTTGGATGAAGAGAATGAAAAAAAATATCTTTTTACCACACAGACTCTCCCTCTCTCTTGCTCTAATAGGAGCCTTAATAAGCCACACACCTGCTCTGAATGGTGATGCTGGAGAGAGAAATACAGCTGAAGCTAATAGCTATTATGACTTCTGCAGTAACCAGTCTACAGTCCTGATGTTCATTTAATTACCAAAGTAACTCGTGACAGAGGTACACCTCTTAGCATACTAATTAGCTTTACCATGTTTTTGTTCATATGTGCACACAAGCAAATTGTCTTCCAGTTTTACCTTCAACTTTAGAGTCATAAGAACAAGAATCAAAGCTTAACTATTATATTTAAAGGTAATTCACAAGATGTTTATAAAATAACAATGACATGAATTAAAATATTATACAATTTCTGGCACAAATCAAAAAACTGCATCTCTGACATATGCTGTGTTGAGGTACATGCTGCCTAATTACAGAGCAGATACATTTTTATGACACCAAGTTAAGGAATAAGGATAGAGAGGTGGAGTGTAGGATATGTCAGGCTGTAGGCACCTTTATATGTCACATCGATGATTTAGATGTCAGTGACAGTATTACTGTTGCTCGCACGTCTCTGGGGCCTTGGCACAGTCCATTGGCTAGTAGTGTCCTTTAATGATTTATGACTGAAGTTAGCCCGTGAAGCCCCCAGAGGATCCCCCAGAGCAAAAGGCGCAGGGAGTGACCAGTTTTATGGCTTGACTGGGAATCAATTATGCTAACGGTGGCTAATGAATGCACTTGAGGGAACTGCTCCCCGCACTCAAGGGCCATTTTTTACCATTTGCATATTGATGGCACAAGGACAGTGGCTACTTTCATCTGCCTGTGATGCGCACCATGGAAATGGACTTCTGTGTGTTCTTTTCACTCCTACTGTAGATTGCTTTGTTTCTTCTCATTTTGTCTCCTTTTTTTTTTTTTTTTTAACCAAAATAGTTTAGCCTACAACAGAATTTTAATTTAGTAAACATCCAGGAAAAATGGTCCACGCAAACAATCTTTTAGGCACCTCTTAACACTATTAAATGCGGGTAACATTATGCCTTCAACCAAGCCTCTTCCTCTTTTTCAATAGTCTGAAGTCATTTTCATTTAGGGCTCTTTTGCGGTCTGTGGGTAAAGGAGTCCTGGAAGTGCTCCAGTTTCTCCCCAATGGACTCCAATAGACACAGTATGGTTTAAGAGGAATAACGGTGAGGCCTTTTACTGCTACCAAGGTTAACATGCATTAAAGTCATCTGTTTGCAAAGATGGACTTCTGGCAACACTCCCTCTCACTCCACTAAAATGCATTAAGGTAAATAACGCCAGACCGAGAGAGAAATCACTATGTCCGATGCGTCTAAGTGAAGTAAAGAAGGCTATGAATATGAAATGTGCTATGAATAAGTTATGTGGTGGTGGTGATATTGCAAAAAACACTGGATGCGATACCAAAGCTTTTTCAGAATGTCAAGGTGTAGCCTTCCTCATTCAATCAGATGATGAAAGTGAATTATTTGACATGTTTAAAAAACAATTGTTCAACATTTTAGGAAATAAGCGTATTCACTTCTTTGTGAGAGTTACTGTAGATGAGAACATTAATACTCCTATATCTGCCAGGAGAAGGTTAGCTTTTCTTAGCATAAAGACTTGAAGCGGGGCAAAAGTAAAAAAAATCTGCCTACAAGAACCTCAAAAGCTCACCAATTAACATGTTATATATTTTTGTTACAGATAAAACAAATATTATTTGTGTTTGTTTATCCGAATGTATGCTAAGCTAACCATCTTCCGGCTGCAGCTTCATATTTAAAAAAGTTGAGCGTAGTATCGATCCTTTCTCCATTTCACTTGTTTTCAGGAATGCACGATATTGGATTTTGGGCAAAATTCAATATGCCGATATTTTCAAACTCATTTTGGCCGATACCGATATATACACATTTTTTATTTCTCTGAAGAGAACACCAAGTCTCTCTTGTACTACTTTTACCCTATTACTTTGTTAATAGGGTAAAAATTAATTTGTTGTAGATACAGACATTAAACAAAACAAACAAAATGTAATTCTACCTTAAATGTATCATTTTACAAGACTACTTCTGGATGGCGGTTCTTCATATTAGTGACCAAATTGGTGGTGTTGAAGGATTTGACCCGGCGTCCTCCTCGCATTACTTCAACCTTGCAAGAATTGCATACTGCACTCACGTGTCTTCTTTTTTCACCATGAAAAACGTCCAGACCGTGGACATTATAGTCTCCACTTTAGCATGTAAATCCTGTGCTGCATCAAACTGAGTAGCCAAAAAAATAAATACACACACACACACCAGCGCTGCCCTGACGTACACAATGGCAGCTAGATGGAAATAATCATTGGTTGTTGACATCAGGCAAGTTTTGCTCATCGGACTGATGCCGATGTATAAAAATAATCACTAACATCGGCCGACTTCGATATGATTGCCGATATATCGTGCATCACTACTTGTTTTTGAGGTTTTCATCTTCTATAGTCTGAAGTTTTGCTAATCTACACTTTGACCAATCCGGTAAAAACATGCATGATATGTGCGTGAGTAGAAAAAACAGAAAAATACTTTATTACTAGTCATAGAGTATATCATACCTGTTGAAGATAAAGTTTGGACACAAATATACTTCTAGAGACTTCCATGAGTGACGCTATATCTCGGTGGAACAGACAGACAGAGGCAGACAGGCAGTGTTGGAGGCTCCCACTAATTTGATCTGGTGACATTTTCTTCTCCAGCTCCTCAGGGGAAAAGAGCAGCAGCGAGGGACTGAGGGAGTTAGAAAAGGAGGTGTTAGAGAGAGAGTAAGAGAGCTAGAGATGGAGAAAGAACGAGAGAGAGAGAGAGATGGCCAAGGAGACACTAATGGACGCAGACAACAAAGACCCTAACCTGAGCTGCAAGCCCCTGGAGACATGGAGAGGTTTTTCATTGGGTCAATAAAAGCACTGGACCGTGTCTGCGTTGGCTTGCCCTTCAAGCACCCGCTTAACTGCAGAGGGAGGACTTTTGTTCAAGGTTGCTGGAGTTAAAGGGAAATATCGCGGAATTCCATATGTGGTTCAGAAACCATTTATCATGGCTGTCTGTGCACAGGGAGAAAAGATCTGTGACATCTTGCGTGTGATGTCAAACTAATACATAAAGAATGTATCAGGAGAGATGTTGCTTTGACAGTAGAAAGGATTGCTACATCAGTGCATGTTGTCCAAAGTTATTTGTTTAGTTTGTTGAATGTTTATGCAGTGTTTCCCACAGGTTGAGAATTTACTTGGGGTGGTGGGTGGCGCAGGATGTGTAGCCATGATGTGCTTTGTTAATTAAATCTGGTTGGTTTGTCAAATGTTATGGTTCAGCAGATAAAATACCTGATTACCCAGAGCCCAAATAGGCTATTATATGTAACTTAACCTTAATACTAGGATCCATACAGATAGTTACATGTTATTAAAAATCTCAACACTGTCTCCTCCTAATTCATGTTAAATCATATAAGACTAAGGCTATCTAAAGTTATTTTAATTTTTTTGTTAGATCATTGTTCGTTTTTTTTTTTTAAGTGTTTTAATCCGTGTTTTGTGGATCGTAAACACACTGTTTTGTAGGCTACTATACAATCCCACCAGGATTTCGCAGCCTTTTTTGAGATTGTTGCGGCCCAAAATGCCTGATTTTGCGGGAGCTTTTGTAAAAAATTGCGATAAAAGTTGCGATGTCTTTTGTATTTTTGTGAGAGACAGTGAAAGTTGTTTTTGTATAGTTCTTTAAAAATAAAAAGGAAACTTGTTTTGGGGAGAATAACATTACTTTTTCCTAGTAACCTTACCAAAAAGGCTCAGGGTGCTGCAAATGTTGGTATAATATGAAAATGGCTGGTGTATTTAAGACAAAAAATAATAATTTATTGAATTAATCAAATTTGAACATATGTGTCAGTGGCTTGTTGATCTTTACATTGTTAGTTAATTTCCTATCCTGGGCTGGGACACACATTCATACGGTTTGATAAAGTACTTATTGGACTTTAACTTATCATTGCACTTACAATGATGAGCGTAGCTGTCCTCAGTTTAGGTCATCGTGTACGTCTCATCTCCGTTTTTTTCCTGCATCCACCGTGTGTGTTTGTGTGTGCACGCATGTCAGTCGCGGGGGGGGGGGGGACGGAGCAGCAGCCCCGCCCGCTGCAGAGAGCCGACAGGATTGAAGCAGCTGCTTTCAGCGACTTTAGAGTGAGAAAACGTTACATCGTACATTGATGTTAAAATGTATACAGGTTGGCAGGACGGTCTGAAATGTTTTGCACGCTCTTTCGCTGTACGTTTTGTTGGTAAATGTGAGATGTGCGAGTCACACGTCTCGTCTTCATATCAGAAAGGGACTGACTATACATGTCCTTGTTGCATTCTTTAAGATCTCATCTGAAGATTTCTGTCATTCAAACAACTCTGAGTTGTTTAAAACGTTTACAGCCAACTTAATAATAATTCGGGGGTTTTTCGGGCTCAAGTCCATAAATTAGTGGTGGGCTGATCAATCCAAATATCGATAATATTGATACCAACATTGAGATTGATACTTTAGTTTTAGTTTCTCTCCAGTATGCACTGCTGCGGTTTCATCACAGAGGCTGTCTGTGTCTTGGTAAGTGCCGCTGCTTTCAAGTGCCGCTCCTGTCACAGCGCGGAGCAGGCACAATTTGCTCCTCCTCCCCCCTCTTGTGATTTGATGTTGTGTCGTCACGTGACTCAGCGGCGCCAGGCAAACAAGCAAGCAAACAGACAGGTTCGGCAGAGGCCAGCAGCCCACACACACAAGCAGGACAGAGACGGAGCAGAAGAATGGCAGAGAGGAAGAGGAGCGCTGTGCGGCTATATTTTCAGGCAAAAATTGAAACAACGGCAAGCTGTATAATTTGTAAAAAGGCTGTAAGATACTGTGGTAACACAACAAATGTATACAAGCATAGAAAAATTCTGTCATGGGTTTTAACTTATTAATAATCCAAAGGAAAAATTACAAAAACACTTAAAGGTCATGAAAATTCTTTCAGATTTTGCAATTTGATGATGAATCCACCTTAATTATTAAAAAGTATCGTTATCGTATCGGTATCGTATCGGTGATACTGGCCCTGTATTTACTTGGTATCGGATCGAAACCAAATTTTGCAGTATCGCACACCACTATCATAAATACAGTTAATGGATTCAGGCACAGAGAACGAAAACTGAAGGCTCAGTTAGTAATGATTAGCTCTGTTAGCGGTTAGCTCCATTATAAAGATATGGAGTTGAGGAGACTGCCGCGGACCTTTCTCTGCGGTGTGGCCGCGGCATTGCCAAGGTTTGTTAATACAGTTAATCCCGTGACAACACCACTAGCAGGAAGTTATTACTAACTGCTATAGCCTCTGAGCCTGAAGTAAAGCGTTGACGCTGTCATGCACGCGGAGCCCGACTTCATGAGGGAGAGGGGCTGGAGGCTACTAGTCTTTATGCGCTGTAAAAAAATACATTGTTGATTGGGAAAAAATGTAATTCGGATGTTATCTACCTGGGCGGGTCTCAATCTACCTGGGCGGTGCGCCCAACTACAACCTATGTATGGGAAACCCTGTTATGTTAAAGGCATAATATGTACTTTTTCCCTCTTCGGTCCCCCTACACGTTGTCTCATTGGAACTACAGCCGTGCAAGCTGTATATCCAATGAGACAACCTGTAGCGGGACCGAAGAGGGAAAAGTTACACAGTATGCCTTTAAAGAACTTCACAAGGCTGACATCTTGATTGTCTGTATGATAGATTGATAGATATAATAAATTTCTTTTTTTATAGACTTTCCAGGGGAGCATGTAATTACATCTCAGAACAAATCAATGTTTAATTTAAGGACTAGTTAAAAGTTATAACCCTTAAAACTGAGTTAAAGCACAGAGAAGAGTGTATATATTTCCCACTGGATATTTCTGGGTTAATTCCTGCAAGAGAGCAGTGCTGTGTCCCTCTGCCAAATCACAGGAATGTAGCCGTTAGAGGAAGGAGAGAGAGGTAGGCCAAAATCAGCATGATGAGATATTGACACTTGGCTTGTAATTTCATTTTGTGCACCAAGTGGCAAACAAGATATCACACTGTTCATAATCCTCAGCGTCCCTGAACACACACACACCTCCCACAGACTCCTCCTTGTTATTAACAGGGAATCTAAAGCCGTGTGAGTGCCTCTGTGAGGGAGATGAGCCTCAGGTCTGGAGGCTTCACATCAGGACTCACACCTGAAGGGGGAGAGTCAATTCACACACACACACACACACACACACACACACACACACACACACACACACACACAAGCACGCCGGGGGGCAGATACTCGGTTGCCCCACTAAGTCCCCCCACGTCTGACATATGTCACTCCCAATCTGTTCAGCGGACCACACATCGCTCCAGTGTCGTACTGCCACTGTGGCGTAGAGGGCTGCAGAGAGGGGGAAGTCAGGCAGACAGAAACAGAGAGAGCTGAAGACTGAACAAGAGGGCACAGAGGGACAAAGACCGGAAGAGTGAGAGAGAGAGAGAGAGAGAGAGAGAGAGAGAGAGAGAGAGAGAGAGAGAGAGAGAGAGAGAGAGAGAAGAGAGGCAGGGAGAGCTGCTAGTGGTTTCTACCCTCTCCTTGCTAATTGGTAGTTTGGAAACAACACCATCTGTTCTTTAAGAAAGTCAGATGCACATGTCTAAGATGCCACCATTCCTGAATACATTTACCAGCAGCCAACTCAAATAACTCAACAGCCTGAGGCTTCTTTTAACACAAAGATCCTGCAGGACACCAGCTAGACAGGCATCTGTTATATTTGTTATAATGTTTAGGGATTTTGAATCTAGTCTTGGGTTATTGCCAGGGACTCCTGAATAATGTAAACACATGATGATGAAGATAGTGAGGAGAGATTAATAATACACAAACAGCTCAGAATCCACCTGTAACCATACACATTCATATTTGGATCGTTGGCAAAGTGACAAATGGAAGCAGATTGCCACCATGTGGTCAAGAAATGCAATCGCACCGAAGAAGCAGAGAGACTGCTTTGTCTGTAGGCTCCTCTTCTTAATGTACCCATGTTGTGTTGTATTGTATAATTGAGAGAAAAATTTGCACTGTGAGACATTTAGAAACATAAACATCTGTAACTAACTGCTGCAATGATGCAGAACAGCCAAATTCTTCCCCTGAGCCATTAGTCTTAAACTCCCTTTAACCTCCTCCATACACACTCACACTCACTTGCACTACACAGTCACACACACACACACACACTGACTTACTGTAATAGACAGAACATTTCCACTAAAACTGCTGCTATTTGTTTTGGACATGTATGTTGTTTCCTAAATTCTTATCTGTGTTTTATCTGTGTACTGAGCTGAGTAAACATAGTTCAAGCTTCTATGTATCATTTTGAATGACAATAAAGTTTACCTTGTAAATTTAGCTTGATGCTGTTTAAACGATATTTTTTTCAGGTAATTCATTACAACACTATAATCAAGACAAAACTAACTGTGCTTACTTGAATGTACACAATTTTCAGACATAGAATAAGGTATTTTTATTAAATGTGGTGTGATGTCTAATCAGCCGGAGCAGAGAAAGGTTATATCAGAAGCATTTAACAAAAAAATTAATCCAGCATCAGCTGTACCAGATAGTATAACCAGATTCTCTTGGGATTCCAGGCACACAGCTCAATGCAATGACCGTGTTTTACATCGCCAATCTGTTACAGTGGGATCTCCCCTGCTTCAATCCCATGGATGATTAAGCGTGATAATTAAGGTTTTTGGACATTTTCCACAGAGGAGCAGACGTGGCAGCTGGTGACATTCATGCATTCCCAAACACAGAGGAGGGAATTACAATGAGGCCTCCATTCATTTAAGTCATCACAAAATCTGCTCTTGGCACCAGTTCAAAAGCAGTCAAGCTTTTGTTAAAAAGGACTATTTGTGGCCCTCTTTGTTGCAATGTAGGCAATGTACCTTGATCTATTTAGGGAATTATAGAAGCCATAGAAAGCAGCCAAATATTTGTTTTTTTCCAGCAGGGATATTCACTTGCTCTTGCTTAGGAAAAAAACCATGGAGATTATCAAATTACTTGTTTGATATGTTGGTTAATATCTCTAATAGGTGTGACACAACATATTTCATAACTGCTTTTATAGCTTTGGTGGCTTGATAACAAAAGATAAGTTTACTTCCTGCTTTGCTACAGTGCACTTTTTTTTGTCTTGGTCTCTGCTTTGTATATTCGTAATATTTTTGCTACTTTACTACTTATTTTTAACTACAAGGCCTATAAGGTGGTTCCCTATCAAATTATTAACTAACTAACTAAATCATTGAGAGGATAAATTATGACTGAAAAATGAAGAAACTAATCCATGCTGGTTAGTTTACTGCAATGGTCTTTTCTCTGGTCTCCCCTAAAAACCTCTTAGACAAATTCATCTTATTTAGAATGCTGCTGTTAGAGTCCTAAAGGCCAAGAAAACTGAGCACATTACACCAGTTCAAAGGTAGCTTCACTGGGTTCCAGTGTGTCACTTTTAAATCCAGGTTACAAACTTATTATGTTTATGTTTTGCACTGTCTTTGACTAAACCTTAAACACTCATGAGTTTATAATCTTTCCCTCCTCCTCCTCCTTAAAACAATCTAAACTCTCTTACCAGTGTGCATGTTTGTAAAGTAGAATAATGGAAGATGTATTCAGATGATTACCTGCAATACCACATTATTAAAATGTTTTAAAACAATAACAAGTCCTGCATTTGAAATTTAACTTCAGTAAAGGAACAGTTTTCTACCCGTGGCTCAGCAGGTAGAGCGGCTGTGCAATAATGGCAGGGTCAGCGGTTCGATTCAAGTTCCTACTGCCTACTGCTCCCCATTGCTTCTGATGGTTTGGCCATCCCCTTGCATGGTATCTCTGCCAGTATCTGTGTGTGAATGAAAAGTACATTGATTGTAAAGAGGTTTGGATAAAGGTGTTATAAAAATGCAGTTTAGTACAGTATTATTAGCAAGATATACTTAACAATTGTAAGTACTGATTATAAAGAATGACCCATATATAGGTGATGTAAATGTTTAATATTATTTGATTATTATTTTTGATTAATCAACACACAGGCAGCATTTTAATGTATTTGGTCAAGGCGGATATAACATAATTTTAACTGCTTTATGCTGTTGGTTTGTTTAATCTAGTGCTATACATCATATTGTTCATTATATGTTTTGTATGTATGTGGCGTAAAAACTGCAATATTTTTCCTCTGGCGTACTGGTCTTTCTTTTCCATAGGCTATATCAGTGAGGTAAGCAAAACTATCAAAACCAACTACGTTGCCTCACCTTGAGCTGACTTTTTTCGTCCTCTCTGAAGCTCCACACTTCATTCCAATAACAATAGTAGTAACTTCAAGAAACAGTAAAGGGCAAAGAGAAAACGTAAAGTCAACCAACGACTCAACCTCCCAGAATGCACTGCTCAAGCGGAAACGCCGGGGACTCCATGGAAACGACAGACTGGCGTGCTAGCTTGGGAGAAAGGAAGCCTTGTTAGCTAGCTAGCGTTACATCTGCGTCCAGATAAACTTGGCTAAACGCTGAATACATTTTAATTACTGCCTTTTCCTACAAATATGAGCCGTACACCCGATGCAAGAGCGAGGTAAGAGACACACTGCGTCAAACTAAATCCTCCTTTAACGTTATTTGCAGTGGAACTAGTGCTGGGTAAATTAACGTTAGCGTTTACAAAAATCAACCTCCCAAGTGCAGCGAGGATATCAAAGGTCATCTAGCTGTTAGTTAACGTACGCTTTCACGCTTTTTTAGTTACAGATATAGCAGGGAACGAGTTAACAGTTCTTCATCAGTACTTAAGGTGTAAACACAAGACGCCATTAGTGGATCATGGTGAGATTGCTTATGACCTTTCTCTATCAGCTAACGTTACAAGCCGTTAAAACGGATTTCCGTTTATAATCCTCAAAATATAGCTCAAATGCTAACGTTTATCTATAGAAAATACTATAACTAACACTAGCAGTTACTAAATAAATAGGTTTTACTACACTGAGTGCCTGTATCATCAGTCAGTCATGATAAAATAATAGGCTTCACAAAAGAATCTGGAAAACAATCATCAATTGGCTGCTACACATATATGTAGTTAGAACATTCTAACTCATGACTTATTGTACAAGAAAAATACATTTTAATCTCCTCCCCCTACAAACAGGTGAGACAAATGCACTTGTGTGTCCCTATACACTATTTGAATACTGCTGTCCTTCACCCTCTCCAGGGACAACCAGACAAGAAAGATTCAGGAAAACATCACCAATGTGGAGAAACATTTTGGAGAGATGTGTCAACTGTTTGCTGCCTATGTCCGTAAAACAGCCAGGCTACGAGACAAGTCAGATGTCCTGGTTCGGGAAATCGGCATTTATGCAGACACAGAAACGCCACACCTGAAGAGGGGCATGAAGCAGTTTGCTGAACACCTGGCCAAGATTCAAGACTACCGCCAAGCTGAGGTAACACTACAGTAATTTATTTCCTGCTGCTTTGACTTCAATTATAATTTCATATTAACAGCGTAAATGTGTTGTGAAAGACAGAACCTAACGTAAAGTTATGCCTTACAGGTGGAAAGACTTGAATCCAAAGTCATAGAGCCATTAAAAAGCTATGGAGCTGTAGTGAAACGTAAAAGGGTAAGTGTTGCTGTGAGCAGCAGCCATGTTGACGTCTATACACACTGAGTCTTGCTTGTTGAGATATCACATTTTAAACACAGTTATACAGAAATGCTGCTCCAGCTGCCAGTGACAGAACATGGGTGGGCCAAATTATCTGGGTGGGCAAAGCAGAGAAAGGGCAGGTAACCTTGCTCCTTATGAGCTCATAAGGAGGAGATTCCAGATCAGCCCATCTGAGCTTTCATTTTCTCAAAGGCAGAGCAGGATACCCAGGGCTCGGTTTACACCTATCACCATTTCTAACCACTGGGGGACCATAGTCAGGCTGGGGGAACTCACATTAATGTTAAAAAACCTCAAAGTGAAATGTCCATGCCATGGGACCTTTAAAGACGGTGAAATTGTTTAGTGTCCCTAAGTTGTGTTTAATTACCATCTCAATTATGCAGCTTTTTTAAGTACACATTTCAAGATTAAATGTGCTCTGGCCTACAAGGATGCAGTAATTGTATCACCAAAATGAAAATGGGGGCTGAGGGGGCAGTTTACTCTCAGGGTTTAATTACCACTGCATGGCCGCATGAGGGCAGTATTGCTGTAATGATAGCATCCCACTAGCACATCAGCCTTTCCATATGCCATTGTCAGTATCTCCCCCTCTCTGCATCTTGTTTTTGTGTTGTCTTCGTTTCAACCTTGAAAAAAAACACTTTTTTTCCTGACATTTGTGACGCCTTTTATCACAATTTGTTTTTGCTTTTTCCAACGTTTTAAATTTAAAAAATTTTCTTCTACACATTTTTAGCAGTTATTTCTACGTCCAATATTTTCTGATATAAAACAAAAATTTTAAATGGGCCAATGTGACCCGAAGTCAACACAAGGGTTAACTAGGATTAAAGGAAATGTTCTACTTAAAAAATATAGCAAGTCAATTGTTTCTTTGTGACTTTTGGAGTCTCTCGGATACAGTGTTGCCATAAATTATAAAACTAGTAATGTTGCCTTGTTGTCCAGTCGCCCCCTGTTGCAAAGTACTGTCAAGAGTGCCTCTTTTTTCTAGTATTTTTTTTGTTTAAACTTAAATACATTCAAACTGCAGATTTGAACAATTTCAAAGTATGTGCCAAAAACACACAAGACACTTTTTAACTTGTTTAAAACAAACAGTCCGCTTTGAGATTGATTATGATTGGTCATTTGTTATACAGGCAGAGGAGCGTGTCAAAATGTAATTAGATCTGGCTAAACTATTTAGTCTTAAAAAAAAAAAGTGAACTTGGCTGTACTTGATTTTCTGTCAATGCGTGAAACCATACATCATTCTTTAATATTTCATTCCCTTAACATAACTGTTTCAGAGTAAAGACAACACAAAAGCCTGCACGACATGGTGTATTTGAGGTCTTGATCTGGAAACACTGAGTTACACCAAATGTTTTTTAGATTATGTCCTGACATAAACTGACAAATAATTTGACTATCATTGTTTATTCTCGTAAAGACTACTTAGTCCTTGTGTGCTCGTGCATCCATGCAGGAGGATCTGAAGACGACTCAGAGTGCCAGAGACAGAGAAGCCAAACAGATGGCTCAGCTTGAGAGGACCAGGCAGAGAAACCCCTCAGACAGGCAGATCATTGTATCCTTGCCCTTTTTCTCAAATCCTCTAATATCAAACAGACAAGAGACTTTCAATGTTACAATTACCTGTATACTTTTTAGTGCAGATGACATCTTGGGTACAGCTTAATTTCTTGTTAGTTTTTTTTTATATTGATTATGTTTTTTTAATATTGCAACAGGAAATTAAACCTGGGTCCATTTTGAATGTGTATCTTGTCTAGTTTGACAATGTTTTACTTTGCAGTATCTTCCCATCCACTTGATGCAATAACCATTTATACCCAGTTGCAGTGTGTAGGTCAGTATAAACTTGCAGTAGTAGAATAAACACAGACAACAGGCTAATATTTGTTTGGTTTTTCCTTGACCAAGCCTTCAGTCTCAGGTGTGTCCCGTGTAATCTGGGTT
Source organism: Zingel zingel (assembly GCA_023566125.1). Lineage (NCBI taxonomy): Eukaryota > Metazoa > Chordata > Actinopteri > Perciformes > Percidae > Zingel > Zingel zingel. The sequence continues at coordinate 16,251,363 of CM042330.1, read as the reverse complement.
GTATGACCACGAAGATGAAACACATTCAGAACTACCTTGAAAGTGTAACAACTCCAACAGAAATCATCCAATATGTTCATATTTTTCAACTCTTTATTAAATGTGAAGCACATCATGGACATTACTTGTAACTCACTCACAAACACTCACTATAAACTATTTGTATACCATGTGTATAACTATACACACACCAACCTGCAGCACCTATAGGAAACAAAAGTAATTGCAGCAGTTCAGTTAATAAAGTTCATATTTTCTCTGTGTGTAGTTAAGGTTGTACGTTTGCATGCATGAGACACAAGTGTCAAAATTGCAGAAGCTATTGCTTTCCCTTTCTGTATTACCGTGTGAATATCTGAAGGGCTTTTGCCGATAGGTGCTGCAACTTATGGTACTGCAGCTCTGCTGTTGGATGATATTAGCCCGGGAATCAAGTATTCATTTACTAATTAAGTAAATTAACAAGCATAAAGGCATACTGTTGAATTTCTGTTTATACACAGATTTTCTCAAAAACTGTAGCCAGCCATAACCTCTCATGTTGGTCTGATGTGTTTTGTATCATGTTGTATATTCACTTGTTTGACCATCAGGCTGAAAGTGATCTTCAGAGAGCCACCATGGATGCCACACGGACGACCAGGCAGCTGGAGGAGACCATAGACGAGTTTGAGAAGCAGAAGATCCGGGACATCAAGGTCTGCTGCGCTGAGCTGTCTATCCACATCAAATTAAGAACAAAATTTTAGTGGTTGTAAATATATGTCTGTTAAAGCAGTGGGTGGCAGTGAAGTGGAAGCAGACAGTGAGGGTATGTCGGTACAAACAACACCACCACCATAAACGAAGCGTAAAACATCTTCACAGCATACAACTAACAGATTAAGAACAATTTCATCACAAATGTATACCCGTTTGCTTTTGCTCTAGGGAGCCTATATCTCCGCCCAGAGGGAAGTGGAATGAATTCCTCCAAGAGTGGGTGGTCAGAGCTTGACAAGATTGACCGTGCCTTCTGCAAAACTTGTCTGTCAAAGATCTTTGTTAGAGAGAGCTGCTGTATGCCATTTATCTTGCTGTCCTCTGTAACAATTTTGGACAGAGAACTTTTGTATTGTAATGTTCCCATAAACTGAAATCAAACAAAAAGTTAAAATGGACTCAATATTAGATTTGTAGAATAAAACCATCAAAGTCTTATTTACATTAAAAGAGTTAAGTCTGCGCAGGAAAAAAAATATATTTTTGCAGATTTTGGATACATTGAGGTCATGGGTCAAATTTTACATCAATCACTGTAGGAACCTATAGGACTCAACCATCTCCACCACTGTGCCCTTGATTGTGGTAGGGAGAGGTGGATGTGAGGTTTTTCTAAAATCATTAACCATGTCCTTAGTCTTTTGAACATTTAACTTGAGGAAATGGCTGTCACACCACTCCAAGAAATCTGTTACGACTGGCCCTTGGTCGACCTTTCCATCCTGGAGCAGACTGACTATAACCGTGTCGTCGGCAAATTTCAAGAGATGCCTCTATGTGTGGCAACTCCTACAGTCGTATACTAAACATACAATAACGGGGACGAGACACACCCTTGTGGTGAGCCTGTGGAAGACTCTCTTTTGGGGTAGTCTCACTTTGCCAGACCTTCCTCCACAGCGCTGCGGAGGAGGGTCTGGCCAGTCCACACAGCATTCCGGGATGGGAGAAAAATGTGCTGTGGTTTATTGGCATTGCTTATAACCAACCACAGTCATCTTGGGCGGCACTAAGCGCCGCACGGAGCAACGGCGCCTCTGCAAAATAGCCTTGGGAAGGAACTTGTTTTGGTGGAACGTGTGTACGTTCAAAGGTTGTTTTAGTCATGCAACAGAAAACTCAGACTGGACAGATAGTCTAACTAGCTGTCTGGATTTTCCATGCAGAGATCTGAGGAGCAGTTAACCATAGTCCTCATAAATGGACCAGACTTTAAAATGTCAACACAAAAAAAGAGGAAGGTGACGGACATCCTGCCGAAATGAAAGACATCTGGCGGAATTTCTTCTTTTATAAAAAACCATTTGCCCTAACTGACTGGGGTCTACATGTTATATTAATCCATAAGCCATTTCACCATGCCAACATCAGGATTAAAATTTGACATTTACTGGTCTTTTTTTTTTTTTTTTTTTTTTACTGTCCACATCTTAATCCTCCTTCAGTTGTTTGAAACTATTCTTCTTTTACCATTTCAAAACTATTATTCATGTCTTGTGGCCACAAGGTAGTTTTGTGATTCATTTAAATAGTTCCAAAGCCTACTCGGTACTGAATTATTATCCATGTCTTTCCCCTTATAGAAAATCTTTGGTGAGTTTGTGACAGTGGAGATGTCGTTCCATGCCAAGGCCTTGGAGGTGTACACCTTGGCCTACCAGAGCATTCAAAGTGTGGATGAGGAGGAGGACCTGGAGGTAGGCTGATGCTCTGCTTAAGGTTAATCATGGCCCAGTCATTCTAATTAGCCAGCTAGTGTTTGTGCTAAGGAAATGTTTGAAAATGCGAAGTTAGGTGTAATTATTGTATAAATATTACTCTGTATATTTAAATGTGCCTGTGTACTAGGCTAAAGCTGATTAGTCTTGCTGTGCACTTGATTAACCTGATGGTTATATTTAAAAAGTCCAGGCTCTCTTATTCACCCATTACTCATCACCTCATTGCTCATACATATTCTCTAGTCCACACCCTTTGACTCGTGTGGTAACTTTGAAGTAACCTGCGGTGAACTCTTTACAATTCAGAGTCATAGCTTGCTACTTTCTTCTATTTACAGTTTGGTCTGAGAGGTTTGCTATTAGTATTTAAAGAGACAAAACATGTAGTGAGAAAGCAAAGGTTCACTGACTACGTTTACATGCACATAATATTCTGGTTTTTGCCCTTGATAGATGATATTCCGACTAAGCTGTTTACACGGCTAATAAAAGAGAGTATTTAACTAATATTGCATTTACATGTAGCTGTGCAAAATACGATTTTTTCAAAGTTTACCAGCGGTGGGAGACTTGTTGGTCCGTGCGAACACAGCCTCCCTCTTTCAGTCCTTCAACCAGCTTCTTGAAAAGGTCGGCGTAGCGATGTGTGCGCATATCCAAAAACCTGTTGATATCCAAGTCTTTGATACCGTTTAAAAGTAGATGTCTTTCTCCTTTTCATCGGGTCTGCAGCCTTGCAAACTGGTGGCTGGTTGGTTTGTGTACAGCAACAATAGCAACGCACAGAGCTGACCATAAGCCTGCAGTAAAAACTCCAATTGAGACGCAGATTCCAAATGCGCTGTATACATGTCCAAACAATGCTTCTAAAACCCGAATAATACCGGAATATCCCACGTCTTAATCGGAAAATATTATATTCGGAAAAAGGCCTCATTCGGAAAATCCAACCAGAATATGCTGTTTACATTCTGAATAATAGTGGAATATTGGTGTGCATGTAAATGTACTGAATGATATTCAGTGAGCGAGGTTCCTTCTGCAGATGCCCTTGTGCTATTTTGCTCCACCCCTTGCTTTCATCCGTTTGTTTTGCACTCATATCCTCTCCCTTCCATTCATATTGAAGTGGAACTCCTCACCCGGACAAGGCTGTTTTTCAATGACTCATAGTACAAAGATTGAATCATCTGAAAAAGGCACAATGACAGGCATGAAGATAATCCTGATCAAGAGTTCTAGTGGAATTTATTTTTTTATGTGGTTTTAAATGGCAGTTTACTGTGTGGCATACCTCCCTGCTTTGTTTATGTGTGATCAAAGAAAGATTGGCAGTTTTTGTTTTTTTTGGCATTTGCTAGATACTCCAGGTTAGAGAGTTGTGTGTTTTCGCTCCTAAGACTCTACATGTTATTTATTTTATATAAAATACAGCAAGTATTGTGTAACATTCCTAAACTAACAATTTGCACTCAAGTTTGTGTACACTGTGGCCACTTTAAAGTCATTTTTTAAAATTCATTGTTATCTTGCATTATGTCCAGTTCACACATTAAGATTGCAATGGGTGTGTAGACATTGCTTCCATTATCCTGTTTCTCTTTGGAAAAATATAGCAAATACTGTCTTTGGCAGGTATTCAGGAGTTTGCTGCATCCCCCTGACTACCACTCACGCTTAGACATAGTGCGAGCTAATTCCAAAACCTCCCTCGATCGGACCGGGTCTTTCCTGAGTACAACAGGGATCTCACAGGTAAGATACAGACAGTGCATAGATGCTCTAATAGAAAAAAACTAGAATTTCCCCAGAAGATCCCTGCTTGACTAAGTTTCTGTTATGGCCTTGCTTTTTTTCATCTTTGACTTTGATAGTTGCGTAAGTTACATTGTGATGATCACGTTACATTGTGAAATCAAAAGATTCCCTTCCTCCTTTTTTGAACCCAGTAGTCTTCCTAATACCAGGCTGGTGCTCGACAACGTATCAGTCAATCTTATCAGTTGTGCCAAAGTTTATACGCAGCATCATCCCAGCCATCATTTAGTTTGAGTCTCTACACGTCATTACATGCCAGTAACATCATGCATTTCCTCCCACCTTCAGTTTACCCCAGCATCTTAACAGTGGTACTGCACTAACTTGTGCATTTATAGGATTGCCTTCTAAAATGTCTGGACAGCTAGTCTTCACATTCTCACTAAATGAGGAGTATCATTTGATATCTTTGAAGAACTGTCTTCTTTAGGTCTCATAGGGTGTGTTCTAGTCAGGCTCAACAGATGTACATTGCTGGGATAAAGCCTGACGGATGTCCCTTCCGTTTCCGCTATCTCCGCTATCTATTTTTCAAGGGCATCGTTGCTGCATCCGGGGCTTAGCACCGCCCAGGACGGTTATGATTGGTTTAAAGAAATACAAACAGAGCACATTCTGTTTTATATAAGAGAAAACTATAATACTACATAAATATGAAGAACACAGACATGATTTTACAGACAAAACACAATACAGTCGCTGCTTCCTAAAACAGGAAGGAAAGCTGTCAAAAAAAGCTGACACTGTAGATGCATAAATCACAACGCTTATCAATATCACTTTCCATCGGTCAGACACAAGATCTGACCAGAATTACACTTGTGCTTTCCATAAACTGTCGTCGCTTTAGCCTATTATTTCAGTTGCAACCCTGGCAGTGGTAAGCGATCGTGAGAGCAAATAAAAAAATATAAAAATATAATTCTAACCGATGTGTGGCATTGGCAACACACGGCTCAACAAACCGACAAATAGCCTATACGTAATTCCCTCCGCTTAAAATCTATATCTCTCATAAAAATACCAATCAGGTAATGTTAACGGGGTTGTCGGTCTCTAAATGTTTTAACTTTTACGAGCACACCTCTCTCTCTCTCCACGCACCGAGCTCCACCGAATCTTCTAAGAACGGTGAAGATCAATTGATTGGTCAGAAGGCGGTGCTTTAACACCGGTTGATCTCTAATCTCCAACATAACCTGCTTCCGAGCAGGTTAGGTGTTCAGCATAAGTTACCACGGCGATTTAACCCGGTAACAAGTGATCCACCATCGTGATACACAAAACCCTGGGTTGAACCTGTTACCTCGTTAACGCCAAATCTTGCTTCGTAGTACAGGCCTCAGATTGTAGCTTGCAGAGGCAGGTTGCAGTCCAAACATGTCATCAGAATGTGCCTCAAATGTACCTTGCGCCACAACTTGAGATCAAACTCCTTGATTAGGTTTGCTTTTATCTGTGGGGATCTGCAATCGCTGCTAAACAACAAACACAGTTGCAGTCAGGTATAGAGCACAGTTATAAAAGTGGATTGCAGAGCCTGTTTACATGCTTGATAAAACTCCAGAGGAAAACTGCTAGTAAAGGTAAAACATGACAATGCACATAAAGTTCCGTGCTTAGATTATACACCTGCCATGATATGAACTTCAACATGCCAGTCCTTCAACATATAATACAGTAATTTACTACAAATGTAGACAAATGTAACCTAATGAATTTAGTGCATATTGGAGTGTGTTCACACCTGTACTCGTATTGCCCCAAGTGAAAGACAAACGCTCAGGGGGAAAAAAAATGACTGTGAAAGCACAAATTATGTTTAATGACTGCCTGCTAATAGTTTTAGTTGCGTAGTGACAGTTTATTTGTTGTCACAGCAACAAAGAGCTTCCAGTCGGCAGACAAGAAGAGAAGAGGAAGACGACGACGAAGAAGAAGACGAAGATGAATCTGAAGAGGAGGAAGATGAGGACGAAGAGGAGGACACAGATAATAAACATTGATTTTGTTTTTCTTATTCTGTGTTTGTCTGTATGGAACAAAAAGATATCAAAAGGTGTATTACCGTTTTATAATCTTGTTCAAGAAAAGCTGTGTCATTGCCAAAATCACCTCACACAGGTGATCTGTGCAGTATTGTAGTGTAAGTGTGTTGTAGTTGTGTCATGCTTCATAAGAGAACATCTTGTCCTTTACTAACATTTGTCTTTGAAATTCAAGCCAATTGTTGTCTTATATATTTTTATATAACACATCCCGATATGCACATTTCATATTCATTTTACTGGAACTACCAGTGCATTTTATTGCACCATGTATTCATCTTAATGAATAAAAGAAAATAAGTTAACATTTTGCATTGTTTCAGTGAATTGCCATTCTATAATTAGAAGGTTTACCCTCACTTTGCATAAAAATGGCTGTGGTGGCGATTTGTCCTCAGATTGAAGAAAACAAACTAAAAACTCAAAGTCAAACAGCCAATGAGGCACCGAAGGAGTGAATCTTACGCACAGATAAAAACGTTCATTGTCCAGGCAGAGATGGCATTTTGTGAGGTTTATTTATCCAGTTCTTGGCAAACAAACATTTTAAAACAAAAGGAACAATGGCGTCTCTAGGCTCTGGTAAAAAACCATCAGCCCTCGTCGGTGTCTACCTCCTACATACCTGATCGCCCCTACACCGTATGTAGACTTCACCTGGTGGCTAAGGCTGCGTGGTACTTTTAAAACAAAAGCACTAGCAGATACTTCAAATAACCAAAATAGTGGCCGGGTTGGTGAATAGCTCCAACAATGGCAGCAGAGAGGTTGATTGTTATTTCAGAAAATGTTTATAGTGTGAATCAGCCTAAGTGACAGCAGTTATGCAATGACAGCAGTTAAAAGTGACTAATCTCTTCCACATACATGCAAAAGTTGTACAAGTTGTGTGTGCGTGTGCGTGTGTGTGCGTGCGTGTGCGTGCGTGTGCGCGCTGCTGGCTCCGGCTCCTATGTCTGTCTTGTATGAGTCACTCAACGCATTTATCATTCCTCATCTGCCTGTGTCATGAAAAATACTTTTCTGCCCTTGGACTTGTACACATCAACACACACATATTACTGGTTTGTATCATTATATGTTTGACAAAGAAACATTATGCACATTTACACATGCACAAGATGAATTCATGGAGAGGAGTGCTGTGCATGAATTCAGACATTTTCAATAAAGGGGTACCAAAACATCCCTTACAGCAATCTCAGTGACTGTGAGAGATAAAAGCTGCGTAGGTGGTGTGTCATCAACCCTCTGCGCAACAGCACCTTAATGCATATAAAGGTTAATGTTTATGCAAACACAGGCACACTGACACACGCTCATGTACCAGTTTTACTTTGGTGTACTGTGGATCTGAATGGCTTGTGTGGCAATGAGTCATCGCCTATAAAGTGTTTGTATGAGTCAGCGCGCTTTTTCCAAACACAGATAAACCTAAAGGCTCCACTCCCTGATCACGGAGTAGGAGAATGGACGGTGACAGGTGAGAGGAAAGGGCCTGAAATATAAAGAAGCATCATGTGAGGCAAATGATAAAAGAAAGACCAATCTTCCAGTTAGCCAAGAGTCAAAGGTACAAAAGGAGACAAAAGTTAGTTATGAGTCATTGACTGTGAAATGGAAAAAAAACAAAGGATAAGAAACAAACAAGGATACCCATGCAAAGAACCAGAAGAGAAAAGGAGGAGTACTGGGGGTTGGACAGTTGAGAGGTCAGTCATAACCCCAGGTCCTTCTCATTGACTGTGACTCATCGCCCCTCAGCGTCACGACACTCCCATCAAATCCAACACCGATGGCAAATGTCAACCGCTGCACAGCCTCATGCAGCTGCTTTCTGCTGTACCTTTTCCTTGAGTCTTATGCCACGATCTTACATTGCTAGAAGTCTTCTTGTGTGCCACACATTTTTTTTATTTATTTTTTTTATCTCTGAACATCAAACTAAATTGCTAATTTCTTCAAATACGGTTCTGCAGATGTCTTCCATACCGACCAATAAATGCAACTATTTGCACCTGGAGTCCTCACAATGAAAGTAACATTGCAAACAAATTGAAATGCTATGGCTATGTTATTGAGGTTGTCCATTTCCCCTAAGTCACCACCGGAGGGTGATGGTTGAAGCTTTTCTTACGCAACGTGATATCATGACTTCGCGTAAACATACACGCCCACTTTCTTAAGCCAAGTGGCGTGTTATCTGTACGCATTTTGAGCTATCCGCGTGTATGTCTATGCTGTATACAGCGGACGTAAACATACACGCCACTTGCCGTACTTGGCGTGTTATCGTGAGAAGAAAGCGACGGTTGAGTTTAGGAAACGTGACATGCGGGTTGGGTTTAGGAAAAGAAGAAAGCAACGGTTGAGTTTAGGAAACGTGACACACGGGACACGATCCCCGGTCTCCTGGGTGAAAGTCCTGTGTGCCCTTTCATACTACTCACTACGGCGTGAATTCACACGCAATCGCAAGGTAATGTAAGTCAATGGAGGCCAAATGGCGTTGATAAACATGCTAAAAAGCGAGGATGCATCTTGATAACACGCCAATAATGGCATACAAATTGGCGGGTTAGGGTTAGCCCATACATACGCCATTTCATGAGATCAGTCTGTTACCGGTGCGCTTTTATTTGGGAAACTGTTCTTGTCAATCTGTAGGTAGCTGCAGTGTGTGTGTGTGTGTGTGTGTGTGTGTGTGTGTGTGTGTGTGTGTGTGTGTGTGTGTGTGTGTGTGTGTGTGTGTGTGTGTGTGTATGTATGCATGCCACCTGTTATATCAAATCAGTTTTTTTAGAAAAGCAGACTGATTGCATTTTGAAAGCCACTAAAGTGAGCTTTGAACTGAGAGGCAAAACATCAGGATATGCATTTTAAGCATTTAAAAATAGACTGACTCATTTGGCCTCCACCCTCATTAGAGTGCAATTTTTGCAAACAATGCCAAAATTAAACTGACTGGTTGATTCTACCAGTGCATGCAAGTGGTTCAGTCCTTTTGATCCATATTAACCTTGTGTTGACTTCGGGTCAAATTAACCTGTCTTCAATTTTAGTTTTATATCAGAAAATATGGGACGTAGAAATAAGCGCTGAAAATGTGTAGAAGAAAAATTTAACAATTTAAAACGTTGGAAAAAGCAAAAACAAACTGAAAAAAAGGCATCACAAAAGTGTTTTTTTCAAGGTTGACGGGAAGACAACACAAGGGTTAAAAACCATATCAGTGCTAGTAAGAGACAGTTTTTTGTCTGCTTTGCCAGTTTAGCGCTGGGAAAGAGGTGGTGATTCTTTTTCCATCTCAGAATCTGACACAGATATAAAGACATCTCTTGACGTGACATTTCAAGAACACACCTTTACATATTTTCCTCCACCTAAAGCTGCGAACAGTCTCCTGTGAGAATGTATAAGGGGGTGTTTCATAGGTCAAACCTTATGGAGTCAGTAGTATCTGTGGTGCAGAATCCTATCATTGGCTCTCCTATAGATCTGGCTCACAGGAGGCAAGGATTCCCTCCTCTCCCCTTATGACTCATCTGCAGTCATCCCCAATGACGAGCGTGCATATTTGTGCGTGTGTTGTCTGTATATGTATGAAAATAACTCCTAAATCTTATTTGTGCAGGCATATTTGGCCAGAGGACATTGTGTGTGTGTGTGTGTGTGTGTGTGTGTGTGTGTGTGTGTGTGTGTGTGTGTACACAGTACTGCCACAGAGTCCTACAGTACAGTTGTTTGGAATATTAAATACAGTGCAGTGCTGGCGGCTGTTAAAAAATCGAGAGGCACCATAGCCAGAGTGTGACTTACACACTGACTCACTGACAGCGCTGCCATGGCGTGTGTATGTTTTTGTGTATGTGTGTGTGTTTGTGTGTGTGTCTCACACTCTGTGGTTCCTCTGGCAGACTCGCTGTGTGTGGCTGGTGTTCTAAGAACTCTGAACCGTGCCACAATCCCTGGATTTCACACCAGCAAACAAGGTTACATATGCATGTATGAGGGAATGTGTGAATGTCTTCCTTCCTATCATTCCTAACATATGTGTTGTGCATGTGCAATGGTCAGGCAAAAGATCTGCACACTGCACTGATAGCTCCCAGCTAAATTCTGACTTCGTCACATTGTCAAAGAAATCATCAAAATGCAGAGCATATATATATTAGGGCTGTCAATCGATTAAAAAATGTAATCTAATTAATTACATACTCTTTGATTAATTAATCGAAATGAATCACATACATAATTAACGGTGGCTGAACCGATACTTTTTAAGAAAGTAAAAAAAGAAAAGGAAAAAAAAGGGTACTAAACAACAGTTGGTGACATTAAAGAACGGCTTGTTTATTGCTAAGGCCATATGGTCAAAATTAAATGATTTAATAATAATGTATAATGATAACTTATTTCACTAGTAAATTGCTGTTGAACGACAAAAACAACCACCAAATGGGAAAAGGACATTTACAATAACTTAAAATGCATCCATGAGGCTGTAGTTTACCAGTTTCTTTGAACGCACCGTCTGTGTTGTTTTTCCGATGGTAGCTGCAGATTGTTACATACCGGTGTTGAATCCTCTACAGTAAAACACAGTCAAACTTTACACCGTTTAGGATGTAAAAGGATTGTCTACCTTGTATCATAAACGTAATAGCAGGGTGTTCAAATACTTATTTTCCTCACTGTAGCTGGTCTGTGGGTTAGCAGAGTTATTTGTAAAGGAGTGAGGGCTTATGGGAGAGTGTGATTGGGAGGTGCGCCTGTGTGTGTCTTTACGGGGTGTAAACAGTCAATCTAAGGTCCGAGTCTGCACCCAGGTCTGGGTCTGCATCCAGGTCTGGGTCTGCACAGCATGTTGCAAGTACTCACATAGCACCTGGCTGCCGCATCTATTCGGATGAATCCATCCCTGCTGAACAGGGAGTCACGTTTCCAAAACAGATTAAAATTGTCAATAAAACCTATCTTGTGAATGCTGCATGTATGCTGGAGTCAGGTGTTGAGGATGAGTAGTCTGCTAAAAAGGCATACTCCATGACCTCGAGATGGAAGTGGGCCCGAAATAAAAACTGACTTCCCAGTGCTTATTAAAGCTTCAATGAGAGTGCCAAAGTCTTTCTTTGTGCGCTCACTCTGCTGATAGGACATGTCGTTATGTCCACAATGGACCACGATGCGTTTAATAGAGGTCGGGAGTGAGGGTATCAGGTCCACAGCTTTAGCCAGGATGTCTGCAACTTTGGCTCCAGGAAAGCAGTGTGTGACAGCATTAAAAAAACGTACATCCCGGGTGATGGAGTCACCGATAATTATTGTGGTTGGGGGGACGAGCGGACGAGGAGTGGGGGGGCGTGAATGGCCGGTGGCAGGAACAAAGTAGCCAGTATTGGATTCAGATGGACAAGGAAAAGAAGAGGAATATTGCTTACCTTCATTTGGTGGGGGAGATTGTTTTTGAGGAGCGTTGTCATTTGGCCGGTTCAGGCAAGGGAGGCCACCGGACCGTCTGACTACCGCATCCCTCAGAAATTGTCGCAGTGAGGCAGCGGTACTCCTCGTTGACGACCGCAGGTCCGTTGGCTTTGAAGCAGGGCGAGCCCGGGTAACCACGTCGGCCGTTACAGGGGGAACATTTGGCTTCAACAAGGCATCGAAGCGACTGGAGAGGCTGAGGGCAGGGGGCGATGGAGCCCTACCCGAGGCTCTCATTCGGCCGCAAACCACTTCAGTCCAGGATGGCCTGGTGGTCGGTGTCGAACTAGAAGATGGATGTGGACAGGTGGATGGGTCCCAAATTACAGTATCCTGGAGTGCCGCCGAGAGAGTTGTGATGTGAAGCTACTGGTTTTGAGCAACGTCCAGGTAGGAGGTCAAAAGGGCATTTTTGGTTTTTGAGTCCTCGGAGAGCCGACGAACTTCTTCCCTAAGGTCATCAATTTCTTTGTTTGCATTTTCAAGCAACGAGGAAATCCTGTGGGGAGGTGGGGACCCGCAAGATGTGGAGGTAGCCATGGGGCTGGTGTTAGCCTGAAGCTAATGTTCAGCTAGCTACTACTCGTAGAAAAAGTGCGGTCCTCCACGCACAGGTACGTAGATTTGCGTAGATGCTGGCTCTTTCTAGAGACTAAAGGCTACCAGGGGGCTAAAAAGAAACAAAAAAACTAAGCAAATAGTACAACATTCATCTCGAAATAACACTATTTTCCTCCGTCTGTCTTCTCTCCCCTCCACACTCTCACACTGCGTTTTACTTCTGGTTCCGGTTACGAAACAGCTCAGAACGTTGCTTTCTTCTTTCCTAAACCCAACCCTGTTCTTCTTTTCCTAAACCCAACCGTGCTGTTGTTGTCCCGCGTCCCATTATTGTTTTCGTAAATCCAACCATCCCGTTCTTTTCCTAAACTCAACCGTAGCTCCAAATGCACGTCCCATTCCTCTGCATAGACATACACACAGATAGCTCATAATGCTTACAGATAACATGCGCCACTTGGCTTTAGAAAGTGCCGTGTATGTTTACGTGAATTCATGATGTCACATTGCTCCTCAGAAGAATGTTGTTGATGTCCATGTGTGTGTGTTTAAGCTAGATTGCATGTTTTCATGTGTAACTGCAGAAGTGCTGGGGTCCGTTTCAGAAAGCAGGTTTAGTGAAAACTCTGAGTTTGTTAACGCTGAGATGAGAGAAACTGGGTTTTCTGTTTCAGAAAGGGAGGTTAATCAAACCTGAGAGAGAGAGGTAACTCCAGCCAACTTTCAGAAAGAGAGGTAACTTAACCTCAGAGTCAGTTACTATGGTAACTGAACCTGTGAACCTAACCTGGTCGGGAGCAGGTTTTCTTCAATAAACCTCAAGTTTCTCTCAGGCTCCTCCCTCTGACACAGCGCTCTTTCATTTCCTCATTCATTCATTCAGTCTGTATCAGGCGCATTTTAGCGCAGTTTGTTATCTGCATGAATAAAAAAAACAGTGTTGGTTTATTAACCATGTTAGGGTAGACTATAAAACGTTTTTGTTTCAAACATGACATTTCCTTTTGTCGACGATCCCGTTGATGAAGAAGCTGTACTACTTTGCAGGGAGTTAAACATACGTCAGGAGATGATATTGAGGCCCCGACTATAGATGTATTTTCATTTCTACCTATTTGAGCGGTATCGTTTTTCTTCCCAGTCTATCAGTCATGTAGCCTACATAACCTTATCCGTCCTCATATCACTAACGTCACCATCGTGGACATGCTCTTACATCCCAGCACATTCTTTGTGTCGCATTATGTTTTTTGCAAACTGCAGTTTTCTTTACAACATTGTTGATGAAACATGTTACGATTAGAGTTCCCTGAAAACAAACCAGTAAGAGACATTAAAAAGAAATAAATTATTGTAAATCATAATTCTGTTAATGATGGTGCTGCAACCTCAGAATGGGTTTAGTAGTAGTTAACTTTTTCGCCCGCAGGATTGTACCTAAATTAAATTATAGGTGTAGCCTACCACCATTCCAGTTTTCACCAGTAATATTATAGGTTACCTGTGATTAAATATGAAATTAATACACTATATTAGAGCTTACGCATTGACTCGAGCAGCAATTTCCTCCCACACCAATTCTCGCTATTTTACAGCAGCTGCTGTGTTGCTTTTTCTTTTCTTTTCTTTTTTTTATAAACTAAATACATGTTCAAACCTTCAAACTCGCTGTATGTGCTCATGAGTATTTCAGCCAAACCGTTTGTTTGTGGTTGTTACCATGGTGAAAATCTATATTGGTATGTGTCAACGGTGTGCCGATGTGCTTTGCTACAGTATATCATTGAATGGTGATAAAGCAGTAAGTGACTTCTTATTTACTTTCCAATGCATGATAGTGGTGTCACTTGGATATCCCCGCTCGGCATAAATCACTGTTTGCAACGAATAAGAGGGAAGTGAGAAACTTGATGTGTGTGTGGGTGTGTGTTCTCTACAGACTGATTTTGATTTATTCAAGTTATATATCCTTCACGGAAATAAAAGACCTAGAAAAGGCCAACCATGCATGTAAAAAGAGTTATTTAGTTAGACTGATTATATTATACAGTGTGTCTGAGAGCATGTGCGCCTGACGAATACAAGTGCTTGTTGTCATGTTTACTGTATGTGCTTCAGATTTGTGCATTTTGTGTTGGACCTGATATCCACCTTTGGCCTCATAGTCTGTCTGCCAATCTATCCCACCCCATGGCTGTTAATGATGTCGAAATCATCCGCTTTCAAAGGCATGGGAAGGAAAGAGAAAGTGAGTGTGTGCGTGCGTGCATGTGTGCGTGCGTGTGTGCGTGCGTCAATAAGCCTGTTGAGTAGAAAGCAACACACACAACACTTGCTTTGTCTCCTTTGTGGTGCAGGGAAGTAATTCTCCAGAAGATCCATTTCCAAAGAAACAAGGAAATTCCTGCACACACTTGTCACCTCTGCATTGGTTTATTTGGAATTATATACAGTATTTCATCAACTTGTGGGTCATTCGTTAGGATGTGCCAGCATCTTTTAATTGAACGTTTGATTTGTTGTGCCCTGTCTGAGTATCCAAAAACAAACTGTGGAAGACTAAGAGATGACTTTTTTCCACTTTTGAGTTTCCAAATGTATTTATTCAATGCTGTGTTTAATTGTTCATCAACATATCCTCTGTGTTTAAATCTTGTCTTCGTAGTATCCACCTGTTGTTCTTAAGACTCTGGTGTGCTACAGATCTTTTGTAGTCTGTGAAATTGACTAATGGGGAGGGCATATTTAATATACTGAAAACAGTCGCTTCAGCTCTGCTTTGCCACCTGCTCTGTCCTTTGCATTCGTCTCAAAATGTGCGTTCATTTAAAGCACTTTAGATTGCAGCCACCTCGTGCTTGTTCCCTACTCAATAATGCATCCTCATGTGAGTCAGGAGCAGAAGATGTGAAGCAGAAAGACAATCAGACAGGCACAACACATGGTGACTCTTTGTTGTTCAGCTTACATTCATAGCACTAACACAAGGAAAAAAATACAATGAATACAGTAGTAGTAGGGACATATATTATTCAAATTTAAAGCATATACAGTAGGTATTATTTAAAGAGAAATCTCCATTATGATATAAATATTTGTCTTTCGTTGCTCTACAAACAGAAGGCAGAGGCTGCTACAAGCCTCATGTCTCAGGTAAGTCATATATTTCATAAGAAAGTGCGAAGTGGCTGAGTGCACACCGGGTCATGAGGAGTGGGAAAAAAATATTTTGTCTGCCCTCTTGCACAACAAAGACAGCTCTCTCCTTCCACATTCTGAATAATCTGAACACAGTGTTTCCCTTGAACGCCGCACCCCCTCTTCTTGTCCACAGGCTGAAAAATAAAGTGAAACCAAAGACAGAATGTGACATGAGACGCTGTCAGGCCCAGCCCGGGTCAACCGTGGGGGGGTCAAAGCTGTGTCTGGAACCACAGAGTCACTGAGTGATGTGTTAAGTGTCTCTCAGGGACACTTAAGTACATGACAGCATGGAGAAAAGAGAGGACAGAGTGTGTGTGTGTGTGTGTGTGTGTGTGTGTGTGTGTGTGTGTGTGTGTGTGTGTGTGTGTGTGTGTGTGTGTGTGTGTGTGTGTGTATGGGGGGGGGGTTGAGAAGAGTCCATCAGGCAAGCTAGTCTCTTGAGAAAATCTCATCCGCTTGTAGACTTTACTGACCTCCCCACGCTCCCTTGCTGAGTATCACACATGTCAACACGCCTGATACAGCAGTCTAACCCCGGCTTTTGAAACTACACACCAACACAGGATATCATGGGAGCAGAGAAGAAGACACATAGAGATTCTCACAAACAGCCACAAGAGGACACAAAAAAATGTGTGAATATATAAACACACACACACACACACACACACACACACACACACACACACACACACACACTATGAGACAGCCTGGGAACAGCCAGTCCACTAATGAGGTCTATCCCATGAGGATTTTGTACTGCACAGAGGAATGCAGGCCCTCTGATCTCATGACTGACCTGCCTTGAGACACACACACACAGATGGAGCTACTTTATTGTCCGAAAGCTGCCCTCTTACACACGAATGAGAATTGATATAAGGCATCCAAGAACAGGACACTTGTTATTAGGTAGGTACTGCATTGGAAACACATAACAAGCACACTGGGGAATTTGACACTAATTTGAGACGAGAGCAGATAGAGGCAAGAAGAAGGGGGGGAACGGGCTGAGAAAACAGAATGAGATGAAAAAATAAATAAACAGGGGCACAGACGGGTCAGAGAGAGAAAACAATGCAGAGAGAGGGAAACTGAGTTATGAGGATATGAATCCCAGTTTTATTTTCACTTAACATTTGTTCACAGGATTGGCTCGTGATTTGGATGTGAGAGCCAACTTTAGTGAGTTTACTAGAACAGATCTGGTGTCTGAAGCAGACAGACCCCATCTCTGGTGGCCTGTTGACGGTGCCTGCTGCTAGCTGATAGACGGACAGCATGGGTGTCCATCTCAGTCACGACTCTCTCAGAGAACAAAAGAGTGAGTTCTTCACTCTTCTGTAAAAGTAGAAGTTTCAGATGAATTACTTTATGTGTGTTAAGTGTTTTTTTTTTTTTAAAGCCAGTGCACCAGCAGTTGCGTCACCAATACATCATTCGAAAGTACAGAAACTCTACAGTACTGTGTTCAACTACTATATGAATATAAATAACGCTAAATTTGAGTGCTTAGAGATTTAAAATCATTTTTCATATGAGAAACCGCAATGGACCTTTTTTTGGTTTTAGTTGGAAAATTAAATTCCAGATACTTTGGACTATTTCATAGAGCTCATGACTGTGTATAAAAGGAAGACTAAGAGCCAACAGTAATGCTAGCAGCTCTGTGGGGCTGTAATTAGGCACGGCAGTGCTTGGGGCTAAACATGCATGCTAACATTCTGATATTTGGAAGGTGACCATGTTTACCATGGTCACCATCTTAGTTTAGTGTGTTAGAATGATGACATTTGCTGATTACACCTAAACACAGTTGAGGTTAATGACAATGTCATGAATTTTAAAAGGTATTTGTTCATATTTTGAAACCAGGGAAGCCTCCATACCGTCATAATGTCATGACAAATCACCAAAGTCAAGATTCAACATCTAAGAGCCATGCATATCTGTTCAAAATGTCATAGCTATCTGTCGAATAGATGTGGAGGTATTGACCTGTTGGTGGCACTGGATGACAATTTAGGAGATCACCAAATATCATATGAATTCATCATCTGGACACCATGAACATATGTACAAAATTCTAACACTGATATCCCTAGAGCCATGTCTCTAGTGTAGCTTAAAAAAGGGTTATATGTATATACTAATAACTCAGGCCTATCTGTTGAGCACTGTGATCTGGTTACTGTTAATTACAGTATGATAGGTTTCATTAATAATATATAGCATTGTCTGTGTGCTGACAACTACCGAAAATTACAGTATGCATCCACTGTGCAGAAACACTAAGCTCCTGCTAATTGTCCCTGTGTCAGCCATGTGTACCACTGACACAGCCGCCATGCATGCTGAATGCCTCGCAGTCCTTCGTTTTGGAAAATGTGGTAGGGGTTGCCATGGAGCTTGTGTTTGATCTATTGTAATTAACCAGGCCCATTGATTGCACAATGCTTCTCCCTGGCTCGTCTCCATCAGCGGGCAGCCCTGACTGGACGTCTAATCAAACTCCACGTAAACCATCGTTTACGCTGCCGCCTCCCCACAATGATTTGTCCTTACATGACCTAACTGGGATGAAAGGAGCACAGGAAGTGAAGGGGAGGCAGGAGATCATTAAGATGCTTTAACAAAGCTGAGGTGTATGTTTGAAATTAGTTGTTAAGTGTTAACTGATTACTCTGTGTGTGTGTGTGTGTGTGTGTGTGTGTGTGTGTGTGTGTGTGTGTGTGTGTGTGTGTGTGTGTGTGTGTGTGTGTGTGTGTGTGTGTGTGTGTGTGTGTGTGTGTGTTTGTGTGCTACAGTCAGCAGTTGATTAGCTTAGCTTCACATAAACACTGCTTAGCAGGGGGAAGTAGCTAGCCTGGCTCTGTTTAGCAGTGAAAAACTGTGCCTAAAAGCACATTTACAACTCCCTAAAACCACACCTTTTGTTTTTAGGTGTGTGTGTGTGTGTGTGTGTGTGTGTGTGTGTGTGTGTGTGTGTGTGTGTGTGTGTGTGTGTGTGTGTTTACTGTGTTAGTTTACTTTTTGTACGGATTGTGCAAGTGAGACGTAACGTGTTAATTAGTGAGCTTCCGACATAGCCAGGCTAGCCGTTTCCCCTTGCTTCCACTCTTTATGCTAAGCTAACATGGCTGTACCTTCATATTTTACAGACAGATATGAGTTGTATTAACCTCTAACTCTCTGCAAGAAAGCGAACAAGCATATTTCCCCAAATGTCGGAACTATTTCTTCAGTTCCATGTTGAGGGGCATTTCCTGTGTGGTATATTTATCTTCTTGTAGCCACAGTGTTTTATCATGACTCTAATTCCTCTGAAATCCAGGCACTATATACAAGTTTATGGTTTCATACTGAGGAAGTTGTAGGTGACCACATCCCTCTGTAAATGTATCCTTTGTCCCTTAGTAGTCCTGTCACTGTGTCCTAATGCATGTCATGCAGCCTGGTTTAAAGTCAATTAGCCCTGCTTCCCAACCCCAGGGTGACAATCTGGGGCTCACATGTCCCATCAGGGCTGACCTTCACATGAGGGACTGAGCCAACATTCACATATGGCCAAGCCCTGGGGTGGGAAACAGTCTATTCTGGCCAAGGACAGGACTGTGCGTGAAGGGTGGGGGGATAGATATGAGGGTGAGCATGCAATCTCTAGAGAGCACACAGATATGGCAACTTTTTATTTCCAATGATTCCTTTTTTTGTTGAAATTATACTGAACACAAATAAAAGTACTATGAACTTAATCTGAGAATAATCTACAAGGGATTCTACTGTCCTTTGAACCTGCTTGTTCGATGATTAAAGCCAGTATATAGAATCTAGACTAAGTATATATAGTAGGCCCCATGACTTGAGTCTGGACTTTCCCAGAGCTGCTGTGAAAGCCAATTCACTTTTTTCCATTTCATTCTTAGTAATCCAAGGTGGGAAGGGGGAGTGTATCCCCTGAAGTAACAACTAAGATCAGCTCCATGGATCTGAAGACTGGGCATTAAATACATGTATAGAACAGAGGACCACCCATCATTAAGCTACTGGATATGAGGAGGTCCACCGAATGCAGCTAATATGGACAATATTTTCAAAAATGCGTATTTCAGGCTGAATAACAAGATCTTATCCGTCAGAGGATATTCCTGTGTTACAAAGTTAAGATACATAACACGTCTTAAGCCATAATGCATTTTCACAAGCTTTGGGGGTCAGTAAGCAGGGACTTCTTATGAAACTGAGGTCTCCCTGTGTTACAATTCAATAAAAGCATGGGAATATGTGTGTAAGATGGCCTCTCTTCAGTAAAACAAGGTGTTTCTAATTTGAGGGTCTGTTAAATTGAACTGAATGGAAAAACATTCCTGTAATGCAGCAAATTGCCTCGGCTAGCTTTTCCTAACAGGGTTTACTGCAGTGTGTGTGTGTGTGTGTGTGTGTGTGTGTGTGTGTGTGTGTGTGTGTGTGTGTGTGTGTGTGTGTGTGTGTGTGTGTGTGTGTGTAGTTTTTAAGCGCTGGTGGCTGCACAGTTGTGCAACTGCAGCCCATTTGCCCAAAACAAATAGCAACATTCTAAGAAAGAGGAAAGGGGGGTTGTGCTTTAGCGAAGGTTTTTCGCATGTTTTCTCCTTTCTGTTTTCCACTAATGTCATTTGCGTTTAATCTGCAGGGCTTGCACAATTTTCTGTTACATCTGATGTTGAGCAACACATTGATAAAGGTCACAAACAGTCGTGGCACTCCCTTCAAAAACACCTCACTAAAATACACTGGGGCATGAATATGAATCCTGTGCAGAACCACTTTAATAGTGTTTTAATCATAGTCTAAAATGACAGGCTATCCTGGCTCTTGTGATATTTGAAAAGGTCATCTGGTTTTCACAAATGCCTTGCTAAATAGGTGTTGGCTCAACTTGTAAGAGCCTGTAAGTCTGCTTGCATTCCTGCATAACCATAACCTCTGGAAGCCACAGCTTGCCAGGGGAAAGCCTCAAGCTTTAGTCTGCTCACACGTCTGAAAGGTAAAACATGTAAACTATAGAACAAAATGACGTGACAAAAATTCACACAGTGCACAAAATGCATTATGCATTAAAGTGACCAACATAAAATGTTGAACTAATTTAGAACAAGAACACTCTAAAGCCTATAGCTGTTCTATCTTGATTATTGTTCAGAAGCAAAAAGGGACTACATGTACAAAAAAAGAAGCAAATTACAAAAGCAATGATATATTATATATATATATATCACAAAATGTATTTTAACCTGCAGTACAACCTGACTCAACCACAGCAAACAGGAAAGCGGAACACCTGTGTCGAAAGACAAATATGAAGGATTATGAAACAGATGTTTTGGTAAAAAGGTAACCCTGTCAGCGCAGGAGTCAACAATGAACAATACAAAGCGTATGTGTATTTATGTGTGTTTGTGTGCACCTATGACGTGGTACTAGCCCCTAAGCCTTCCGTGGAAATGTGTTTTTAGTTTACTGACAGGGCCATAGCCAGAAGGATTTTACCAGAAGGCTAATGACAGGAGGTGTATGTTGGGGGACACCAACCAGATTTCCACTTCTTTTGTGAAAATGTAGTGAGGGCAAGCTGACCACAGATCTGTGTCACTCTGTGACATCCCCCCCTGAGCCACTGTAACTGTTATTACCTTTGCAAATGGGAATCCTGTGTTTACTGACCACACAAACACCAGCCAGTGCCTGGTACCAAGATTGCTTACAGTCACTAAGCACACATATGTTAGCCTGTTAGTCAGTGCACTTCCCCATGCGGTGACATACGGATGTCTGCTCCTCCTATAATCAGGATGTAAGTCAGTCATCTGTTCAGTGGTTCTCCTCTGCCCAATCTAATGCTGTTGGAAAATCGTCCTGTTTAATCGTCAGATGTCCGTAATTACTGTCCTGTGGTGACAGTGCAGAAATGAGAAATGGTGGTTTTGCAATGTAATTATAGAATCTGGTTTTTAAACCAGCACTGCTGTTTGTTCTGTTTTGCACAACATGAAACCTAATGTTTGTTGTAAGGGAAAACACAACTTTCTGTTGGTTTATGTCTTTTATCTACAAAGTTGTAATACTTGTAAACTGAGGAATGAATTTCTCCTCATTTATAAATAAATAATAAATAAATGAGACTTAGAAGTCATTTAAGTATTGTGTAAAGAGAAACTAATTACACAACATACGATTGAAACAGTGCAATGAAGAGGTGGGTAGTGTTGGATGTTTGTGTGTATGTTCACGATTGTTTACATTATGCCCTCTTAACTTTAATTAACTCTCTTTTGGTATGGTAATTGTTTGCTAGTAGCTCATCTCAACATATGATGCAAAATATGTCTTATATGTAACCCGCCCCAATGAACACTGAAACCCAAGGTCACATTTTAATCGGCTGTAGCATAGCTGCGATACTCTCATATTCCCAGTAATGATGGGTTTCCAAGCTGAGCAAATTCCGAACCACCCGTTTATCACTTGAGTCATCTCGCCCCGTGCAATCCTTTGTCTGCCATCCCTATACAAGGCATAACCCACAGACAGTGGAGCCTTTTGAAATGCAGCAAATTTGAAATGCAAAAATGTTCTTTTTTTTGTTTGATTAATGCCCCAAGACCACACACTGTGTGGGGGAGCGGTGGAATTTTTCTCCTTAATAAGCATGTTTCAGGTCGAAACAGGCTGTGTTCTTTTTATTCATATTCATGTTGCAGTGTCTGTGAAAACAGGCATGTCTGAATCATCATAGCACATCACAAGGCAACTGTGTATAGATGGTTACTTCAAAGTGAGTCCCAACATCAAAATCATTGAAAATTATATTCATTATCTGACTGTATGGAGCATTTGGTTTTTTTCCAAGGCCTCATTACTGTCGTGTTGAAATCATTCATTTGGTTTTTTTACACACAGTTCAGACAAATCTGTACCTCAAAACTTTTCTTTTTTGAAGTCACATAATGTCCCTCTAAATGAGCACTTTCCCATGAATAAAACAAGGTTTTAGTCATAAACAAATCCCTTTCAACAATAAAAGCATTGGCTATGCGGCAGACAGACTTTTTTATTTCCTTTTTCTTGTCAGTCTTTCTCCAGCTCAAACACAAACACTTCTGCCACGACTCTTGGACAGTAAATGGACAGTCTGTGGAAAGAAATATTAACACTGGAAAGTATGCTCATCCCTTGAATTATACTTTCCACCTTCACTTTCAGATATCTTGTCTTGACATATGTGTAATTGCCTCCCTTACAGTAATACTTGCCTGTCTGCCTCTTCCTTTCTCTAGTTTGTATACACTGTATTTGTCACTATATTAATAACAGTTTGTTCTCGTCAAAACCTTTCTCTCTGCAGGGCTCGACATTAAAGGACAACTCCGGCGCAAAACAAACCTAGGTGTTATTAACAGATGTGTACCCACTCTGTCGCTCTCTGGGACATGTTTTCATGCTAATCGAATGAGTTTTTAGCTTGAAAGACGCTTAGCTTTAGCTTACAACGCTAGTATTCGGGGCACAGGGAACGTAAAAGCAAATCGCTATTTATATCACTAAAAAGGCTCAAAATATCACCAAACTTCAACTGTAGCATAATGAGGGTCCCTAAATGTTAACCGAAGCATTGAGAACTTTGTAAGTGTACAGACAGTTTATTGAAAAGATAGATTATAAAGACACTTGCGTTCATGTTTACATGCCGCCGCCGTCTTGGATACCAGTCATGACTTACAGCTGGCGATGCAAACTAAAATCAAAAGCAATTTGCTCAATATATCTGAAATAATCACACTTGTCTAGTGTACTCACTCAGTGGATAACTGTCCATCTGGTCCCTCCGGTCTGGGTCGCTGAAAAAGTTTCAAGTACAGCCCTGTTTATCAGAGAGGGGAAATCTTCAGACTGTACAAAAACACTCTTGGGCATCGCAACAGGTCCCACTCCTTGCAACACAGACACTCCTGTTCGGTGACCATAGCTTCACGATGTCCGCAGGTGACACCACCAGTTTCCCGAAGTATGAGGCTGTGTTGCGGCATTGACTACCGGTAGCTCTCTCTCTCTCTCGTAGCCCTTTCACGGAGCTCCCGCAGGTCTTCGTTCAATAAACTGTCTGTACACTTACAAAGTTCTCAATTAACATTTAGGGACCCTCATTATGCTACCGTTGAAGTTTGGTGATATTTTTAGCCTTTTTAGTGGTATAAATAGCGATTTGTTTTTACGTTACCTGTGCACCGAATACTAGCGTTGTAAGCTAATCGGCGGTCCGCGCTAGCGTCTTTCAAGCTAAAAACTCATTCGATTAGCATGAAAACATGTCCCAGAGAGCGAAAGAGTGGGTACACATCTGTTAATAACCCAAAGGTTCGTTTTGCCCCGGAATTGTCCTTTAAGGCTTGTCCGGGACAAGTGGATTTTTTTGTAGGGCAAGTGGAAGAGAAATTTACTTTCCCCACTGGACAAGTTAAAACTCAAACAAAATAAAATGCCATGTACTTCACGTTATGTGCCACTCATTTCGTCTATTTTACCGGTTTTATTTTTATTTGAAACAAATACATTTTTTTCCCCACAATCCGTCGAACCAGCGTCCAACTCAGAATGCTTTGATTGGCCAATCAGGAGTCTGTCCGAGTAATAATCGCCCGCAGTTTAAACATACATTTTTACCTGCCTCAGAAGAACAGTGGCGGAGACTGGAGCGGAGAGTGAGGTTTCTTCAGGCTCCGCAGCCCGGCCAATTGCCAGGGAAAGCACCAAGAACAATTAACCTTACAACAACAGCACCATACGAGTTAAAAAGGGAAAGAAAATGTGTGAACAGCTGGAGAGATGAATTCGACTGGGTGCGTTATGAAGATGTTCTGCGGCGTCTGCCGGGGGCAACCCAACTTGGCGGTGCAAGTGATCTATTTCAGTTAGCTGCTTCTCTACTTTGATGGCCTAACATTTCCACTTCTTAAAATACAAACTGCTCTATTTCCACGAGCTCACATTAGGAGGTCAATAGATCAAATACTGAGTCATTATC
Organism: Zingel zingel; assembly: GCA_023566125.1. Taxonomy (NCBI): domain Eukaryota; kingdom Metazoa; phylum Chordata; class Actinopteri; order Perciformes; family Percidae; genus Zingel; species Zingel zingel. The sequence goes on along the minus strand of CM042330.1, from coordinate 16,226,704 downwards.
TATTCAAAGTGACTGGATGAAACAAAACACCAGAATCTGCAAATGAAACCATAAAAAAAACATTAACTACGTAGCACAGCCTCCACTCTCCAGACAGTTTTGGTTAAATATTTCTGGATATTATGCAGGTGATGTTTTTACACACTTAGCACAGCACTTTGCTTTAGATGAGTTCACAGTTACTTAAGTCTTTCCTGTATAGTCTCCTCAATAATGTAACATTATACTATGCCCCCGACTCTGAAGGGAGATGCGTGCGTTTGATCTATGGCTCCTTGGAACAAGTTCTGTCTATTCAAGGTTATATTGTTTCATTACACCCCATCAATCATTCAGTGATGTAAACATCCCCTGAGCATAATGTTTTGCCAAATGCCCTTTACAGAGCGAGCTAACGGAAGGAAGAGAGACAGGAGGGAAGAAAGAATAAATGCACGAGGAAGAGAGAAGACAGATGATAACCAGAGAGAGAGAGAGAGAGAGAGAGAGAGAGAGAGAGAGAGAGAGAGAGAGAGAGAGAGTGTGTGTTGGAGTGAGGAAGAGAGCGAGACACTGAGTCAGAATGAAATATCCTGACTGAGAAATAGATAGAGATTCGGCGAGTATCCTGTTCTCCCAGTGGGAGACAATTTGTTTGGGCTGGACAGGATACAGGGCGGTACATCTGGACAAATTAATCCTAAATACTGTATACAATATCTTTCTTCCTGAGCTGTGTTGAACAGGTCCTTTTCTCCAGAGACGATCGTCTCTCTACAACTACAACTTTGAGTTACTCTATCAATACCTGCTATTTACAATTATACATATATTACATTGTGGCTTCCCTACCTATCAACAACAATAACACTGTAAAATGTCACAAAATGAATTGCTGAGATCTGAGAATGCAGTTACTTTGCTAAAAAGAAGTCTGACCAGGGAAAAAAACATGAACAGTGAACGAGACAATAAACTGACTCACTTATCAGAGAATAAAGTCAAAAGTAAGAACTGCACAGTGACATGTATCAAACTGAGTTATGACAAACTGACAGCTGCCAACCACTGAAAACCATCATAACGTTATACAGAATCTGATATTTACTGAGCAGCATCGCTTATAAAGCTTGCACATATGACAACTACCTCTTAGCATTGACACACAGTCAGAGTATAAAATGAATAAATTTAATCTTAAACCACATATTTTTACTCACCTTCCTCTGCACAAAAAACATTCCCCACTTGATTTAAGTCAAACACTTATTCACTTTCCACATTACAGACATCTCACACTCAACTTTACAGTGAGCAGTATTTCACTGGTTTAGAAAACTATGTAGTTGAGCAGAATATAAGACTAAGATTATCGCACAAGCTAGCTGTTTCATTCTCTCCTCCACGCTGCCTGTTGGCTCACAGGCTGTAGGCACCAGCCAATCCAGACAGAGAAAAGTTAGCAAAACTCAGACTAGCTGCCACAGTAGCAAGCCGGTTCTATTACCATCCAAAAGTCTAAATCAATTAATCAATATATGGGTCTGGTTTCAGGTGAGCGTATACTTTCAGTTTCTATCTAAGCCAAGATTTTAGCCAGATTATCTTGACCACTCGGTTTTTTTTGCCCCATTGGATGTCATTGTAGTGATGATGTACTTTTGGTAAGTGCAAATGTTATTATAGCCAATGGATATGAAAATTAAAAAACAAGTTGTAATAATCCAGAACTATTCTTTAAAACTCTCCATATAATACTGTAGTCCTCTGTTTGAATGTAAAAACAATTCACCGTGTGCATTAAATGCTACCAACCATTATGTTGTTGGAAGGACTTATGACATAAATTTAGTTTGAGGTTGAGGTGACTGGCACAGGACTGGTTATGTCAAAATGCTTGTAAAACTTGTGAAAGCAAGGGGTGTGTTAAACGTGCGAGGCCTGTGGAGGTAAGACGAGTTAAGCACGGTGGTCTTGTTTTGTTTTTTTACAACAAATTTTACATTTATTTACTTGTATTCTTATGAACTCGGCACTTGAAAATCACCAGGACAATGTCGTTTGTGTATCTGCGTTTCACTCCCTCTCCTCAATCCGGCTGTTTCCAGTTACCTTTCAACCGGTGAAAAATATTTACTCCTGAAAAAGTGAAGAGGATAACTTTCCATCTTCAACACTGTTCCAGGAGACATCTGACTTGTGTTGGAGGAGCTTCAGTGTGTGTGTGTGTGTGTGTGTGTGTGTGTGTGTGTGTGTGTGTGTGTGTGTGTGTGTGCAGTGGAGAATGATAATCATAAGAGAAGTGTATTGTTTCACTTAAGTCTGTGCTCTCCCACAGGGGAAGTCAGCAGTGGTGAATAGCACACAAGCCACAAAGCCTCCCAACAAAAAGCAGACACACACACACACACACACACACACACACACACACACACACCCTCCCCATTGTGTGTGTACTGTATGTGTAGGAGGAGGTTCTTGTTATACTTCCTCCTCTGAATGCACATACAAACTCAAATGCAGGAAGGATCCACCTGGAAAGCTTCCCATTCAAACATACACCACTAACCTCCGAGGTCAAACATGATGTGTATACAGTCTTCCTCCTACTAGCACTTGGGAATTGCCTCTGATCCTTTCCTTGTCTCCTCTGCGAGCCTCTCACATACTAAACCCAACCTTTGGACCATGAACCAGCTCACAGTATGAACCACATGGTTGAGTAAGTCTTTGTGTTGATAGCTTTCAAATAAACAGAAAGCCCAGTACTGTTAAGGATCTGATCGTCTCTTGTGTGTTTATAATTGTCTTTTGTGGTACAGATGTGATCCGTTATTGGTGTCTAATTATAAAGATAATAAACTTTCAAGATTTTCATAGTCGTGATTGTAGAGCGCACATTTCTCTGTCAAAATTAGGATTTGGGTTTAGGCATTGCTCCATAGAGACTTCGTTGTGAAAGATGATGAGTCTGCCAGGGTTTTATGAGGCTATTTAAAAGGTTTTTCATAGACCATCCTGCCTTGCAGCCACCTGCCAGCAGTAGAGTCCTGAGCAGGTCGCAGGGTTGCCAGTTTGGCACAATATGTACATATATCAGAGTCAAGAAAATATGTTGTTTCTGTGAAGTGATCAGATGAATTTGTTGGCACTTTTCCCCCACCTTACAGCCTCACAAATCCTTAAAATTACTTAAAGGAATAGTTCGACATTTTGGGGGAATATGCTTATTTGTTTTTTTTTTTGTTGAGAGTTAGCTGAGAGGTTTGTTACCACAAAGACTGGAAATACAGGGAAACAGCTAGCCTGGCACTGTCCAAAGTATAACAAAATGTGCCTACCAGCGTTTCTAAAGCTCACTGATTAACATAAAATGTCTCAATAGCTGCCAGCTGAGGCTACAGGAAGTTACTGTTCCTGGCCAAGAAATGTTTCATGTGCTGGATTAATGATTTCCACCTGTTTCCAGTCTTTGTGCTAAGCTAACCGGCTGCTGTAGTAGCTTCATATTTACCCTACAAACATGAGAGTGGTATTGATTTTTCATCTAACTCTCAGCAACAAAGTGAAACAAATTATTTCCCAAAATGTCGAACTATTACTGGTTGCTTGGCAACCTCACAACAACAACAACAACAAGACTCAGTGCCCAAAGTCACTGTGCCCAGCTAAGAAATAGTCCGACATTTAACTCCCTGCGAAGCCATAACTTGTTATTTTTATGCTTTGGTTATTGTACCCCTGTAAACTGTTCCCTCCACCTTCTCCACACACTGTGCATACTTAAGTGAGCTTTTCTAGGTAAACCTCCATATTGTATTTGTTTTTTTAACGGGTGCTGGTACGTGGAGTTTTCCCTTTAGACAGAGTCAGGCTAGCCATTTCCATCCGTTTCCATTCCTTGTGCTAAGCTAAGCTACTGGCTGTAGCTCCATATTAACCAGATATGAAAGTGGTATCAATCTTCTCATCTAAAAAGACCTTGGCACACCACGGTATATTTTTTATGCGTTTTTTTAATCCGTCATTTGATTAAACAAACGTTATGCACAGAAACCTTACAAATTTAGTCCGATACGTTCATTCTATTTGTTGCAAAATTCGCGAAATGAGACAAAACGGTTTCCTCTTTCACATCGGGAAAACAATTTCTTTGGTTTCTGGTTTGGAGATACAGTAGAGCCCTTTATTCTCTTAAACGCTGATTGGACATACAGAATTTTTTAGATTGAATGGTAGTCTTCAGAACCCTTTAGCAGCTACTGGTGAGGCGCAAACATCCCTAAAGAGAGCTGTTCTCTCCCCCCCTTTTCTCCACACACAGTTAATACTTTGCCCATCTTTTCCAGGCAAGCCTCCACGCAGGTTTTAGCAGTTCTCTCAGATGCACAGCCAGGCACAGAAAAGAATAATCACATGTCAGAAGCTCACAACAGCACAGACCACAGAAAATGGAACACGCCTGAGGGTGGAAAAACACTTCAAGATATCTTGCAGTGCTCTTGAATTTATTAAGACCCCTGCCTACTGCTCACAGGATCAGGGGACAACAAGTGAAAAGCATAGAGGCGTGACTTTAAATAATGACCTGCTATGCTACAGGTTAACTGTACTTCTGTGTTACCAGACAGAGTTATATTATCTTACCAGAATTATTGCTGTGCCATTTAAAAGATTTTGTATAAAACATCTTTCATTGCTGTGTTAGTCCATAAAAAAGTCAATTCTGAATTGGATTTATAGTTTTCTAAGGAATCTGTTTTTGTTCTCACAGTAAAAAGACACGTCGGGTGAAAAAACATTAATTCAACATTCTCTACGATTGACAATGTCACTGCAATACAACATGGAGTTCATAGGAATGAGCAGAGCCTTTTTATCTGCAAAGAAAAAGCTGTTTTACTGTACTTGTAATTAAAATAGCAAAGGAAGTACAAAGAATACTCTTCCTGTTCCACTTTTATTTGAAACCAATTTAAAGATGATTCTTGCACCTTTCATCTCTGTGGCAATTGGCTTGGTCTATCATGTGTGAAAACAACTTCCCCTAAGCCCTCACAAGTCTCTTGTTTAGTTGTTATACCACTACTTAGCCTAGATTTAAAAAGGACCGGATCAACCTAACCCCTTCAGAATTTACCCTGTGGGAAAATGACATAACACGAAACACAGAGGGAAAATCAACACTAAACATGAGTCACAGCCTGGTAACTTGCCGAACACCTAAGCCCTGCCTTAACACTGTATCACAAACAAATCAGCCCACTGAGCCACAAATACAAGATTTCTGTCCTTGTTTGTGTGATTGTGATGGCCCTGTCAGGACTACACTCACCCAGTGTCCTTTATAGTATGTTTTCATTTTGGTTTGAAATGCAAAATGGAAGAAAAACAAGGTAGTATCACATACCAGGACACATACCACTTAAAAGCACTCATGCTAAAATGGGTCATGCATGCATTTGTTTTTTCATTCTCAGTGAAAGCAGGTTTTCATACTCTATGACACAAAAGCATACAAATGAACATATCCACAGCATACTTTGTCCTGTAGTATGACTCTCTTTTTGAGAGCAACTTGCACACAAAAAACACACAGACACACACCCCAGGGGTGTTAAAGCATGGGCATGACAGATCACGCTGCCTCTCCATTATGACATCGTGTTACGATTAATAATACATGTTTCCTGACACCTTAATTAACTCCGCATACACCCTATACACACACAAATACACACAAACCTTCAGTCAGCACCAGCTCTAACACACACACACACACACACACACACACACACACACACACACACACACACACACACACACACCTCACTGTGGATGGAACACATCAACAGCACCCACAACACTGGATGAGGTACTTTAAGTGACTGCAGCTGTCTGTCCCTGAACACACACACACTGCAGGACGTGCCGTTCATTTGTCTGTCACTCATCCCTAGTGATGCAGCATTGAAGACTAAAGGCAGTGACACACCAACCTGATAATCGGCCATCGGACAGTCTGGCGAGGTCAGTGACTCGAGTCTGTTCGGTGTGTTCCGTGCCGTTGTCCGTCCGAGGAGCTGTCGGCCTTCATTTTGGCCGACCTGACATGTTGCGTCGGAGGGCGGGCAGTCGGACTCCATGACCAATCTGATTGGTGGAGTGCTAACCCGGAAATGACGAGCGGGATGAGCGTGACTAAGCCTCTCAAAATCTGACGAAAATCTTTTAAAACTGACCGTTGTCGATCTGAAATGAAGATTCAGCAACTGCATGGCCTAAATGTTTTCAGAACTATCGGTAAACTATCTTCGTAAAATATGAGATTGTATTTTTGAACGAGCAGCCATTATGCCCGGTTGAAAAATCCGGGAGCAGCCAGACCCACATGACGCGTTCGTCCAATCAGCTGCTGGTTTTAATTTTTTGGGCAACAATACAGATTAGCGCCGCCTGCTGTTATGGAGACGTATTACACGCTCAAGTCGGCGTCGCTTCTGTGTTTTCTGAGGCACTTGTTGGACCTCGGGGAGCCGACTGATCAGTCCGACTGCATTTTCTGCCAACAGTCAGCCGTCGGGTTAGTGTGTCAGGGGCTTTAAAGCTGTTTCCTGCAGGTCTATCTGACTGGTTAAAGTTGGTGCAATGAATCACCATTCAACAATGTGCATGACTATGATCTCAATGGGGACTTTTGACCTGGAGGTAAAGGACTATACACTGATGAGGTGTATGATGGTGGCAGTTTGACACGCTTTAGTAAATGTTTGTGAATGCAGTCCTCATGCACCTTGTCCACCTTCTTCGGATGTTTGACTGATAGTGTTGCCAAGCAAAAACAGGAAACACACACTGTTGAGAACTGTTGCCATTCTCTCCACTTTGCCCTATACGCATCTAGTTTTATTTATGTGGCAAAGTTTTGTGATATCTGTTGCTTCTGACTTAAGGTCTGGTTATGTCTAAAACTAGAACTCTGTTTTGAATGGCCACACAAGATGTAATAATTGTTATAGGGATAACAATGCACACTAAAAGACAATCTCTCCTCAGTGGCATTTATAGGATTGCACTTGTTTGTACATACAGATAGAGTAAGAGCTAATTGCGTGAAGAAACAAAAATAAGAGCTTTGAATCCTCCATTGTTTCTTCTTCTCTGCAGACGTGGCCAATCACTGTGTGAAGGGGGAGTGAATGTCGGCTGGTCCGTTTCGGAAAGGTTACTCAAATTATCATATATCGGAAAGGTGTGGGGGGGAGGGGGCTTTAGATGCTATATAACCATCCGACAAGCACTTTGGATGTAGCATACTGAAACCTTTAATCATTCCAATAAAATGGAAGTGAATGTGACCACTGCTAGGTTTTTGGTGCTATAACCATCAAAAACAAAAAGTCCTTTTAAACATATGTATTGTTTTGGGGCCGTGACAAAAGTCTCAGCAATAGAGATCTCAAATCCTTTGCAAATTGAACCAAAACTTTGTACATAGTTTAATTAGATCCCGCCAAGCACAAGTAGAATATTTAAGATTTTTATTTTTTTAAGATTGAGTCAGTGTGAAGGAAACTGTTCAACACTCCACAGAAGACACATTTTGCAAAAAGTCTTCAGATATTTGAACAAGTTCTGGATCAACAGTTTCAAGCTTTTTGACAGTTTTTGCCACATTCTGGTCTGCTATCTCCCCTTAATTAGGAAGTTGTACCATCACGATTCACCAGAGACAAGCATCTATGAATGAATTCCTTTGAAAGATTTTGGTGCCTGTTTTAATAACATCATGTGTACTCCTTTATGATGACATTCTGCTGTTGAAACTCAAACACAAACTTCATGAATGTTAACCCACATTTTCCACATCCTTCAAAACTGATGAAACGCCAAGAAACGCAGGCCTAATTTTCAGCAGCCATGGAGTCTGCAGTTAATGGAGCCACGCTCTGCTTTCATCTTTCTCCCGTGAGTTGTAGTGCAATCATATCATTAAAAGCTCTGCGTTAGGTAATTTGTGGAGAGTGACAGGTTGTTGTTGTTGCTGGCTGAATAGTAAGTGTACAGTATACGTGTACACACAAACACTTTCTTTTCCTCCTGCTCCTTGTTTCCTTTATTTCTCTGGCTGGCCTAGCCCTGGTTTAGGCAGTGTTTTCCAATACATGGGAAATAATTGGTCACCCCTTTCATCACGGGATTATGAGAATAAATCTCCTTTTGGAGCGGCGCAGCACTAACAGTCATTGAAATCCTGTTACATGGGGTATTATCCTGCAATTAATTGCTTTTTCAAACGCTAAGCTCTTCTCTCCCTCTCGTGTTCGCACACTTTTATAAATTTACTACCGGTTGACTCACTCCAGAAAGAGGTTGGGGGTTGTGGGACTTGTAGAGGGGATTGGTAACAAATAAGTTTTATTTCCTCTAAGCCTCAGACTCTTACTCGAAGTGTCATTAATGATGGTCCAACCTCTTGTTTTGGCCGGAGGATGTACTTTGTGTCCTCGCTTATTATTGAACTGAAGAGAGACTGACGATCCGCTCACTTCAGAATATAATTTATTGTAGGTATGTTAAAAGCAGACGCCCCTTTTGAACAGCTGCTGTAGCTTATCTTTCATCAAACAGCACAGAGGAGATTAATGTCGGATGACACTTTCATGTGCCGTCCTCTAAGGCGCTGTTGGTAAAAGATTTTTTTTTTTTTTAATAAATCAAAGCAACTGACAACCAGGGGAATTGTATGAGAGAAAGCATAAAGTAGAGAACAGACAACTGAAAAAACAAGAAAGAAAAACCGTTTACGCATTTTTAGCCGTGCTAGCAGCGTGGCTCTATAGATGGAAACGCCAGTCAGTCGGTCCACTACTTTGATGCAAAGTCAAATATCTCAACCTTTGTTTGTACCATGCCTTTAGATATTTGTGGTTCCCAGACAGAGTGACCTGATGACTTTGGAGACATTTACTCTTGCGCCACCATGAAGTTGACATTTTGGATTTCAAGTGAAACATCTCGACAACTAGCTGCACTTTGTGTTTAGTGTTAATTAGCAAATGTTAGCCACACGCTAAAATAAATAAATACAAAAATAAATAACAACTGCACCTTTGCCATCACCCTCCAAGACATACCTCAGTCCTTTCCTCTTCTGGGGTTCACCACTTATTTTAATTCTAGGTATCCTGTACCGCATTATCCCTCTGTAGAAGATCCCCTATGTTTCCTTTTTTATATATTGGTCAAAAGGTTTCCAGATTTTCTCATACACACCCAATTAGATTTTTAATATTTAAGTTAATCTCTCCATGGACATACATTGTGCCATATTCTTGATCCAAGCACCAATTGTAGGTGCCTCCATTTTCTTCCAGATGAGAGCTATAGTTCGTGTTTTAAGTCCGCCCTCCATGTCTCACTTTTGGTTATTGATGTTTCTTCAGAGCCAGATGCAAGCTAGTTATATATTGATGAAATCAACCCCCCCTCATTACAATTGTTTGTTATAATTTATTCTAAGGATGACAGTGTAGGTAACCCGAGTGATTGGTTTTGCATAGAAGAAATATATTTTCTCACTTGGAGATATTTAAAAAAATGTTTCCTTAAAATGTCATACATTAGAGAGATTTCTTCAAAAGTCATTAGAATCATTTCTTTACTTTACTTATTCCTTTCTTTGCCCATATCTGGAATCCTGCAACCAGCTTTCCTGATTTAAATGAAACATTGCCCCACACTGGGCTGAATTGTGACAGAGAGTCCAATATGTCCATATATTACTTTACCGTATACCATATATTAACCATATTACGAACTATAGGGTGAGCAATATGTGTTCTTAAGTACTTTAGCTTAGCTGAATACAGGTATAAATGCAATGGCACCTTAAAGGAGCATGACTCCATCTCCATCCATGACGGAGCATCTCCAGAAGAAAAATACAACATAATAGTTCTCAACTGTGTTGCTAAATAGTACCAATAAAGATTTGGACATTTCAGCTCCCCAGTATCAAATGGAAGATACAGCAGAGCTAAGCGGATTCGAGGACACTTCTTATTCCATATACATTTCCTGAAGAGTGCTGCGAGTTTCTTAAACATTAAATCAGTCTTGTGTTATGCATTTTTTGTGGATTAATTCAGTCTTTCACGGCTTCCTCCATCAAAGCAACTGGATTCATCTTTATATTAAATTGTTCTCCTCTACAGTTCTACTTTCCCACAAAGCTAAATGGTTAAAAAAAAAAATAACAATGGCTCTCCTTTTTTCTCTCAGCACAACAATAAATGACAATTGCTTCTTGTTTCCTTTCCTCAATCAGTGTTTTCTCATTGCACTGAGGGTGACATCATGGGCTCGACCCGGCTGAGCAGAGACAGCTTGTGTAACCTCAGTGATGGACTGGTGACAGTATGGTGGTGACGTGTATGTTGTTGTAGCCACAGCGCGCACACACACACACACACACACACACACACACACACACACACACACACACACACACACACACACACACACACACACACACACACACACACACACACACACACACACAATTGCCATCCACTTCCCATTAGCAACAGGAAACCCCTTGAGTCATCCCAGAGTGGAGCTCTGAGTGTAAGGCGACCTATTTCAGTGAAATCATGTGTTGAAGAGTGTTTTATGAAATCATGTTCTTTGGACATGAAGGGAAGTGAGCTGATCTTTTCAAGTTAAATTCTGCTGATGAAGGCTTGAGGGGGGGTGGCCTTTCCAGTGAAATTGTCTAGGTTAGAGGTCCACAATAGAATTAAACCGTTTGTATCTGTAATAGTGGTTAATACTGTAAGTACAGAATAATTTTAATCATCCAATAAAATCAATTAACTAGGGCTGTCAGTTAAACGCGTTATTAACGGCGTTAACACAAACCCATTTTAACGGCGTACTTTTTTTTTATCGCAAGATTAATGTTCTTTTTGGCCTGGCAAACTTTCTAGTTCTTTTCACATGCTGTTGCAACAACTAGTAACGTTAGAAAAACTACAACACCACACCGGATCTAGCTAGACCGGAAACAAAACAACAGGCACGCTGCACACACTTGTTTGAGCTTACGAGCCGGCCAAAGAGTAGTACATACCAGCAAACTAGTGGCTTTTCGGCGAAAATCTCCGTTTTGAATGGGGTCCGAGACCCGGTGCTAATACGGCACCGGTGCCTTAACGACCGTTATCTACCGGACCGAATAGCAACGCAGATTTCAGTGCCTTATTTAGGTGCCACTAAATGCCTGCGCTTCTTTCTGATGCTCCGAAAACGGACGTTAGAGGGAACTGAAACATCACCGCACGGAACGCTAGTCAACACTACACTTAGCAGCAGCTAACGTTAGCCTACTGTTATCTAGCAGCTGGAGTAAACACGGTTAAAATGCTGACAGCTAAACGGTGTAAAGTGTGACTGTATTTCACTGTAGATGATTCTAACACCAGACTGTAGCTGCCGTTGTCTGAAAAACACAGACTCAGCCTCGCCAGCCTCATGGTGCATTCAAAGTTGTTGTAAAATACCCTTTTCCCATCCACTGGTTGTTTTCGCCGTTTTGTGCTCTTTTTTTTTTCCGATCAAATTTTAATTGTTTTATATTTTTGAACATACAGAACAGACAAATACAATTGAACAAGGTGCTCCTTTTTTTTAAATATATCTTTCGGTTCAGACACCGTTTTAAAAGTATCGTTGTATCATGTTTAAGAGCATTAAAATGAGGGAAAAAAAGAAATCAAGGGACATTTAGAATAGATAAAAATGTTCGATTAATTGCGAGTTAACCATGACATTAATGCAATTAATCGTGATTAAATATTTTAATCGTTTGACAGCACTACAATTAACTGGTCAAACTGGTCATTTAAATAAAATCATAAAATACATAACTGTTCATGTCATTATAATTTTGTTTACAGGACAGGAAGGGATTTACTAGGGTTGACAAGTTAAAGACAAACATATGTAGACCATATTGTAGACCAATTTATTAGGCAGCATTTCACCCCGCTATAATAAAAACACTAAATGAGGGAATATCCTTGAATCTTTGCCAAGGGGCAGTGAAGCTGTTCTGGAGGCTAAACACTTCATGGCAAAACCACAATTTCTTTGTTTGGACGTTTTTTGTTTTTGATGACATCTAGCTATTGTTCCTATTCACTTTCGATGCACTCATTGTAATCCCCCTTGGACAAAAGAGTCTGCAAAATAAATGTTATGTAATGTTGGTTTTTCCCTTAGTCACCCATATACAGTAGCCTAATTATAGACTCCAGATAAGAATAGATTAGTAAAATTGATCATTTCAGTAAAATTTTGGTTTGAATAGAGACAAAAAAAATAATTGATTCCTAAAATAAATAAATAAATAAATAAATAAATAAATATATATATATATATATATATATATATATATATATATATATATATATATATATATATATATATAAATAAATACATAAATAAATAAATAAATATATATATATATATATATATATATATATATATAAATAAAGCAATTCAAAGTATCCATTTCAAACTGTCTGACTACATTAAGTACAGAGCATTTAGTGTTGCATTTGGGAAGTTTCACCTTGTTGTTGTCAGTATCAATCATACATTTCTGAAAATATGAAGTTGTATAACACTGGCATTGTCAAAAGGACCCAACATACAGGTTTAACAGTTGAGGAATTGAGTGTGATTATATATCTACCCACAGCAAATGCATTGTTATCAATGTGTCACCACATTCCACCATTGTTCAGACAAAATGAAAATGTTTAGCTTTATAACTTCTCAGAAGACCTTTGGGGAAGTATTTGTGCTGAGTATGTGCAAACATGACAACTCCCCTGTGTGAACACAAATAGTTCCAATCAATGGGGAACAATGTGTAGGTGTGTTACCATGTAAAAACAATTAGGGGTCATGTGCTGTAAAATCCAAGCACAGGATATAGTGAAAATTGAAAAGTACGTGTTAAACTCGGTTTTGAATTGCATAAATCATTTATGTTGCCAAGAATCCAGTCTCTCCAATCTGACCAACCCTGACTCAGCCTAACAGATCAAAGAAATGTGTGTGTGATGGACAGATCGGGATAACTAGCTAAGAGAGCCAGGCATTTTTGGCCAGACTATAGTCTGGAGTCCATCCACATGAAACAATCCCCCATCTCAGCTCCTGGTTTGATTGATTGTCCTTGAGGTCAGCCAAGGTTGTGGAAATACAGAGCATTTTCAGCAGAGATGGTTATAGTGGGCTGATGACTAATTTTGGATGAGACCTCAACACTCAAGTTCATACAGTTCACAGTGTCTAGGAGCTTATGTTAACATATACAGTAGACTACAGTATCGCAGTAAGTTGTTATTTTTTGTTCTAAAGGCAGACTTTATACTATGATAGAATGGAAGAAATTCCTTAATTGTAATGCTAACATATACAGGTAGTTGAATAGCCAGTAGCCCACTTCTATCTCCCACACTCCAATTCTTCATTCATAGCAAATTGTCAGCTGTCCAAAGACACAATGGTAATGGCAGATAACCAGACATTTGCAGAAAACAAGTTCTACTTTACAAAATTCATAAAAAAATGGCAGTATAATACCAATAGAGGAAGATGGTGAACTTATAAAAAGACTACTGTTGCATAGTATCCTTACTTCCTTCTTTCCTCAAGTAACCTCTTCAGATGCTCAGAAATGGGGTCAAAGTTTAGCTGTAATTACAATAATTACCATATTTGCCATAGTTATGCATGCCAGCTAAAGAAATATTTATCGTGTGTCCGTGCTGTGGTGCAATTTGCCCTGAAGCATATATCTTACAGTGCATATCTTCAGGAGAATTATTAATCAATTTGATTTAACAAGAATGAGTAAACAACAACAACAGCTATGAATAAACATTGAGTTAAAGGAGACATTATTCACATTTTCAGTTTCATACTTGTATTTTGGGTTTCTACTAGAGCATGTTTACATGCTTTAATGTTCAAAAAACACCCTCTATTCACACTGTCTGAAACCCTCCGTTTAGGCTCCCCTCCCAAAAAAGCCAAGTCTGTCCTGATTGGTCAGCGTTTCCAGGTCTTCCACAACAGTGCTCTTGGGCGTCTCTGCACCGTCATTGCAGCCGAGGAATGACTGTAACGGCACTGTAGCTGCACTTTCTGCCTATGTATAATATAGTTGTGTGAAGTCCTGAGGGCTCGTTTAAAGACAACCGTTTCAGTGTCCTGCTGTGCATGTGGGCTAACAATCACACTGCCATGGCTGATGCTGTGTTCATTTCATATTGTTTAGACCGTACTTATGAGCAGCTGAGGTGAAAAGAAAACGTTCACTTCAGCCTCATGGTTGTAATTCTGAGTATGAGATATCTGGAATTTCTGACAATTGTTTTCTCAGATTAGATGAAAAAAGTGTCAACAAACCAAAAAGGGCAGTATATTTTTTGTGGAAAATGTTCATCATAAAAGGCATCTATTTATCACCATTATTCAGTACCCACACCAGAAAGACAGATGTGTGAGCAAAACAGGCTAATCATCATTTAAAGGGTAACTACTGTTTTTTTCAAAACAAGCTACAATGTAAGTTAATAGGGCAATTGTGCAGCTTGTATTTACATTCACTAAAGTGCTTGTTTTGCCATTGACAGGCTCAGATTAATATTCTAAGTGTCTGAAAACATTATGTAAAGGATTTCTAAGGAGGTTGACCTTTCTGTTAAGAGTAAGATCCTTTTTTAAAAACATAAAAACATGCGCAAAATTGCGTTCGTTAAAGCCACCAGACTCCATGTAAACAAACAGTAATTTAAGCATCGTAAAATACACGTAATTCAAAGTCGACAGAAACAAAATAAAACTATGAAAAGCCATTTTGGGTCATCTTTCCACTTTTACAACCATCACAACTCTAGTTTTGGATGAAATAAATACATAGTTTACCGTTTTACATGTGAAAATATGTTGGCTATATACATGCTAAAAGTATTGTTTTTTTTAAATGGAGTCTGGTGGGTCTTAAAAAGCTTTTAAAAAGGCCTCTTTGTGGGGATCCTTTCCATAATGTTGTCAGACACTTGGAATAATAATCTGAGCCTTTCAGTGTCAAAATAAAGCACTTTTAGTGAACCAAATTGACGATGCACATTTGCCCCATAGGGTTACATTAGAGCCCGGTCTGTGGCTGCCGGCTACAGCGTTCACGCTCAATACTGGACCAATTTCAAAGATTGTTGGTCCTATCAGTCATTCTTACACAAAAACATAGGAAAATATGGTCCAGGTTGGGAAGAAAAAAACAGTAGTTATCCTTTAAAGAACTAACTGTAGCCTACGTCTGACTTGAGTTCGAGTCTCAGTCTCCAGCTCTGCTCAGAGCAGCTCAAATGAAAAATAATTCACAGCGATGGCTGGCTGTCAGCCAGATCAGATTGAACTATTCTTAGAGCAGATCAATTCCCAGTCTCTCTTTACCGCTGCTGGTGGTGAGTGACTCCACTAATTATAACAAGGGAGAGCATGCCCTGAATACTGTTTTCTCTTCCAGCTCACTTGCATGTGGATGCAGGCACACTCCTACACTGCACTGTATACACACACACACAACACACACACGGTTACACACTGGCTAACCATCTATATAACGCTACAACCTGCAGTCCAGCAACATAAACTATCTTGCATAAGAGCAATGTACAGCCTACACATGTAGTATGGTGTGACCTTGTGTAATGTTTACAACATAAACTCTGAATTACGCTGGAACAAATCATCATCATATCACACACACATAAACACACACTGTGTTTATCACAGCCAACGCAATACGTCAGTTTTTCCAGTGTATACCTAAACACTGTGCCACACATAAACAAGCAACAAACATGCATCATAACGTTGATGCACTGACGCACCAGGTCCGGACCATTGTCACATAACAATAAACCTTTGGGCCTTCCACAGCTCTGCCGCCCTTTCCCACTGTGGCTGCTCATCCTGCTTTTTGAACTTTTTTTTAAAAAAGGGAGCGAGAGACCGCAGAGAGAGAGGAAACCTGTTCCTGTGCCTGTTCGACTGCATGACAAACACACTTGCTCACAGAGACGCACGCATGCATCAATCACTTGGTGAGTCACCTTTTTCATAGGACGACCACTGTACAAAGAAAGAATGTAAGGCCTAAAAATAACAGCCATCATTCCTATGGAATCTGCAGCTCATCCATGTTTGGACAGCCTGCAGAGACAGGTTCACATGACCTTTTTGAGTAAAGCTGAGCCAAACTGCTATGACCTGGTTAAGTGTGTGACCTCTTATGGAAGGAACTGTGTTGGAAATGTGGAAAGAAATGGTTTGGAACGGCATGCTTCTGTTTAGCAGGAGTGCTCACACACACATACACAGGCCAGCTGGTGCTCTGTGTTTAGTGAACGCTCAGTAAGCCTCTACTGCAGCTACTGTGCTTGTGCTACATAAAGCAGTGGAAAAAGAGAACTCTTGCGCAACACACACATGGTCACGCGTGTGTGCACACACCCCAACAAACACACACAAACATGCACATTTATAATTACCTCAACACTTCTCATCACAGAAATGTTTTTCAATCACCCTTCAATTTCTGGTTCTCACATTCTTAAATAACAGTCCATAGTTCACTGATTATACTTTTTCGAGAATATTGCATAATTTTCACACTGATTGCACAGTATTGGCTTGCTTGCTTGTTTGTAAGTAGCTCTGTCTCTGGGAGCCCAGCTGCTATGATGTTGTTTACAGAGCCGCGCTGCGCTGGCATATTTTATGTGAATGCTTATAGCCCAGCACCACTAAGGCTTTATAGGGGTGAGTCATATCCACATAACAAACAAGCCCAGCATGGGGAAATATCATGGTGATGTTAAAGGTAGAGTTAAGGCTCATACACTGGAGCATTGTACAGGCTAGTTCACACTTGAGGCCTAACATTTGGAGAGCAAACAGCTCAGGTGCCATACAGGAGGTCTGTGGAGAGATTGTTGCAACTGGTAATAAATGGTAATAAGAGCTGAACATTATAAGGAGCAACTGAGTCAGAGAAAGAGTTTTAAAGATCGTTAATTATTGTCTAAAAAAATGCATGCTTGATGAGGCAGCCATAATAGGTAGCAGATGCTTTCTTCATTCCTCTCACATGGTCGGCGTTTTTTTTTTTTTCCAAAATCAGCAAAATCTCAGAACAGGAATTCCGAGATTCATGACACCACAAGATACAAGGAAGAAGGGTTACATGAATGTTTGCACCATATGCTTATGTAGTCTTCTGTGAAAGGTAATACAGCAGAGCCGGTGCAATTACAGGATTGCTCAATGGTTGTGTCACCAGGAGGCTGGACTGGTCGGGCGGAGTGTTTGAGCTCTGAGCTCAACATCACCGGAGCTCACTCACTCTCTGCCTCTCGGAGTGTGAGGCGGTCTCTCTATCTCTCTTTGTCTCCTTTTCCCTATCTCTCTCAGTCTGGACTCTGAGGGATCGGAATATTCTCACCAAAAGTACACAGACCTCAGAGCCACAGGCATTCACTCTCCAAAAACGACGTGGGTTTGGATTATTACCGTCACTGAAATCCGCTGAAGTTTAATTTATATCGCAACTATAATGAATCTCACACGGAGAAATGGATCGCACCGTTTGTAGTTTATTTTAAGGACACATCCTAAAACCAGTCGGGGTCTCGTTTATGTTTTCATGGTGAATCGGTCTATCAGGATGAACTTGCAGTGGAGCAGTCCGGCACAATGCATCCGCACCGGGAGAGTCGCGCACAAGCGGCTGGACTCAGACGATCAGCCGCCAGCCAAATGCGCCAGGCTGACCGAGGCGGGGGACACACAGGGACTCCTCGCCACCTCTCCCGGCTCCCCGGTCAGCCCAGTCTCAAGCCCTGTCCCGGAGACCCACCAGGGGCCATCCAGTATAGGACCGTTTCTGCTTCTACCTCTGGCGGACCGGGAGAGCGTGCACAGCGCGATGAACACCAACAGTGGCGATGAGCTGCTGTGCAAGGTATGCGCAATCCAGACGTTGTGCAATTTCTTTGAATGAATGGTGTTTCAAGACATCGCGTTGCTCAATAGCCTGTCTGACATGTCATCAGTATTTAGCTGACTTTTTTCACCAAATGTCATTCTCACGCGAACTGTGTCACACTTTGCGTAACAACAGGAGTGTAACTTCATGATTTGTAAATCGCGAATATGATTATTTGAAATCTGTTTGCAAATACACGAAAGACCAGTCAACCCCATAAAGCCTATGCTGTGTTGTGATAATACAGACTACCTATGGAAATCCACCTATCCTGTGTGTCTGTCACACTGTGTGTCTGACGCACACAAAATGCAAATGTGAGGCAGTGAAAAGACTCATGAAAACAAGGATCCTTTATGAGGACAGGGCCCTCCGCTGTCCCAGATCGATGTGTTTATTTTGCGTATAGACCTGCAGGCGTTTGGCTTTGTTATTAATAAAGTTAATCGCTATATGCTTTGATGATTCATTTGTCATGAAAAAAGCAAAAGCAGTGTATTGAGCTGGAAACAAAGCATATCCTACGCCTTCCATTTAACTCACTGCCAAATTTGCATGCTTGTTTCCTCAGATGATCATTAGGAACACACTGACCCATTGCCTCCTCCCCCTCACATTCTCCTTTCCTCACTATCTTTCTAATTCCAATTCTGCATCTCTGTGCCTCCCCTCTCTTTCTTTCAGGTCTTTGATATGGGGATGTACCAGGAAAAGATCAGAGCCTATGACATCCTACCAGCCCACAGAAATGTGGCCGGCATAAGGGACATCATCCTTGGCGAATGCAAAGCCTACATCTTCCTGGACAAGGACTTTGGGGACATGCACACCCTAGTGAAGAGCTGCCGCAGGCTGGATGAGGAGCACGCCTGCAGCCTCTTCCGTCAGGTGGCTCTGGCTGTGGCACACTGCCACCAGGCTGGCATCGTGCTGGGTGACCTTAAACTGCGAAAGTTTGTCTTCGCTGATGAGAAAAGGTGAGACAATCACATCCCTTACAGTACTTTCAAGGAAACAGATTTAAAATATTGTCACACAGTGGATGACACCTGAAAACTTTCTCATGTTGTTTAACCATCCACCTGTTCAGCATCCTGTTCCTTCTTCCCAGTTTCGTCCAGCTCTATTTGTATCAGTTAACTTTATTTGGATGCTCTCAGACTTTAAAACATGCAGGGTAGTGGGATGTGCCAGTGAAGGCACAGAGCAAACGTGGCAGCAGCTGATACACACAGGCCATGTGTGCAGATATCAATGTGGGCACAGATAGAGTAGGAGTTCTGTACTTGTAGAGGCAGACTGCATAGCTTCCCAGATTATCACCCTCTCTGTCTGTCTCCCTTTCTCACTCTCGATGTGTCTCTTTGTATGCTTGTGTGTTTGTTTTGCATGCCTGTGTGTGCGCGCGCATGCATGTGTGAATGTTGTGGGTGGTAGTTTGGCCGAGCTGCTAGACGAGGCTGGTGAATGAGACACTCATCCCCTTCTGTGGTCTATATTTTTTAATATATTTATTCCTCATTATTTATTGATACATTACATCATAACTATGCTGCAGCATAACTGATGCTTCCAACAAGGATTCATTCAAATACACTTTTATCCATGCATGGAGTAGACACACACACACACACACACACACACACACACACACACACACACACACACACACACACACAGCTTACAAAACTATTTGTTGCCTCTTTGCCCTTGCGTCACTTGCTTTCCTGTAAGCACCCGCTGATGCCGCACAACCACCCCCACCACCCCGCCTTCCAAAGGCCCTTTTTCATGGAGACTTTTTAACAGTAACATTCTCCAGCCATGACCTCTGGGTTTCCAGGGTCACACTGGATGAATGAGAGCAGACAGCCAGCGAGAGAAGTTGAAGTTGGTTGTGTCCCTCTGATAGCTATACGGCTGCAGAGTGATGAGTCACAGTGTATATGTGCAGAGGGGGAGATGAGGGGGGCTGCATAGCTGATTTTCTTTTCTTTGTGAGTGTGTGTGTGTGTGTGTGTGTGTGTGTGTGTCCATACATGTTTGTATGGGTGCTGATTACACATTCAGAGCAAGTTCAAATGCCTTTTTTGCCTGGAATTCAGTATTTTGTTAGATGGGTGACCATAGTGCAACATTGATGCTGGTAGACCCACAAGACCTGCTTTACCCTGGAGTTGTGGGATGACATATTCTTTTTAACTTCTCTTTTTGCTTTAGCTGGTGACATACTGCAGTGCCACTACAAATGATCTTACTGTGATGTAAAAACAAAGCTGCAGATTTCGCTGGTAGTGTAGAATTTGGCTTTTGTACACCCTAAGATTGCTGCCTCTATCCAATTACAGACAGACTGATCAACAAGTAGTCGTAAGTCCTTGAAATGTTGTGATTCTGCATGACCTCATTTATCCCGGCATACACTCTTCCAAATCCACAATCAGGCATCTTTCAAACCCCAACAATTGCACTGTGACGCAATGTCCCAGCCAACAATGCAGCACTCGAAGCTAGAGACACAGAAAGTCACAACAATTTGACAAATGAGACACACACACACACACACACACACACACACACACACACACACACACACACACACACACACACACACACACACACACACACACACACACACACACACACACACACACACACACGTTTAGGGAAGGTGACTAGCAATGTGAAGCATGCAGAGCTTCACTGCCGGGCCAGCCTTCCCGTGCGTCACTGATGTGGCAACAGCCATTTGAGGGTAATTATGGGATGGCTGGCGCAGCGACTGTGGAACCCAGGTGCAGATAGCCGCGGCAAGAGAGAGAGAGAGAGAGAGAGAGAGAGAGAGAGAGAGAGAGAGAGAGAGAGAGAGAGAGAGAGAGAGAGAGAGAGCGAGAGCGAGAGAAGATATGGACTCTCAACAGAAGGATGACTCACTCTCTCCACCCCTAACTCTCTCTGTTCTGTTTCCTTTTCTGTCTCCATCTCTTGTTCTCCTTTCCTGACATCCACTATCTTGGTGTTTAAATATCAGTTGCCTTCTATCTTGGTCCTTCTGGCTGTCACTCTTTTCATCCTCTCTCTGGCTGACTATTTCTGAAGTTCCTCACAGAGTCAACCCCTCTGAATGTGTGATAAAGCGGCACACTTTATGTGTGCGTTTGACTTGATAAAACCTCCTCCATCACCGTGTTATTTGTGGGAGCAAATACTGAGAAGCACAAATTAAATTTGAATTAAAAACACAGCACATCTGCTGCTGTAGAAAATGTATCACTCATTTTTCCCATCAATTATTTTGTAAGAGTGTTTTAGCGGTCTCATTCTACAAATAAACTTTCACAATCTTAGTTGCGCTGGTGCTGGACTAAACGTATCTCCCCCAGCTAAATATAGCTGTGTGTGTGTGTGTGTGTGTGTGTGTGTGTGTGTGTGTGTGTGTGTGTGTGTGTGTGTGTGTGTGTGTGTGTGTGTGTGTGTGTGTGTGTGTGTGTGTGTGAGGTGCTGGAGTTGTATATTTATGTATGTGTCTATGTGACCATGTGTGCCAGGAAGTCATTGGAAATTTGCTTAAGCAGCTCAGCTTCTCAAACAGGACTCATTGCTGTGTGTGTGTGTGTGTGTGTGTGTGTGTGTGTGTGTGTGTGTGTGTGTGTTGTTTTTCCATGATGCAATCAGTGACTTACATTTAACGGATTCCTGAAATGTTTGCCAGTGTTAAACAAAGCTACTGTTAGAAATAGAACCTCACACATACACACTCAGTGGTGTACTAGAAATAATTAATTTTGCTTTAAATATTGTTGTATATGGGAACTCTAAAAAAGGACATAATTTCCAACAACATGACATTATTCAAAAAATATTCTGCTTGTGAAATGCAGATGGATTTGGATTTTGATTTTGATGGGGGGGATGAACATTAAGCTCTCACCACAATGTGTATGAGTTAACAGATGATGTCATTGTTAGTACTTGCTGTTCTTGTAAAGAAAGGGGATTCTTGAATGTTTTGAGGAATTCAGTAGCTGCTGGAAGTAAACATCTAGTAAACATTGTCAGTATTGTCAAAGCTCTTAAAAGTCCTTTAGAAAGTCCTGACCTTATTTTGACTTTGTCTTCACAGGACACAGGTGAGACTAGAAAGCCTCGAGGACTGTCGCATCCTAGATGACCCAAGCAACGACTCCATGTCAGAAACCCACGGCTGCCCCGCCTACGTCAGCCCAGAGATCCTCAGCGGCTCCGCGCCTTACTCTGGCAAGATGGCCGACATGTGGAGCCTGGGGGTCATGCTGTACACTATGCTGGTTGGCCGCTACCCCTTCCACGACCCGGACCCAGCCACGCTGTTTTCCAAAATTCGCAGAGGCCAGTGCTGTTTGCCAGAGGGCTTGTCGCCCAGGGCCAAGTGTCTGCTCCAGAGCCTACTGAGGAAAGAACCCTGGGAGAGACTCACGGCGAATGAGCTGCTCGCTCACCCGTGGTTCCACCAGCCGCCGTCGTCGCAGGAAGTGGCGCTGGGTGAACAGGAAGTGAACTCGGCAGAACAGATGGTGCCATCCTTTGACGTGGAAGAGGATGATGATCTGTTCTGCTGACGAACTTGATTCAACTGAGTCTGGCTGAGGGACCAAAACAGAGATTGCTATGAGGGATCCATTGTTGTTTGTTTTTTTACATTGGCACTTTTTAGAAACCCATTTGTGTACTGTTGAGTATACATACACCCTCAATCTTTCTACAAAAACTTACTGTACTGTATTTTGTTGTCGTATATGTGTTCCTTGCTAAGGGCATTGTTCACAATGATCACACATTGTGTTTTTATATGTATGTTTTTGAAAGTATGTGGTGCTAAAAGAAATCATAAAGACTCAAGATTATTTACCAGATTATGTTAACAAAATAATCTCTATCATGGAGAAGTAACCAATGGCAAACAGTTGTCACCAATGGTTGCTCTGAGCCTGGACTCACAAGGCTTCAGAAAGCATTACATGAATCCTGAATGGGATGCGAAGAGACTTGATGTTGTTCCTCTCTCGGACCAGGCTGGAGGCTCCGCCGGCTGACTCACCGATCCGGCTCAAAGAAGGCCAAGCACAAGTTTAACGTCTCGCAGCAGGCAGTGTCATAGAGTGAGAAAGATGCTAAGCAGAGGACTGATTGTCACACTCAGCGGGGACGCTACGAAGGTGTCTCATTGCCAATGCTACATGCTTTGCTCTCCATTCGTCTAAGCGAATGGAGAGCATTTACAAATCTCACACCATGCACAGAAGGTTGAGAAAGACGGGGTGTTACTGTGTAAAACTCACAGAGAAGTGTGGAGAGTTTGTCACACACACACACACACACACACACACACACACACACACACACACACACACACACACACACACACACACACACACACACACACACACACACACACACACACACACACACACACACACACACACACACACACACACACACGCAGTGGCACTGGCCTAAGTTTTTGTAAATGGCTAACGGAGAAAGAAAGAAAAAGTCTCAGTAATTTCCTTATTTGTAACAGTTAAAACTTAAGCATTTAACTTTTTAAAAACATGCTCAAACCTGAATATAGCATGAAAAAAGATTGCAAATTTGACTATGATCTACAATATCTGTCCGGCTCTTCTGAAACGCTGTGTGTGCAATTAGCCAAAGTTAAACCTAACACTAATGCTTCTGGTTTAAAATGAAATGCTGAAAGGAACTCTGCTTTTAAAGACTTGTTCACATGCCTTTGCAGTAACAGAGATGGTTGGATAAATCGTACGCCTAAAGGCATGCTACAGTAGGATTTTAGTGGAAAAAAATAAAAAAAATACACAAAGAGAAATCAAATGGTACTTCCTACTGACGCAATATGAGTTATCACTCAATCCAACGATGTTTGTAATTTTTAAGAAATGTGTCAAATATCCAGTTAAGGAACCATCAAGTCAGAAAGAAAACAGAAAAATGAAGACTTTCAGTGGAACCAGTTATGTTCATTTCTGTTGGAACATTTTGTCAAGCTGTGTTTCTTTGACAAAGCTGAGCTGTGTCGAGTGCTGTGCCCGTATCACTGTGTTTCATAAACTGAATGGCTCTGAATCAGTCTCAGTCAGGCGATATTTCATGTTGGTTGTCTGATGATGACTCATCACTTGAGCGCGTCTGTAGAGAATCGTCCTGACCTTGGCTGGAAGAATCTGTCCTGACTGTTTCACCTCTTTAAATGGTACTTTTTTCCCCTTCCTTTTATTTTTTGCCGTTAAAAGCTGTGGATCCATGGAGACTAGTCTTCATAGTTAGTGACAAGATGTACCACGTTCTAAAATATGTTTGATCTTGGACTGTGACAGGCGGATGCAGCACTAGTGTGGTTTATCCTTACAAGCTACTGAAGATCTGCAGCCAGCTATTTCATTGTGGCACAATCATTTTGACGATGGTACTAAATTTGCCATATCTGAGAAACGCTGTGCATTAAATATTTAGGTCACGCATTTGACTAATAAAACCTTTATTCCAGTTCTTGAATTATTTTTCTCTCATCTGCTTGAGATACCAGATGGGAACAGACCTGTGACAATCTGAATTGTTCCTCACAGAAAAGTAATTTAAAAGACTTATGATTTTACATGTAGTGAGTCACACATTCAAGTGACACGTAGAGTAAACTGACACGGGTGCACAAACTTCATATTGCACTGTGAATTACGTATTTGTGACACAACCTAGAAGCTATTACTGGTCCAGACAGGTTACAGATGAGATATATTCATTGTACAAAAGATGTAAATATGTATATTTGAAATATGTATGGAGATGTTGAATAAAGATCACATTTTTTCATATTCACATGGCTTGTTTTTATCATTACTGTTGCTTGTCTCTCACACATACACACACGCAACCACCTGCACATTACATAGCTCGACTACACGCCTAGAGGGTTTTCCTGCAAAGTTCTCTCCACGCATCTCTTCATAACTGTGAGAGAAAACAATACATTTTCTCATTTTTCCTCAGCACTTTCAATTTCCTCCTTGAAAAGGGGAAAAATCTCTCTCTCTCTCTCTCTCCCCATCTAACCGTTTACTCTTCTCTGACCTTTGCGTAATGTAACATTTAACTCTTCAAACACACAAATGTCAATAGTGGGTCAGTGTCTTTTCCTGGAACACACAAGGGGGTGCATATATGGCACTCACTCTTTTTTCCTCAGCTTCAGCGCCAACCGGTGGAACTCATCAAATACTGAACAGCAGCACTACTTAAACTCAAATACATACATTCTTTTCTATCGGATCCACTTTTGCCTATGAATCACTGTTTGACATATAAGAGCTTGGCATGTCTCCACCATCTGTGTGTTATGACTACCCTAGGCATGGCTGGCCGGGGCTTGCGTAAGCGATGTGTGCGTGCGTGTTAATGCACATACCTGCCAGCATGTATGTGTGTGTGTGTGTGTGTGTGTGTGTGTGTGTGTGTGTGTGTGTGTGTGTGTGTGTGTGTGTGTGTGTGTGTGTGTGTGTGTGTGTGTGTGTGTGTGAGCACAAGAGTAAAATTAGGCATCAACAGGGTAGCTGGTGTGTCTCAGCTGTTGGGAAGCTGCGATTGCCTAACACGTCAGAGTCAAATGTAAGAGCAGTATCAGTCTTCTCATCTAACTCTCATATTTTCCAATGCCAAAATCACACGGACCCTGTTCTTAAATAAAATTACAGATTTCTCTGTTTGGACATTGATGGAAACATTTGGGATAATGTAAGTACATAACTCAACAAAATATATAACATGATAATATATAACAGGTCTAGTCGTTTTTACGACATTTTTATGCGGAAAAGTTACAAATTATATCTGTAAAGGGTTACGTTAACAGACGTGTTTTGTGATGAGGAGTAAAATTAAGTTAGGTGTTCTCCATTGTGTGCCTGTGTGATCTCATCATGTCTTTTGGCCACAAGTATAAACATTATCCTTCCTTGTGATCAGGGACCATTAAAGTTTCCCCAAACACATAAACCTTTAAATAATAACAGACTTCACAAACTTCCTTGTTGGGTGAAAGCACAACAGAGCGTCAGCAGATATTTCCTTAATCCTCCATGACCTCATTTGATGACATAGAAATTACAAAGGAAAGTATTTGCTGGTATTTCATGGTATGTTAGGGTATGTTTGTGATGTTTGAAGCTATTTTAAGGCAGATTTCTTTTTAAAAACAGTAATGCTACAGTCACGCTGTTTCAATATATGTTATTGAGCAATTGAAACTTTTCAGAGGAAATGGGTGAATGGGATACTATGGGTTGTTTTTTGCATAGGTATCACCCGGTCCTGTTTTTCACACATAAGCCACACAAGGAAGTGAAAAAGCAGATCTGAGATTTGACACCTGCTTCAGTCTGCGCTCTCACATGATGTTAAGTATTGTGCTTCTTTCTGGAACTCTTTGGCACAGGCCAGCGCTCCACTGATGCAATGGAAACAGCCTCCTCTGTTTAAATGACTCTCTGACCTCGTATATTTCATAATACAAATCCCTGAATGAATGTGAGCTATTGTGTTGATGATAGTTCTGTGAGGAGTCTGGCTGCTTGTAATAAGGTTGGTATTTTCAACTGTCATCTTAAATCACAAAAGGCATACCTGGAATTCATTTTAATAAAGTCAAGTTATGAGCACTGCTGCCATCTCGTGGAGGAACGGTAAACTGCAGCTTTGTGGCAGATGAGATGCTGTTCTGAAATACACCTCTATGTAGGGTTCAATACTGTAACAGGCCTGCTCTGTTGCTCGTCCTGAGGTTTCTTCCATTGTTTTTTTTTTTTGTTCTCATCAATTGTTTATTACTGATATAAAAAGCACTAATAATGACTTTTAGATGGCTATTAATAAAGCCATCAGTTAAAAAAACATTTATAAAGTATACCTTTTTTAGAAAGTGGAACAGATATTTCTTTCTCTGTGCTGAAATCAAGCTTTTTAAAATCAAATATATTTATATTCTTTTTATCATGGTGAGTTAAATGTTTTTCAGTTTTGGACTGTCAACCAGACAAAACAAGACATTTTCAGGTGTTTAAGAGACGGACCAATTAACTGATTAAAGGTGCCCTGTGGAGTTTTCTTGTAAACAAACAAGTTATTTTTACATTCAGTGTTACTAAAACACATTCTGTGAATCCTTGAGGTCTAACATATGTTAAATGCATTTCCTTCTTTATAAAACAAAGTCAAATGTCTTGTAGTTTTGGAACCTGTATTGTTTAAATTTCTGTTTAGCAGGAATGTGTATTGTGCCACCCACATGCTCTTGTGCATGCACAAGGACAATTAAAACAGGGGCCCACACATAAAAACATTGCTTTGTAGCACTACTAGTGGTCAAAAACTCCACAGGGTACCTTTAAACAAGAAAATAATTAGCAAATGAATCATCAGTGAAAACAATTGTTTGTACCTGCGTGAAGCTGGCCCCCCATGTCATCCAAAAATTATTAAAAACACTGCTATTCGTTTGTGCCGTAAAAATTATTGTTTGTGCCATTAAGGGTTTTAAGTAATTAAATTTTACATTTTCTGGCCAGTGACGTCACCCAGCCCCCCATTAATGTCCAAATCTCCCCAAAATGGTCTCAATCGTTTGTGCTGATTTGTGCTTTTAAAAAACATTTGTAGCACGGCTACTATTTGCGCTGCAAAGGCTTCTGATACCAGCCATCACTAGACGGCTGGTGTCAGAAGGCTTTGCCTTGCAAATAGTAGCCGTGTAAGAAATAAAGCCTGATAACGTAAAATCCGAAGTAGAACAAATGTTTCTTTTAACGGCACAAATCAGCACAAACGATTGAGACCATTTTGGGGAGATTTGGACATTAATGGGGGCTGGGTGATGTCACTGGCCAGAAAATGTAAAGTTTAATTACTTAAAACCCTTAACAGCACAAAGGATAATTTTTACAGCACAAACGAACAACAGTGTTTTTAATAATTGTTGGATGACATGGGGGACCAGCTTCACGCAGGTATTGTTAGTTGCTGCCATAGCAAAAAACATGGAATAGTATAATCTTTCATCTTTCTCTGACAGCATGAGTCTCCATTGGCAATAAGTGGGAGTATTCAGTGTTTCAAGCAAAGCGGCCCCTCAGGGCTCTGTGTTATCATCGTTATTTTTACTTAGACAAATTAAGTGAAACAGAAAAACATTGTCAAGACATTAAAATATGCTGATGACATGGGTGGCCTGGTTTACACGGTTTGTTTATCATGACTGTTTCTGAGCTCTAATTCTTACCTGGAAATACAAGAAACATAATAGGACAAACATTAAATGATGCTTAATCTTACTTTATTCTGTGTTTTATGGATTATTAACTCTTGAGGGAACTCCTCACATCAGCCTCCTGACTATAGACTGTTCAGTATATGATGACAACAAAAGTCCAAGGGAGGGCAGTGTTTTCATGCTGGCCAGGTTTTTCTTCATCTTTGCAATTAAACTATCCTCTTTCACAGGAGGAACAGATGGATTACAGGACTTGATGGTATGGGATTAACAACAGTGCCGAAGGCAAGAAATGAAATCAAAAAGGATGTATTTTTGTCCTTTTTCATAGATTGTACATGTTATCTGAATAGGAACAATGCTTCTGATGAAATCTGCATAACTAAAGAACATCTGATCAATGAGGTTTTCATCATCATAAACCATTTGGTCATTGTTAACTAAACAATAGATAGTCCCATAACAATGCATTCCCACCCATGATTTTATTTGAGGCGAACAACATGATACAACCTCAGATTTGGGATTTATGGGGGTTTAAACGGCAGCAGAACAAAATTGTTTAAATTGTTTGGTTGTAAAAGCATCCATCTGTCTGTGGAACCAATCAGCCCTTCCTGGCCGGGACTGAAATGGTTAAAGATGTTGCCAGATTTGACAATCAGAATAAAAACGCCTGTATAGCTCTTTAAAAAAAGTGTTTTAACACAGAAACTGTGAAACATTTGAAGCATTCTCAGCAGCACCTAAAAGCATTCTGCTGCACAAAAACGTGTAGTTTAAGTCAAGGATGATTATACACGTATTGTACAATTCTAATTTACACTTTCATGTCAGGGTATTTTATCAGCAGTTCCTCTCTTCACACACTCTGAGAGAGATCTTTATTAATGAGATTTGACCGAATGGGACAAATATAAATTGTGCCCTCAAATGTTAAATCATATTCTCAACAATAATGTTATATTCTTATTTAATCAACCTTCATCTGTCATTCCTAATGTACTAGGAGTCAGTTTCCTCTATCCAATGCACACCCATCTCCCCACTCTCCCTGCTGTATTATTCTTTTAGATATCAAAGGACAGTGGTTATTGATTAAAATGTATGTATTTTCTGCAGGTAAAAGAGACCAAACAAAGAGAAGTGATCAATTCTAAGTGCCAAACATGCAGCATGTGTTCTACATCCCACATGAGCTCATCATTATATCCATTTGTCTCCAATAGCTGCAGTAACACAGGAGATAGGCTGCATGTCAATTCATCCACGAGTTCCCCTGTATGTTTCGCTGCATTTTCTTTGTGGCTTTGTGCACTGGGGCTGCAGTGAACACTGACATCACCAATTGCTGCTAATGGGGCCAATGGAGTGTACCAGAGAGCTTTCTGAAAGCTTTGTGTCATTCATAAGATCATACTGAAAGACAGTTCGGAATAATCTAAATGTATTATTCAGACATTCTGTACCTATAGTGCCAATTCTGAATATTTCTGGTCAAA
This sequence comes from Zingel zingel, assembly GCA_023566125.1. Lineage (NCBI taxonomy): Eukaryota > Metazoa > Chordata > Actinopteri > Perciformes > Percidae > Zingel > Zingel zingel. The sequence continues at coordinate 16,196,772 of CM042330.1, read as the reverse complement.
GTCATGAGAGGGTCAAGCTAATTCCAGCATGCACTCTGCGGAAGGTGAGGACGCGTCAAAAAGACGCTGCAAAACCATCACAAGACTAGCACAAATAGACAATCTCACACACTCTGATCTGACTAAATCGTTTGGCTTTGAGAGAAACCTGGAAGCAAAAATATCCAAACTCCCCGTGGGAAACACCAAGATCACAACCTAATCTTTCCTACAGTGAAGCTTACAGCTGTGATGTCATGGCTCCCATATTTTCCTACTTTTCAAAGGGAAATAACATCAGAAAGAACTATCTGATGCTCTTATGTGGGGTTATAATATTATATTGTATTATTTGGGTTTAATAAAGACTGCAATTAAGATAGAAAACATCAAGGCAAAAATAAAATGTTAGTCCTCTCCTCAAGCACAGTTGGATTTGTGTCTCCTGGGAAATATTGAAATTTAAGCAGTACTCTGCTGTCATCCTGTGAAGTGTTTTTACTCAAAAACACCCTCTGTTGCATGTCACTCATGGTTCAAGGGCCGAAAGGTATATTGTGCTTTCAGGGCTGCTTTGTTTAAAAGGCACAGTGTCAACCTACCTAATACCGACCTGACTTTAGTTTCCTCCTACAGATCATCCATGGTATGAATTGTAATTTGGCACAGCTATTAATTGATTATTTATTTATTATATAAAAAGGTAAAAAAGATCTTCCAAAATATGAAAACTGTAAATACTAAACCAGTCAGGAAGACTTGACATGTGTACTATTAAGTGTGGCTGTATAGGATATACAGTATATATATAAGCTGCTTAATTCCTAACCTCCTCTTAAATGATAAATCAGCACTTTTCCTTACTGATGGCGAAGAGAAAATGGGGCAAGAGATTAGCTCAAAATTAAACAAAGAGCACAGTGTAAAGGGATTTGCTCTGCCACACAGGACCATGTTGAAAATGAATGTCTAAATGAGTATACAGTAGCTGTGGCTGCAGCCTTTGTGGTCTTACATATCACTGAGAGCTTTGTAATGATTCTTATTCTCTAAAAAAAATGCCCATTAGCCAACTTGCTGCTCACTTCAAGCCCGTGGATAAGATGTTGAGTACATAGGCCCCATTGTACAAAAATACACGGATCAGTTCAGCAGCATTAACCCTTGCCCTGCTTGTATAATGTGCCACTGTCTGTGCATTTAACGGTTTTGGAATGGACATTACATTTACATTTAAGTACTTTTACTTTTACTAATATTTCAGTTTATACTTCTATTACACTACATTTTAAAAAGGGGAATATTGTTGTCTCCACAGACATTACTAATTACTTTGCAGGTTAGGATTTACGCTCAAAATATTTGCAGAATAGGAATTTATGTACACAACTTAATGTACATTATAGAAAATAAGTAATTGAAGTCCCCAAAACTTAAAATTAGCCCCATATTGACCAGCTACAACAGTTTGATGTGGACAGAATTTTTAAATACTGCTTATACATTGATGGAGCAATGATAATAATAACAACAACAACAACAATCCAACAGTTTATAATTTAACAATCTGATAGGGACCATTCTGCATAATGACTAGTTCAACTTTTGATATTTAGCTGGTAGTACTTTGTCTTACTACTTTTAGTTCACCTGCTCTTTTGGCAATTTGGGGGCAAACCAACAAGCTGTAAACCCAAAATTGACATCATCGCCTTATGAAGTTATTATAGTGAACTTGTTATCAAACAGCCTATTTATACATCCAACAGATCAATATTAGCATTCTTTCAGAGCACTGTTTCTTGCCACCTGACAAATGTAAGTCAATATTTAGGCAGCGATGGAAAGAGTACTAGAATATTGTATAGCCCATATTAAATGTCAACGTACCCACTGGTGGAACAACATCAGCAACATGACCCCTGATGTCTAAACCAACAATAAATTAAATATTTAGAAGGCACTTGTAGTAGCCTGTAGTAGCCTACATACAACTGATTAACAATTACACATACAGTGAGGAAAATAAGTATTTGAACACCCTGCTATTTTGCAGGTTCTCCCACTTGGAAATCATGGAGGGGTCTGAAATTGTCATCGTAGGTGCATGTCCACTGTGAGAGACATAATCTAAAAACAAAAATCCAGAAATCACAATGTATGATTTTTTAACTATTTATTTGTATGATACAGCTGCAAATAAGTATTTGAACACCTATCTATCAGCTAGAATTCTGACCCTCAAAGACCTGTTAGTCTGCCTTTAAAATGTCCACCTCCACTCCATTTATTATCCTAAATTAGATGCACTTGTTTGAGGTCGTTAGCTGCATAAAGACACATGTCCACCCCATACAATCAGTAAAAATCCAACTACTAACATGACCAAGACCAAAGAGCTGTCAAAAGACACTAGAGTCAAAATTGTACACCTCCACAAGGCTGGAAAGGGCTACGGGGAAATTGCCAAGCAGCTTGGTGAAAAAAGGTCCACTGTTGGAGCAATCATTAGAAAATGGAAGAAGCTAAACATGACTGTCAATCTCCCTCGGACTGGGGCTCCATGCAAGATCTCACCTCGTGGAGTCTCAATGATCCTAAGAAAGGTGAGAAATCAGCCCAGGACTACACGGGAGGAGCTGGTCAATGACCTGAAAAGAGCTGGGACCACCGTTTCCAAGGTTACTGTTGGTAATACACTAAGACGTCACGGTTTGAAATCATGCATGGCACGGAAGGTTCCCCTGCTTAAACCAGCACATGTCAAGGCCCGTCTTAAGTTTGCCAATGACCATTTGGATGATCCAGAGGAGTCATGGGAGAAAGTCATGTGGTCAGATGAGACCAAAACAGAACTTTTTGGTCATAATTCCACTAACCGTGTTTGGAGGAAGAAGAATGATGAGTACCATCCAAAGAACACCATCCCTACTGTGAAGCATGGGGGTGGTAGCATCATGCTTTGGGGGCGTTTTTCTGCACATGGGACAGGGCGACTGCACTGTATTAAGGAGAGGATGACCGGGGCCATGTATTGCGAGATTTTGGGGAACAACCTCCTTCCCTCAGTTAGAGCATTGAAGATGGGTCGAGGCTGGGTCTTCCAACATGACAATGTCCTGAAGCACACAGCCAGGATAACCAAGGAGTGGCTCTGTAAGAAGCATATCAAGGTTCTGGCGTGGCCTAGCCAGTCTCCAGACCTAAACCCAATAGAGAATCTTTGGAGGGAGGTCAAACTCCGTGTTTCTCAGCGACAGCCCAGAAACCTGACTGATCTAGAGAAGATCTGTGTGGAGGAGTGGGCCAAACTCCCTCCTGCAGTGTGTGCAAACCTGGTGAAAAACTACAGGAAACGTTTGACCTCTGTAATTGCAAACAAAGGCTACTGTACCAAATATTAACATTGATTTTCTCAGGTGTTCAAATACTTATTTGCAGCTGTATCATACAAATAAATAGTTAAAAAATCATACATTGTGATTTCTGGATTTTTGTTTTTAGATTATGTCTCTCACAGTGGACATGCACCTACGATGACAATTTCAGACCCCTCCATGATTTCCAAGTGGGAGAACCTGCAAAATAGCAGGGTGTTCAAATACTTATTTTCCTCACTGTATATAACCACCTTCCTGAGTGTAGCCTCACTAGAATTAACCTAATCATCATAACAATCTGATAATTCTGATAGAAGTAAGAGCACAATAAAACATCACCAAAGCAGCCAAACAAATATGTAAACAATATAGACTCCACAGCACATGCAGCCACAAACATATATCGCAGCAAAACACACATATCACAGCATAAGGAAATATGCACAGTTTTTACACACCCCGTTGCACACACACAAGGCAAGGCAACGTGGTTGCTGATGCTCTCATCTGTACAGTGAGTTGCAACAATAATTCATTTGATTTAATTGTCATGGTACTCACCTGTCTGAATGTCATTCTGAGTATTGTGCACCGCGAAGTCCTCAATCTGCTCTGGGTTCATAATAATATATATAACCAAAGTTTCCAAACACTTTGAGCTGAATGAGGCCCTGCAGTCACATCGGACATTATTGTCACAAACAGCAAACAGTCCTTACACACCTCACTAACGGTAAAAGTTCCCCAATGAACGCGGAAGTCACCACTGGATGATGCACTATTAGCACTTAGCAATTACCATTGACATATATATAATGGACCAACAGATCCCGTTGCTCTGGACGGAGACCAGTGAAGGCCATTAGAAGCACTTTTCCGGTGATGGCTAGGGTTACTGAGAGAGACGACGTAATGTGCCGTTACGTCCAACTGAGAGAGACAACGTAAATGTGCCGTGAGCAACATGTCTGAAAGTTGTAAGTCTTCTGGTAGCTGTGCCAAGAGAAATCTCAATCATTCCGAATCTTGCAGAGACGGAGAGCGTAGGTATATGTAAGGAGATAACATAGGCACAGGCTAATTATTGCTAACTAAATGCTAGTTAACATTAGTAATTACACTTAAACAGCTAATGTGAGACGAAACTGCCTGCCTTTAGATTTCAAATATAGGTGTCTTGTGAAAATCTTTGCCGAATTGACAATTTGCTCCAAAGTTTTTGGAGTTGAGGAGCTCCATAAAGTGACGCGGCCAGCTTGCGCCTGCTGGGGTCGCTAGCTCGTCGCTCGGACAGTCACGCTCAGAGACTCCGCTGTAAGCCGGAGGTCTTTTAGACCGGTCCCGTATAGAAGAGGCTTTTATTTGACTGATCATTTGTTTAAATATCACAACACGTCCATCATAAGATTAACGGGAACCTGTTTAAATTATGCCATAGGCTATACATTAGATTTAGTATTTAGTTCATATTTTTTTGGTGTATTTGTTTTCTGATTTATTAGAAGTTGAGTTTCAATCTGTATGATAAATTAACAGTTGTACATAAAGTGGTAACATGCTATGACATGTTATGTAGACTAAAGGAGAGACACCAACCTTTATAATTTTAATTGCTAATTTCCATCTGTTGTCCCCTAGTGCACTACAATAATATAGAAATGATAATTCTACATAACACTAATAGGAACACATAGGACACACCAGTGCATAGGCCTACTATTTTTTAATTTAAACTGACTTAAACTAATACACTAATAATCGGGATCGCGTTGCACTCTTTTGAATAAGTAAGGGGTGTTTGAGCTAAACCATAAACAATAAAATTAAAGCTCAGTTAGTTTTATTTTTCAATATTATTGCAATAGTTGTAGCATTATGAGGTTTTCTTGTCCGGAGCTTGTTTAAATACAAAGTGGTTATATTGTTGTGGGTTTTTTTTCTAGCTGTTATTTTGGAGCACTGCAGGTTGCCTCTGTGCTGGGGGTGTTGAGCAATAACAGGCAGAACGCATCTTCTCAAACTGTTAACAGCGTTTTCTGTGCTTGTGAACTTGTGAACTTGCGGGTTCATTCTTCCAAGAACAACCAGCAAGAACGTTCTCCCCAAGAACACAAGTCCGTTCTTTGCATTCTTGAGATTGAGAAACATCCCCAGTCTACATTGGCTCATCCCCATGTCACGTCCCTGTTCATTGGCTGGTTAGCTTGTCTCTGAGTGGGAGAAATTGTGAGCACTTACTTCTTAAACATTAGTTTAATTCATTAATTGTCATTAGTTACAGTACACGCATAAACACTAGTCCGTGTAATGTACCCAAACTGTGTCCAACATTAAAAGGGATTAAATCACCAATCTACATAGTTGCACAATGGCCTCCTCCCTTTCTCTTCATTTACTCTGAGCTCCCCACGGTTGTGCCAGGGGGTTATGAACAGGGGAACAGTGAAAGGGGGTAATCTTTCACTCCTTTGCATAGCACAAAGGCTTAGCTGGAGATAAGCTTGCACTCTGTAGCACAAATGGCAAGTAATATTAGATAGACACCGCTTGCTTTAGTAGAAAAGTTGATCACACATCTGAGACATCTGAGAAGATGTACATGAGGCAATAAATTATAGATATACAGAAATACACATGTATGCAGACACAAAGAACCAACACACAGACCTAAAAGTGCTTACCTTAAGTAATTTGAGCATTGTAAAATAAAAGTTTCAGGTAAAATCGATTTAAGTTTTGGAATGAGCATATATGTGTGTGGCACAGGGTTGAGGGCTGCTGTGGTCCATTTATTCACTGCTTTCGCACATAACAGGTAGCTGCTGCATTCATGAGTCGGGGGGTGATGGATGGAGAGGAGAAAAAAACATTCAAAGGCTGGAGGAATGATGGACAGATGGAAAGAAAAGCAAGACAGGAGTTTATGGGATGATAGCCGAGGGTTGGGAGGGAGGGGTCAGAAAGAAATGCAGCAGCAGGATTTGAAAGAATGAAACAAAAATGAGGGGGAAAAGGAGAGCAAATAATAGAACAGAAAGAAAAAACACTTTTTTTTCTGACATATGTGACGCCTTTTTTCACAATTTGTTTTTGCTTTTTCCAACGTTCTACATTTTTTAATTTTTCTTCTACACATTTTCAGCGCTTATTTCTACGTCCAATATTTTCTGATATAAAACAAAAATTTAAAACTGTTTAAAAAAATGTAAAGCTTATGGTTTTGGAGATTTGCTGTGTAGTTTTGCACTTTGAGTGAGAGGTTTAAAAAACCGTGTGATATGAAAAGATTTTGTGTGTAAGCAGTTGGAAAAAACTGTAAGGCAGGTGCATACACAAATTGTGTAAATTAGGGCATTTTTACATTGTATTATTGTTCCCATTTGTTCTCATAAGTTTGAGGTTAATAGCAAGACAGTTTTCAAGACTGACTTGCAAACAGAAGGTTAAAAAAAGGGAAGTGATTGTGAAAATAAATGTGATGATTCATAATGTGACAGAACATTAAAGACCTGAATCATCCAGTCATTGTGAAACGCTAACCTATACTTCTTCTATCAAAAGGAAGCACTGCCTCACACACCTAACTTCATCCTTTGTGTAAGCAATGCACTGTAGTGGTAACATAACAGTGAGAATAAAGCCACTCTAGTTTCCTGTTAAAACACAGCTGTCCCCATGGTCACCACGACTGGGCCACTGGGTCTCCCAGGTGCTCCACTGTGACTCCCGAAACTTCCTCTCATACCACCTTTTAGAAACCTCTTCAGTTTCTCTTTTATTCGCTAGCTCAGATTCTCTCCCAGATTTTCTCTTTCCCATCTCCCTTGCTGCTCCCTACATCCCCTGTGTCTCTGATATTTGCTGGTTCCCTTTTTCCCCCCATTTCCCCATACCTGCCATTCTCTCTCTTCCCCTGCAATCACTCTCCACTGAACCTAAAACGAGAGAATGAGATGGCATGAAGAGAAAACTGCAGGTGTCTATTTAAGTGTTCCAGGCAGCCAGGCAGCCCACCTCCAAGCATCCACATCCCACAAGCCTGCCGTTGCCTGCACTTGTCTGAAGGTCGCACCTTTCCGAGCCATCGCATACAGCTACTTGAGGCCTCTGAGCAGTCCAGCACCTGCCTGATGGGCAAAATCAAGAGAGCTGGAACAGTCCTTCAGTCGCACCAAGGTCAAAAGATTCTCGGCCTGTTGTTCATCTGTCAAGAGCAGAGCTAAGAAACACCTCTAAGACAATCTAATATCTGTCTTTGATGTTTTGTGGATGGACCTACTCGATCTGGGAGACAGTGGGGATGTGATAATGGAAATTGACAAGACCTTAATTTCATTCTGCCCCCCGCTTCGGGGCAAAGATGAGGTGGGCCTTTATTAATAGAGTTATGATTTCAAGGTTTCGGGAAAGTCTTTGTAGGTCAGTCATCAGCACTTTATAAAGACAACTTGCATTCCTTTTAGCAAAACTTTAAAGTGGAAATATGAGTGTGCACCAGAGGCCATTTTACCGCTGAGCAAACACCACTGTGAGGATTAAAAAGTTTAGGACTAAGCAGAGATCTAGCTGGAAAAGTGAGCCATACAGCTTACAGTAGGTTATTATTAAAATAAACAATCTTTCCAAGCAGCTGTAGCGAAAAACTGTTGCTAAAGAATATCTTGCTCTAAATACAAGCAAATATTGCCGGGGGTCTGCTGCCATTACAAGTTACATTAAAGTAGCATTTTTTTTTTACCACTCTGGGGCAACAGAACAAGCTTAAAAACACAACATTGACACGTTATTATCTTAAAAAGTCAGCAAAAAGTTGCCTATTTATACTTAAATAAATATTTTTGGGCTCCCCCAACTCCTAAGGAAAATATCTGGGTTTTTATGCTCCTCTATGATCGCCAGCTAGTTGCTAGCATTGTACTGTATGTCTTAGTGTTGGGCCAATAGTGCACAGTAAGGTTTTAGAGTTTATTTTGCCAAAAACAGCTGCCTGTGGCTAGAAGCAGGGCTAATAAATAAAATCAGTGCTTTATTTTCTGATATTTTCTGTTAACTGACAAGGAAGCACAACCTCCTTGTTGGAAGTACGGTCTGATTTTCACTACTGAAACTACTCCTTATATGAAGGTCTGTATCCTGGCAACCATAGAATTGGCCTTGAAATGTGATTGGGAATTTTCCCTGGCCTGGAGATAAAACATCTCTGGGGGAGATTTCTAAGTCACAAATATGTCACATTTCAAACCACCTCTTTAGTCATACATATTCATTGTTAACTGCAATAAAACTCCAGGCATGGCCTTCCTTTAAACCTTCATTATACCCCCAATTTATAATTGCAACTGTTGACTTCTCTGGGCATTTGGGTGGCATATAAAAACTTCTTGTATGTAGTGGTTATATCATCTGGACCAAAAAAAAAGTCAACTCCCTTTCATTGCTGCTGTGCCCTATAGCGGCTGTGTGTCTCTTTCATGTGCTGTCGCATTCAGCATGTGTGTTTGATTTTTAGCATAGCCAGCCATCAGAGGAGCAAGAGCCTGTGCTCCCTGAATGAACTTCCCTAAGACATGGCAAGATTTTGTCAAGCTTCTCCTAGAAGGCAGCAATGCTACCAATTACCTCCACAGAGCCAGTCAGCCGTCTCGCCGTTTTGACAGATGGCTTTGACCTCAGCAAACATGAGGACCTTCTCTTGGTTGACACATATGCCTGCTTTTGAAGGGAGAGGTTGATGGGTGGGGGTGTGGATATAGAGGATGCAAGCCTCATTCTAAGATTGCATCCTATACAGAACAAGAGTCAGGCAGGTGAGGACAGGTAAGTTATCTTGATGGCATCGCTCTGTACAATCCCTGCAAATGCACCTCTATGCAGTTTTCGCCTAATGATCGGCTTCATAACCTGCTACCTGCGGGACCTGAGAGCTCCAGCATACTCTTATTGAGCTGTGAATGAATGTGGCTTCCTATGATAAGAGGCATTGAATGTGAAGACGGACCAGCAGATATGTCCGTGTGAGGACAATAATAATAATAATACAGTTATGATGTTTATTTATTTGGTAGCAGTTATCAAAACAAACATTGCAAACTGTGTCTCATAACACTGGGGTAATAACCAAATTACAGGAATAAAACCAGCATTAACAACACAGCAAACAATAACATTGCTTCCAAACAATGAAGACCACTGAGCATGTAACTCTGCAGGCTTCCTTGTGTTTTTTGATAAAGCAGATATGACTCCGCTGATGTGCTGAGAGTGAATAGGAAAAGCTCTCCTCTACAGCAAAATAGCCTCAGTATATCAGTTTAATATCAACAATAATGTACAGTGAGTGCAACTCACAGTGGAGTATGAAACATCTAAATAAACTCATATGAGCTATATGCACTTTGCAGTGTAATTGAAGCACACTTGTTTTTCAAATTGTGGCACTGTGTGACTCCTCACGCTGTTATTAACATTCCCTCTGACATAACACTGCTGCTCAAACACCCTTAAATCAGTATAAGGCTCTCTAGCTTTACCCTCCGCAAGCAGCTGACTTGAACCTTTGTTTTCTGTACCGCTGTTATTATCATAATCAAGCCTCTTGACGCGCTGGAATTTCCTCTGCTTTGGCCGACACACCAGGCAGAGAGTGATGAAAATGCGCCTCATGAGTGCGAGCTCATTATTCTCGGCTTTACACATACTGTGAATATAAATACAGAGTAAACATACCTGTGTAGTGTACCTCACCTCTGGTAAATATCAGTGAATTATTATTGATTTGGTGGGTTACTGGGTCACCACATTCTACCACTTCTTTTACAATCCTTATCCTAAATCCACCTCTAGAACAGGTTTTGCTGCAAGTACAGAAACTGTAAATTTAATATTTGAACAAGTCAATTTACATGAATCATTTCCTCTAATTAGGCTCTTTCTAACATTTGTCTGAGATTAAGCCTGATTGTCAAGCTCATTTTCTCCATCGTACCAGCCTTGGGTGAGTATTGCGTTTTAAGTTTAGGATTTCAAAGGGCTCTGCACCTGCCTGGCAGCAACTGCAGTGCAGGAGCTGGACCACATGGTGAGCACCAGAGGCATAAATCTGAAAGTGTCTTTGTCAGTTTCTCCTCTACACACTCTCTTAATACAGTTAAGTTAATAATGAGGTTCACCCCTCTCATGTCATCCAGTGATGTTTGAAAGAAATTTAAAGCTGCGGGGTTTTATTGCTACTTGGGAGCAGCATAAAAAAAAATGTCCACACTGTTATAATTGTATAACCATTGGGTTGATATGGTGAACTTGTTAGACTTGTTTGTGTATTTACACATCCAGCAGTTGCAGAGGAAATTAAGCATTCATTTGGATTTGTGTTTCTGGCCACCTGACGAATGTAAGTCCAATATTCACTCTCTTTTAGCTCCTGGGGGAAATATCTGGCTCTAAATGCTCCATTATGTTCACCAGATAGCCATTAACTTTGTCTGTCTGCTGTTTGGTGATGGGCAGGTTGTTTACAGTAGGGAATGAGAGCTTTTTTTAGCTGAAAACGACCTGCTGAGAGGGACGTGATTCAACCAAAACAAAGGTGTGGGTAAGTTGAGGGTTGTAAAACCAAACAATGGGCCGAAGCCGCTAAAACGCTCCTTAGAGATGAGGGAAACTGCACAGTCGAATGGTTATTTAACTTTATTAATTTTTGGTTACTATAATAATATTGATTTTAGCTGCTTTAAAGTAAGGGTTTTGAATAAATGAAATGTCATACGCAGAGACACAGAATTAGAGCCACAATGGAGGTCAGAGTTCACTCACAAATGCCGGAGAGGTGACCCAGCCTACTTGCCACAGTGCTGGCATCTGGAAGCCCCACATTTATGCAAATGAGCAGCTATTACAACGTGGATGCTCATTTGGCCGAATGCGCCCTCCAGATGTGACCAGATCGAGGAGGACAGAGCCAAGGGGTTTAAACAAGAGAGGGTAAAATTTCATGAATACTGATATGTCATGTAACACACTGGCTGACCTCCCTGCCTTCAGCACTCTGCAGAATGATGTACCATACCAGAGGAGTCAATAATTCTCTTTTTGCAAAGCTGCTGGTGACAGCAACTCGACCGCCTGTGGAATCATTAGCAGAGAAAGTTCAGCATACTGACACTTGATCTGAGCAAATGGCCTCTCTGAAAAGACAGGTAAGGCAAAGCCCTTAACTCTGTGGAGAGAGAGCAGACTGCCAGCTCCTAAAGCTGATTAAGTCAACGGGGGCACCCTGAACTAAAGCCTAAAATTACAATTCTCCTCTTTCTATACACCATCAGTCTTCGGTCTTGGATCATCTCAGCCGCCCTAAACCTTGACCTTAACTGCTGAGGTGAGAAATGAAAAATAATCCGAGATCAGCTTCCATGAGTGATCGATCACCACACTGCTCCGATTGTGCAATGAAGAGGACAGTGACACACATTTTGGAGTAACACCTTGGTCCCCAGATCTCCATACAGATGGCATGTGCCAGTTAGAGCGTGCCCTCAGCTGTTGGCAGAGAGGGGCTGTCACTCAACAATTTACCCGTCTACTACACTCCATCCGCCATCAAAATTATATGACCAATATGCTCCCTTTCAGCTCAGGATAAGATGCCATTATGGCCTATTTACATCATGTGCTCTTCCAGTCCAATAAAAGACAATGTTTTAACAGGAGGGTAATATTTGGGTAATAACCTTGACAATCTCTCCATTTGTAAAGGAACAATTTCTCCTTTATGCTACTATGAGAGTGCACTATATTAATCAGTACAGACACATATCAATCATCACTTGGCCAAAAGCCAGCAGATGTATCTACACAGTGAACTCTTAAAAAGTACTTTTTGTTTGAAAGTAACTGAGTGAGCAGATTAGTCATTAAAGAGTCTCAAATGCATTCATAACTAATATGAAAATTGGCAATGTGTTGCAGAACAATTTTCTGTGCTTTCAAGAGCATCTTACTTTGAACAACTAATTACTCAGCCAGCCTCGTGAAAGTTGTTGTTAATTTGTTTGTTAAGGGGAAAGCTGCACAAGGAGGAGGAGAGGCAGAATGCAAATTGGTTTTTTGGAGTACTTCCTTCCTGCTCTTTACACTTTCTTGTAAACTTTTCTCTAATGCCTCTGAAGACTCTAAATAAGGGCTGATTATTTTAGACTGTGGAACAACTGTGGCCAGGAGGGATTCAAACCAACACAGTCTGTGCAGAGGCTGCCACATAATGAGCATGTAAATGGATGTTCAGCTTTAATATGTCCCCAAGATGTGGCAGACACACTAACATATTGCATATTTATACATGATTCACACATAGATAATTACGTTTAGACCACTCTGTTCTGCTCCCAGAGATGCACCTTCACTTCTCTTCACTGACTCAGAGCTTTGATTCATAGCTGGTGTTATTCAGCACCAGCAGCATGTACATGTTTCAGTTTAGACTTCAAGCTTGTACTAAATAAGCTCATAGTTATATTAGTAGAAGAATTACAGACTAATCTTACACACGGCTTGGCAGAACTAAAGAGACACTTTGAGTGAATGAAGGACTCTTCAATCAAGGATATTTAGAAAAAAGGAGAATTGAAGACATGAGTACTCAATAGCTTAAAACAACTGCAAAGTCATTAAACCATAACTAGGAAATGATTGCCAAAATAAATGATGTAAGCATCCAGAAGTTCAGACAGGAGCAGGCCCGTATTAAGACAACGTGGTGCCCCTGGGCAGTATACCTCAAAGGCCCCCCGTCCACCACCCCCTTTACCCGTGCTGTCCTCCTGGCAAAAATATCAAACATAATCAAGGGGATTTCTCAAATGTAATTTACTAACTTGTCCAACTACATAAATGTAGGCATATGAGCAGTGAGCACTATATTCAAATGTCTCAATTCAAAATGTTGAATTCAAAAAGCACAGCACTCAATTCAAAATGTCAAAATCAATACACATCAGTACATCAGCCCAGCAGACAAGCCAAAAAAACTAACAAAAAACAAAGCATTTTCATTATGCAAAGAGAAACCAACACTTGCTTTCCCCCTGCCAAAAATATCAGACATAATCAAGGGGATTTCTCAAATGTAATTTACTAACTTATCCAACTACATACATGTAGGCATATGAGCAGTGAGCACTATATTCAAACTATCTCAATTCAAAATTTCTATCAATTCAAAAAGCCAAAATCAGTACTATGTATTGCAGCATTGTGGGTAGGTCAAATATGTATTTTTCCGACTTTATTTCACGGGCCCTGAAAGCAACTCCTCTGGTCAAAAACTTTCAAAAGCATCATGGGAAAGCTAAAACTGCTTTAGCATCACAGCTAACGACAATAAAAGGACCTAAAATGAATAAGATATGGACAAAAGACTATCAATATTAGATCTAAGAATATGGATTTATTGCACAAAGTCCTCTGAAAGAAATACGAGTTCTAGGAAAAGAAGCGCAGACTGTGGACCGGTCTTTTTACAACTCACGAAGCGCCGTGCTATGTGCTTGGAAAACACGGAGAAGGGTTGGGCGCAACCAAGTCTCACCCAGAGGTGGGGGGGGGGGGTTGTGGGAAAAATGTTTTTCTTTGCTTGCCAATTACATTGAATCAAGAAAGCCAACCACTTATTTTTTATAACCGTTAATATTTTACATTCATTATTATGATAAAATTGTTTAGGGGGGTTAAACTGGCCACTTTTGATTATTATTAACCCCCCCCATCCCTTAAATGATACATTTGTGCGTACCTGTGGACCAACTCAACTCTGACAGATTGGTGAGGGGAGTGATAGTGGTCATGTAATATGGATTTATTTTGAATGTATTATTATTGTGAAATTAGTGTTCATAAACGAGTAATGTATGGTCTTTCAACAATTTCAAGTGAATAATATAACCATTTACGCAAAATATTGTTAAAGATTGTGTTATGTGGTGCCCCCCCACTGGTTGTGAATGGTTGGTGCCCCTAGGCACTGGCCCAAGTGCCCTTATGGATAATCCGGGTTTGACAGGAGCTGCTTATTGAACTGATGAAGGGAAAAGTCTGGTGTCCTTATTAAATACACAAAGATATATGATAATGAAATTCATTCACACTAAAGACTTATTTGTTCCGGCGTTCTGCCCTTTCAAAGCTGATCTCTGCCTGCATATACAGCTGTGTCAACAGATAAGGGAGCGATAAGAAGAAATAGTTGGACTACCGCGTCCTTTGACTCACACGCTCTGCTCTCGTGTCCTTTAATTTAGCCGCTTAATGGTGCGCTAACCCTGAAGAGAAAAGCCTGTGTTGTTGGGTTACAGTATGTAAATTTGCTCTTGATTTCCCAGCCTCACCTCATGTAGTGAATTTCAGTGTTCCATAACATAAATAAATAAAACTGCTGTGACACTGATACATCTAATGCTACACATCATGTTAGTCAAAGGTGTACAGCTTTGACAAACCGGTTCGCTAAAAGCTTATATAAACATGACTTGAATTGCTTGTGTTTACTTAGCTGATGCAAATTACCTGGAAACCAATTGGGATCATTTAAAACAACTCAATTAATGTGACTTGGGTGCTCCCTAGCAAACAAAAAGCCCTATCATCTCAAAATAATCAGTTTAAAGAACCACTGCCAGAGAATGCTGCCATGGGAAAAAAACAGGACAACAGCATGGATCAACAAAGCCCGGGCAGACAATGAAGCCACCTGTCTCTTCGGCATCTCAAGCCACTCAGCTGCTCCACTCGACCGTGGACCTCAAATGAAAGAACACAGCTTGGGCAACGTTTTGGGCAAAATACTCTGGCAGCCACCCCAGTAATGGGAAATGGAAAGTTAAGAGGTAGACAAATTGAATCCAAGAAAGTGTTGCGAATATATCAGAGGCTAAAGCCAGCTCATTGGTGAAAAGCACTTTCATGAATCCTAAACTTGATCGCTTTAGACACCATAGCTTAACAACAATGCAAGTAGAAAAAAAAAATGTAAAGTGTTTATGGACATACATAGAAAACATAATTGTCTTTCATTCTTGCTTTAATGCAAGACTATAACATTTGAAAGAACAAATAACACATTCTACCTCTTACAACGAAAAGTTGAATTCGTTAGCAATAAAACCCAATGTTGCTCAGTTCAATACACTCAGGGACTTGCTACGGCCTTACATGGTCTGGTATGACCACTAGCTTCTGATAGCTAGCATTAGCAAACTTTAGACAGATAATGCTGTTTAACAGATAGAGTCAGATCATTTACTTTTTACAACTCCTCTCTATTTGTGCTACTGTTACACAGCTTTCACTTGCATCTTGTAATTGCTGCTTGTGGCCACAGTGGCTGCTCTTCAACAAAGGTTACAAAGTCTTGCTCTTAAGAAAAAAATGTTATTACCCACCATACCAGTGCTTTTTTGGGTTAATGGAAATAAAACTGTTAAGTCATTCCTCCTTTCAAAGTGTTTGTCGTCAACCTACCATGACAAGTATGATGTCACTGTGTAATAATTGTCCTTGAGGCATTGGCGAGTTTTTCTGGCATGACTAACTCTCAAAGAGAGGCTGTGTTGCTATGGTAGGTGGTTGTTAACTCACTCCCAGCATGGCAGGTGTAATCACATAACTTTACCCATCATCCTCTCTGTTTGTCCAGACAGTTTATGCCACTAAGGGAGTGGGACTTGAATCCTAAAACGTTTACAAGTGTCTGAGAGTGTGCATGCTTGTTTCAACTTTTTAATGACCTTAGCTGCACCAATTCAACACACTCATTTCTCTACTGACCTTTCTATTTTTACAGCTGCATTATGAAATGTATTGAGATGTAGTTATGGGGTTGTGAGATGCCTTTCATTTTATGGTAACAAAAAACAACAGCACTATTGATATCTCTTCTTGATCATTAGAGGAATATGCTTATTTGCCTTCCTGGCAAGAGTTAGATGAAAAAAATCAAAACCACTCTCATATCTGTATGGTAAACATTAACATACAGCCAGCAGCTGGTTAGCTTAGCTTAGCATAAATACTGGAAACAGGGGGACACAGCTAGCCTGGCTCTGTTCAAAGGGAATAAAATCCACTTACCAACACCTTTGAAGGTCACTAATCAATGCGTTATCTCATTTGTTTTTAGGAGCACCATTGCCTCCACCACCATAATACACATTAAATCCACATAGAAAACCCTGAGCTCAAAAACTGAAAAGATATGCTGTCTCTTGTATTGAAAGCCTTTGGGGCTTTTTGTGAAGAGAAAAACACATTTTAAGTATTATGTTTTGGTCTAATGGTGAGCCAAATCTTTTATTTGAGATTGGGTATCAGAACAATTTGGAGCATTTCTTTCCTAAGCTAAATCACCCATGTGTTGGTGACGAGAATGAAAAATGGACCACCGTAAGACGAGCCTCTCAGACTGGTTTTTAAACTTCTGTTTTTGGCTGTTAAGGTGTGTCCACTTATCTGCATGTACTAGATGCATGGATGCAGTAAACAGATGGGAAGCAAATTGTTTCCGACTGAGAGTAAAACATTTTAACCCTTGTGTTGTCTTCGTTTCAACCTTGAAAAAAACTTTTTTTTTTTCTGACATTTGTGACGCCTTTTTTCACAATTTGTTTTTGCTTTTTCCAACGTTTTAAATTTTTCTTCCACACATTTTCAGCGCTTATTTCTACATCCAATATTTTCTGATATAAAACAAAAATTTAAAAACGGGCCAATGTGACCCGAAGTCAACACAAGGGTTAAAAACAAGCCTTGTTAAAATGTTACTTTCCATTCATCACTCACCCGTCTATCTCTCACACGTACAGCAAATTATTGTATTTCAGTCACAGTGGGACAAGAATACGGATTCCCCGCTCTCTTATAATACAACTAATCTCATCAGTTAATCAACATCCTACAGACACAAAACCTAGGTAGTAGCAGAAGCAGGCTGAGGTACCTGTAGGCGAGCGCTGACAGCTGATTATAATTGGGTTGCCTGTCCAAGCTTTCACATCCCATCAAGAGGAATGGCCTGAGAGAGAGTTCATGCTGCTTCACTGAAAGAGCTGTAAGAGCACAGTTCACCCTCCCACGATCTTACAAGAGGAACGCTCTGTATAAAAATAAAACACACTTCCTGATATTAATTTAGAGGTTGTGCATCACATACAGGCAGCCAATTCGAACATGCAGCAGGAGGCAGAAAGACTTGCACATTCATACCTATGAGCAATTTAGTCCCCTACCTAGCTGACTTACATGTCTTAGGATTTTGTGTGTATTTCTAAAGCATCTTTCTGTTCCAAGTGTCATCAAGTGCTTCCCAAGTAAATAAAAACACAGCATAAGACCACTAAACAAAGGACACACCGATCCCTTGGGGTTCCTTTCCAATACAAATCTGAAGGGTCACAAGATCACTAAAAATCTCCTCCTTCCCAAGTGGTTTTTGCTTATAACTAAACCTAAAATAACTGATTATTTTGGTCACTTGGGGAAGCTGAAACAAGTGGTTAACACACTATTGACATAATCACCTTTTAAGTTGTCATTTGATACATTGTTAAAGAAAATATTGAATATGCCAAACATCTACTTCGTGCAGTGACAATATTTATTTGTTTATAATGTATATCAATTTGTTAAAGTATTTTCTAAAATCAAATTTCATTTTTCTTAATTCAACTGCAGCAACATGCCTCAGTCTTTGTTCAAGATAAAGCCACTTATTTCTCAAATTCTTGTCCGCATTTGTTTCTAATGGAAACAAATGCAAACTCTTAAAAAGGTACCTGAAGTTTTTCTTCACTTGTTTGAAGATAATGCGGTTTTTAGAATGTGATTATAGACAAAAGAAGATAAAAAGGAGATGTTTAACAGTGTTGATATGAATAAGTAAAGAACAAAAGTAATGCTTATTTTACTCTCCCTTCCTTTTTTTGCTATCTTTTTTTTGTCAGATACTAGATGCTTTCCCCTCTTTAGGCCTTTAAGTTAAACAGCTTGAGGAAGACAACAGCTCATGTTCACACTGAGGAGAGCACCTGTGACGATGGGTCACAAGTAGATATTGCTTCATTTTAAAGGGGCGCTATGCAGTTTTTGCTTTTTGCTCGCAGGTTTCTCTATAGAGCTCCCCCTACAGCTTCGAAGTAGATATTTGGCAGCTCCAATGTTTACTTGTGTCTGACTCCTCGCTCGGTCAGTCTGCCGTTTCCTCTTTCTCTGTTCCTCCGACAATGCTTTCCTAGCTTTCTGCTTCTTTTTTGCTGGCTCAGCCATGACGATAGTGTGAAAAACTCCATCACTACCTTGTTAGCCCGGTTCCTGAATGGGCGTATGTGTGCAGTGCCGTGAAGCAATTTGTTACATCGCAAGACATGATAGCACGCAATACTTCCTGACGCTGAGGCCGGAGGCTCGCCGGCCAAAGGTTGCAAGGGTGGTTTTTCCGCTCACAGGCGCTAGAGGAGAGCAAGATGACCACCATTCAACTCGAAAAAAGTCATAGAACCATTCCAATGACTCTGAAGCTGTTCAGTTATGGTAAATTAAGTTAAAAAAAAAAAAAACTGCATAGTTCCCCTTTAAGGGGTCGCAAACAAAAAGGTTGGGCAACACTGCATTGATCGATGTATCCAGAAACAAACCCAAACAGCAGGCACCAACCTTGCTTCCCCACACTCAAGTTCATCTGTCATTAAGTTCAAATTAAGCCAAACATCTCAAGTACCACTTCACATACAGGAGGTTCCTGATGCAAAAAAGGATTAACGCCTTTTTCAGCTACAGCAGTAACATCTGCACAGCTGCACTCCTGTCTTGTTAAATGACTCTTTGTTCAATATAAAATGGTTTAATAAAGGCTGAACTTGACAAGACCCTAAGGACAGTTTACTGTGTCCTAATTTGATTACAGCAATGGAATATCAAAGCAACTGCTGGGAAATACAGAACATGAAGGCTAAAGCAGCCAGATAGCCACGTACCATGCCCTACCATATGTAGCATTTAAGTCTGATTGTTCCCTGTGGTCATTATGAAAGGATATTTATAAATTTGACAGACTTTCCTAGATGATTGAGTTAAATAGTCTGACTTATTTGAAACTGTAGGTCAGACAGCTATAGGTTTTAAGATGTGGGTTTACTGTTTGCTCATTCTGTTGCTATACATGTAACAATTGTGTGCAAAAATACAGTTGCTCCATTTAACAACTGTAATCATTTGCAAAATTGCTGAAAATATTTGATGATTGTTTCACTTCAAGTAACATATAAAGCTCTGAGTCGGAAATTAATGTTAGCCTTGGGAGTAACATTTCAGTTCTCTCAAAAGGAATAAACCATTAGAATATATTAAAATGAGAAAACGTAACAATCAAAAGTAACAGTTTCTGATGCAAGAGAATCGCTCGTGGAAAACTGCAGATAGAATAGGCTTCCGCAAGCTTATCACGGCCATCATCAGGGCACTCTATTGATGCAGTGTTGAGGCTATAAAAACATTACAATGTTATCTCGTATTCTTTGGGGCTGTAGCTAAAACAAATACTGTCTGGAATCCTCCAAACATTATGCAGTGGATTTTATATGCAACAACAACTTTAGTTTATTGATATTATGTCTTAGTTTAATACTAAAGGTGGCAGATGATCTAAAAAGTCTGCGAACATCCATTGTAGTTCTAATATAAACGATAATGAAAGAGCATTTCTGTCATTCTGTAAAAAGTGTTTCATCCAAACACACTGTTAATTCAGCAGATTTTTCCTCCTTTATCATTTGTCACATTCGATTTAGCCTGGCTCACCGGATGTACATTGCTGGGATAAAGCCTGATATCTGTGTTGTCATGCTTAATCCCTCTTTTTCCCGCCATCTTTTGCAAGGGTTTAGCACCACCAAAGGTGATTTTGTTTGGTTTAAAGAAATAAAAACAACCCAGAGCGTTTTTTTTCCTTCTTCTTCCCTATTCCAAAATAGATAAGCAGTGTGTCCATGGTCCAGACCATGTAACTTTTTTATATCAATGACCGTCTGTTAGATTCAAGCCATTGTCCAATGAGTTGCTACAAAGCTAATTAAGACTATGAGCTGTCGGCAGGGCCACATCTGGGAATGGAATGATCCCTGGAGGAACGTTGCTTTAGCCCCCCCTTTATGATTTTAATACAATTTCTCAGCTGTTGGCCCCTGGAATAATCAAAATATTTCTCCCCACAATAGTGACAGCGCTGTGGAATGTGGTAGGGCTACACATAATACTTTCAGAATCGATTAATCTGACGATTGATTTTTTTGTCAATTGATTAATTGTTTTAGTCTATTAAATAAATAAAAAATAATTAAACAGTTTAGTATCCAAAGTGACATCTTTGAAATATTTAGTTTTGCCCGTCCAATATCAAAAACCCCAAAGACATCCATTTAACAAGGATATTAAAAAAAAGCAGCAAGTATTTTCGAAAATCAAATTTCATTTTTCATAATTCAAGTGCAGCAACGTGCCTCAATCTTTGTCCAAGATAAAGCCACTTATTTCTCGAAAATTCTTGTCCGCTTTCTAATGGAAACAAATGCAAACTCTTACGGTACCTGAAGATTTTTTTTCACTTGTTTGAAGATAATGAGGAGTTTAGTATCCAAAGTGACATATTTGAAAGATTTTGTTTTGCCCGTCCAAAAACCCTAAAGACATCCATTTAACGAGGATATAAAACAGACAACAAGCAAAATCCTCACATGAGAGAAGAAAGAAAAAATATAGAAAGAAGAAGAAGAAGAAGAAGAAGAAAAATAGCTAGAACAATTAGCTATCAAAACTGTATCGGATTATGTTTTGGTTGAGGAGGAAGCAGGTATTATACACTTTGATATATCAGATAAATAGTCTGGTTTTAAAACAGACTTGTAGCATAGGTTACCATGGTGATGCCTCAACTAAAAGTGAAGCAACCCAGTGAGACTAAAACACCAGGATTAGACCCCAAGCTAGCCAATAACCCTAGTCTACAAAACCAAGGTAAAACAG
Organism: Zingel zingel; assembly: GCA_023566125.1. Classification (NCBI taxonomy): domain Eukaryota; kingdom Metazoa; phylum Chordata; class Actinopteri; order Perciformes; family Percidae; genus Zingel; species Zingel zingel. The sequence goes on along the minus strand of CM042330.1, from coordinate 16,175,353 downwards.
GTTTGTAACTTTGGTAAAAGTCGAACAAATACAAACTACCAACTAGTTACTGGAAAGTCAGACTTTCCTGATGTAAAATATGGTGTAAAATCATGCAAGAAAGAAAGCAGTTTGACTGAGAAACAGCTTACTTACATGTGAGCCATTTGTAGGGGTGTAAGAAAAAAAAAACTGATACGAGTATTGCAAAATAAAATATTGCGATACTGTATCAAAATCGATACAGACGCACCACTAGTGTCCTCGCCTAACAGTGCCTAACAGTGCCTGACTTTTAGCTAGAAGCTAACAATGTAGCTATGGCTGAACTTTGGCCTACTTTAATACAAAAATGTGCTGTTAGAACCTGTTAACCACAATCCCAAACTGGCAGTTTGATTTTCTGTGTACTGAATTGTTTACCTAAAGTAAACTTCTTTGACTTTTTATGCACATCATGTTTTAAATACTAGTTTTTCTAAAATTATACTTTAAAAAAAAAAAAAAAAAAAAATCCCTATATCGCCTTACGCACAGTATCGAAATATATTGCAATATATTGAATCGTGATACGCATCGTATCGCCAGATTCTTGCCAATACACAGCCCTAGCTATGTTTTACATAACAACTCCGAACTTCAAGAGTCTTTTCATCTTTTTTCTGTATTGACAATCATTTTGAAGTTTCTTCTGCAGCAGCTCAAACTGTTAACCTTTTAAACCCAAGAACTTAAACTATTTTCTACTAAAGTTTTAGACATCACATGAAGACGACAGAACGAGCATTTTAAAACACAGCACATACTGTTCTCAGTATTAATTGATAAAACAGAAATTGATGAAATTCTTATTATTGTGCATGCAAGTAAAACAATATGACAGAAGGGTCAAAAGAGACAATGAGTCATGATTTACTTGAACTTTGGGTAAGACAGACTTTGATCAGTGTAACACAAGCGCTACAACATTTCCCCCCCCAACATGTGCTGGTGCGAGAATCACCCTTAAAGGCAGAAATAATCTGTCTTGTATTCAGCGAGCAGCTCCGTCTGGGTGAGCTGAGGGATGAAGTTAAACCACACGAGGATCAAATAACAGGACACATCATGAATAGAACAACCGTCACTCAGAATCATGACAGTTTCAGACACGTGTAAAGCTTTTATAAAACTAGGCTATACATTATTTGTGGAGGGATACAAACAAGCCTATCAACTAATTCAATCGAATTAAAATTCCCTCCCAAATTTAATTCATAATTGCTAAGGCCATTAAGCATCTGAGGATGGTGATTGTGGCTTTAAGGCAATTACAGTGATAGACTCGCGTGGAAACAATTAAAATGACAATATTCGAGTAGAAATAGTGATGTGTGCCCCAATTAAAAATAAAACGAAGGAGTGAAGGCTTGCTATAGATTAAAGCAGGGTGTAACAGTTAATGTTCGATAAAGGCTACTCTACTTGCAAATCAATTTTTTTCGAAGAGCAGTAAAAAGGGCAGCCATCAGTCAGCGCCTGGCTCACTTTTGATCTCCTCCGCGCTGCTGAAGTGAGTGGCCAGCTCCTGCAACACGGCTGTCCTGCCCAGGTGATCGTTCCTCCTCTTCTCCATGATCATGTCCTCCAAACTCTGAAACTCTAACATGTGCGAATGTTTCTCGGACATGAATATTTTCAACCTGTAGGGCTGCTTGCCTATCCGTATCTCCCCACCCATCTTGAACTCCCTCTTGCCAAACCTGCACCAGGCGGCAAAGCACTCGGAGTTCCTCCAGCTCAGCTCTCGGTCCTTTAAGCCCACTTGTTCCATCGCGTTCTGCACCACCATGTCCGGACCCAGAGATTTGAATTTGTACAAGTCGTTCACCACCCTACACCTCCTCCCTTGACTTGCGTCTGTCAAAAAGCTGTTTTTCACCTCGGCTCTGTGCAGGTGCACCACTTGGAAGTCCCCCACGTACACAGCCCAGTGCGGGAACTGACCGGTAGCAACAAACTCCACCAGGTCCCCTGCTTTACATTTGTTTAGTAGATTCTCCGGGGAGTAAACCTCCAGGTTGGCAGACTTGACGCTCTTCTCGTAAATGCATTCATCTCTGTTGTAGACGGCGCACTCCACCTCGTCGCGCTGGTCGTATGGTTTCTCTTCCTGATTCGGGTCCTTACCGCTGGCATCGACCGCGCAGCCTTCCTCCAGCTCGTCGTCGTCGTTAGAAAATATGTAGGAGACGCCGATCCGCGGACCTTCCTCCGTGTCCACGCCGTTCGGATCCACTGTGGGAACTTCTGCGTAACTTAAATGTGACAGCTTTTCCATCTGGTTCCCCATGCCGCACCTCACCCTGGTGACAGCCTGTGTAATACGATCTGATGTCGCGAGCTGTTACCGGTCGCCAAACATCACCACCATCTGCTACAAAACATGACCATTTAAAACTTCCTTGGCCCTGCCGTCGGACAGTGTTTTATCCAATTTACGCATAAGTAGGCTATATCACCGCGGTGTGACTGCTGGGATAGCCTGTTAGTGCCCCATCAACAAGTGGAGTTGGGAGGAGAATACAAACTGGTTTCAAATCCAGCGAGGTGAATTATCCTTCAGGTGTAGCCTCGTAGACTCACCTGCTGTTTCCCTGCGTAAAGTTCCGTCTGCCGGCTGTCACACAGCCTGAAGGAAACAATGAGAGTTCAAATCCAAATCGACTGTCGTATGTTTGTCTACTCCGCAGGTGAACTAGTCCACTGTGATGACGGCGCCTACACTGCGCACTGTGCAGCAGAGATCAGGCCGGCGGTTACTGAAGGCAGATCCGGGGCTCGGCATCGACACAGCGACTCTCTCCAGCTACACACAGCTCCGCTTTTAAAGCGGAAGTGCGCGTAATTTTCTTCACCGCACCTTTTAATATCCGCTAATCATCGCCTAACTACACTTAACCTTAATGCTGATATACATGTTGTGACTTTGTCTTAACAGTTTTGAGCATACAACTTTATAGTTGGCTTCAATTCAAATGAAATACAAACTTGATGTTGGTGTTACATTGATGTTATTTTTCTCTGAATGCTCTAATGCCGTGTTATTTTTTTAAATGTAGGTTTTTAGGATTATATTTATAAAATATTAAAGAATTTTGTATTCATTTATTTGATTTAATTTTAGTTAGTAAGCTATTTTATTATGTTGTTTAATTAGTTAGCTATGTTTTCTTGTATTTTATTTACTTAGTTGGCTAATTATTTAATTTGTAAGTTATCTATTTTTTATTTTATTTTACTCATTTTGTTAGCTAATTTCATTTTTTTCTGAGTGAGTTATTTTTGGTTGGTTATTGTATTTTTATTTATTTCTGGGGTCATTTTTATTGTCTTTTGTTTTGTTGCTTATTTTTTATTTATTTATCTACTTTAGTTGGTTATGTTCATTTTATTAATCGTTATTTTTTTACATTTATTTAATCTTTTTTTTATTGAATATATTTTTTGTAAATCGCTGTGATATAAAACTCACTGTATAGAAAACATGCAGTGTAGGCAAACCTCCATCCTGGGTTAGCTGACTGTGGATCATTTACGAACTACACCCCTACACAGTGAGGAGGACTGTGTCCAACATCTGCCATATTTTACTGTTATGACCACATGTCTGTCCTTGAATGAACTGAAGCTGCACAGTCATTTGCTCCATCTCCATCTCCTTGTGGGACCATAATGTCTCCATTACATTTGTAGTGGCTTGTGGCCTGCCTCGACTTGCTCTCAGTTATGGGCTATTTCAATCTCACCACTGTAGCAAGGGGAATATGCTCAGTATGCCGCAAAAATGGCACACGCTGCAGCAGCCTCCGTGTGAAAACACCTGTCCTGGAAATGGTATGGCTGGGAGTGAGAGACTGAGAGAGATGCTAAGGGGTAAGATCATGTTTGGCAAGCTGTAAATGGAAACAATTGTTCAACTCTGTGAAGAAGAAAGACAGAGACACCCTTTAAAGGTCCATTGTGTAGGAATTTCTCCCATCTAGCATTGAGATCATATATCGCAATCAACTCTCTCGCACAACGCAGTTCAAAGTACGTATTACAGCTACGGTAGTCTTTACACTTCAAAAAGCCAGTCTCTTGCTCTTTTCAATATCCTTTTTCTTTTTCTGGGCAAAGAAGAAAACTCCTTTTCCTTAAATTTGGATTTTGAATATGTGTGGTCCTCCATGTTTCCTTCTTCAAACTTGCCGGGGCCGGGAAGCTACGATACCCGTTAGCAGCATTAGCAGCACCTGTGAGTTTATCATGTGACAGCGAAAATGCAAAAGGCGGAGCAGTATGTCCTGTAAGTCCCTTACCAGCTAACGTATTTCAAGATGGCGCATACCCCAGTTCATGCGAATGCAAATGTAAAATTTCAAGCCAAAAGGAATACTTGGAATTGATGGTGGAGGTAACTATTCAAGGAAAAGCATAAGTTTGTGAATGGGCAACACACATTTTGATAATGAACAACTAAACACGTTACACACTGGACCTTTAACAGAGCAGATCAATATGCGTTTGACCTTAACACTGTGCTGAGTACCCACTGCGGGGCTGGTTACAAACTGACTGCAAAGTCATTCAGTACAGTAGATATGATAGAGGACATGTCTCAACAGAAAAATCTCCTTCTGATCCATTCATCTAGTTTAAACAGGCAGAATGGCCTCATTGGCCACAGTGGACTCAGCAGATTAGCATGGAGGCTTTTGGGCAGCACTCCCTAAGGCTATTAGGTTAATTAAGAGACTGAGCTTTCTTCGAGTTGCACAGGATCACGCAGTGTGATTTCCATCTCTGACTAATCCAGGCTGAATGTTTTCCCATGTTAATACGTTTTAACCTGGGTCACAGGGTTCAAATCAAATGTCTTCATGCATGTTTCCAAGTCAAGACAGAACGAACATTTAACGATTTTAGCTATACAAGAAGCGTGGCACTGTGTCAAGGTCCATCTGTTGGGCCACAACTATTTCATGGATTTTTTTGCAGGCATTCATGGTCTCCAGAGGATGAATCCTAATGACTTTGTTTAATCCCCTGATGTTTCCTGTAGCACCACCAGCACACGACAAAATTAACGTATCCACGAAGTTAATTTTGCACAAAATTTTGTACAGACATTCATGATCCCCAGACAATTTATCCTAATTACTTTGTTGGTCCTAAACTTTTCCTCTTGCACCACCACAAGTTTGACATTTGTGGTTCTGAGTGAAATTTCTATTGTATGGATTGTCATGAAATTTGGTACAGACATTCAGGATGAATTGTAATAACTTTGGCAATGCCTTGACCTTTTAACTAGCACCAGCACTTGGTCCAACACTTTTGTTGACTAAATGCTTTCAAAATGAAGAACATTCCCCTCAGCTGTACCTTAGCATGCTAAACTAAGATGGTAAACATGGTAAACATATCTGCTAGGCATCTACATGATAGCATTGTCCTTGTGAGTGCGTTAGCATACAGTACAGCATGTATACAATGCATGCTGTTCCTAAGTACATCCTCAGAGAGCTGCTAGCATAGCTGGGTTTTTGTCTCCTTAGGCAACATAGATACACTTGTATAAGTTCTCTTGGAGTCTAGGTAAGTTCAATACAAAAGTGGGCATCTATGACAGCCTACATCATCGTGAACTGACATCATAATGATGCAATACAATTCAAAGGAATATTATCTAAGATGTTGTACTTCCAGTTTTACTTGAAATGATGATAAAGCAGCACAATAATTCAGTGTTCAAGGGGCCAGTATCATTTTGCAATCCTGACCTTTCATCAGTTTTGTCTCAAGTCTATATGTACTGTGTATGTGCACAACCTTTTGTTAGTATTCTTCTATTCATGTCTTTTCTCCCATTTCAGCCGAAAGCCTTGCAGCAACTACAGTTTGACAATGATAACAAATCTGCAGAATGAATTCAGCAACTGTATTACACATTTCCCGAGCATCAGTGTCGGGCTAGACAAAAAATGAACTGTTAGAGCGGTGACATGCAGCCTATTTGACCGCTTCTTGGAGCGTCTTATCCTCTGGTGGCATGACCCAGTTTATGCCCCTGGTGCACCCCGGTGATACACTGTAATTTGTGGTGCTGGGAAATTACTGGAGCAGGGAGGCCTGGGAGACATAGTCAATTAGGCGGGGCTCCACCTGTCCATTAGGGGCATAGCCAACCACAGACGGACACCTATAATTTCCCCCCCAAAAAATGTGGGTTTTTCATGCTGTAGCTTTTTCTTTTTTTCTTTTTTAAAGGTTTCACATCCGCGTATCAGACTTGTTTTTCAGCTAAGTGTTCATTTAAATCTACAAGGATGGGTGAACAAGTCTGTACTTGCGGCCGATGGACATAGCATCCGGACCACTGCATCTTGCACACCATCTGTTCCACCTGGCTAGGAAAAACATCTACCAAGTATGGCTTAATATCACATAACGTGATCGGCTACAATTCAGAGCCAGTAGGGGCTGAAATCCGTGAAAAACGAGACTGAGACATTTTTAGGGAGGAAAAAGTTTGTTCTTATTACATATTTATTTATATTTTCATATACTTTTTACATATTTATTTGTACTGTAATAATAACATGTATCTGGAGCAAGGATGGAGGAAGGGCATGTTGAAGGAATGTCACTTTCTGTTTTTTTTAACCCATTTAATTACAAGAGCATCATCATTATTCAGTCAGTCAATGATATTCACAGTCCCATTAAACAAGCTACAACAAAGAGTTCCTATAATATAGGTTGACATATAAAACTAGCCTTTTTTTTTTTTTGGTGGATGTATAACTGGGGGAGGATGGGGGATATCTTGGATGACCAAGCAACTACAACTAGATAACAGACAGGCAGGATGGGAGTGGGCTCTTATTGTGAAAGGTAGGCATGTATTAAAACACACCAATAGTGAGGAGTAATATACACACGCATACACAACATACACACAACAGTCATCATGCTTCAACGGGACCTCATGTTAGTCTTTTTTTTTTCTATTTCAGCATCACAGCATTAGAAACAACCACAAGTGGGTCAAAAACTGCAGGAGGCAGACACCTTCAAATAAAGAAATAATCAACAAAATAGGTTAGCATTCTAAATGCAATAAAAAGTACTCTATATTCTTGGAGCCACACTGAAAATTCATGACAGACTTCAGACACTTTTTGGGCCATCACAGCTCTGAAACGCTGGGCAAAGCATTAGCATTTCCATCCCAAGGGTCTGTGACTGCCTTCACAGCGAAGTTGCCTTCTACTCTCTACACTACAAACCCCATTTTTCAAAACATGTTGTAAACAGAATCCCTTGGAGAGTGTGGCGGGCTGGCCAAGAGTGCACTGCACTACACCGCACTGCACGCAAACTGGAGTCGATCCAGTGAGAGATACTGGCAGGCATCAATGGCAACAGGCCTGGGTCAAACAGACCTGACTGTTCCAGTTCTATGCAATTAGGTACACTTGGTTAATCTTGTCAAATTCTTGAACATGGTCAATGGTTGGTAGTTTGTGGCCCAATGTTGTTGATTTTATTGGTTACAAACACTCATTCAAATATCATCAATATCATTCATAAAATCTGAAAAAAGGTGAAAAAAAAAGATAAGCAAATCAAATCTAGAGATTTGATCAAAGACCTGTTAGTTTTTGATTGGCTGACAGCGATAAGGCAGCGAAATAAAAAGGACAGTAAAACAGAAGATTAAAAAAAAAAATCATTACACAAGAAAGGAAAATGGTCTTTGGTGTTCTCTTTTACTGAGAAAGAATGATAACAAAGAATAAAAAAACCTGCAGTTTCTCTGATGCCCGGTCAATTTCCAAGAGGAAACACTTTCTTGTGTTAAACGTGAGCTCTAAAACCATGTGCGCACTACAAGGGATCCAACGTTTCTAAAAGAAATTACATGTCTTCTTCCACAGGTTTGGAGAAATCCTGCACAGTGCAAATAATAAATGCCCCCGATATTAACTACAAGTAGGAAAGTATTCTTTTATGGTACGAGTTGTGCAACAGTATCATGCATCAGATCACTTAACGTGAAACAACAGCAGGGAGGCAGCGGGGTCTGTATCTGGACTCTGTCTGGGAAGTCCAAAAACTTGGTCCTAGAATATGCATTGTCAAATGATTCCTGAAGATATCTGTTCAACACTACATTGCTTATTTTGTGGGTCATTTTTAGAACATCTATACAATTATTAACCACTTTACACTCCGCTCTCAAGGATCACAGAACATCCAGTGATTGAAGGGTAGTGTGGAGGGCTAGTCGGTGAAGAACAGCGCAAGTGTTTCCAGTTAAATGGCCTTACAGGTCATATGCTGTTGACCTGCATCACTGTTATATACTGTGATAATAGCACCACTCCAACAGATAACAATGTCTTGCTAAGAATATGAGGAATCACAGAGGGGAACAGCTAAGGGGGTTCAAACTAGTGTTGGCAACTCTGTCAGAAGGATGATTCCTCATACAAAAGGTAAATGAAGTGCTGGCGGGGTTAATTTTCCAACAACTGGATACTGGTAGACAAGATGCAGGGTTTGAATGACAATTTCCTCAGTGAAAGGGTGGTCTTTTTCAATGAGATGATATTTTTCCTTGTGACCAAATCTGGAGGTTTTGAGGGAGGGGGGGTGCTTATGAGGGTTGGTCCTTCTGCAGAGCTGTGATGTCCAAAGGAGGAGGGGCCCGCCCGCTCCACTCCCTCAACTGCCCGTCCTTGAAGAGGAGGTTGAGGGCGGGCAGGGGGACACCAGACTCCGCCGGGGGCTGACTGAGAGGGTTCGACACGCCACTGTCTAGGTCAGAGGGCTGGACGCCGTCCTGCCAACACAGGGAAAATGTCACAGATCAGAACACCAGATAGAATGGATGATATGTGGGACAAGGATACATTTGGGACACCTGCGACTAAAAAGTTGGCAAAGGCTAAGTAGAATGGTTCCTATCTGATTTACACTACAGTGTGGCCGCTTTTATAAAACATCCATCAGCACTTTTAAACACTAAATCATGTGTATAAAATATGCAGAAAGGTTAAGGAGGTTCAGTTACATCAGGAAGTTCTGCGACACAAAAGAGACAGGATGTTTTAACATTTTAAAACTAAAACTAACATCATTCACCATGCTGTTCCACTTTCTATTAAATAGTTTTTCCTTTCTGCTTAATTTTGTCTTGTTTTTCTCTTCTCTCTTTCCTCACCCTTACACACATCCTCGCAGACTGAAACAACAACCAAAACATTTGCAAATCAACAGAATATCTCATTTCTAATTCAACCCAACTCCCACATAAACCTGTGTTACTGCGCTCAATTTCAACTATGGTTATTGTCTTGCATTTTTGTTTTGTTCGTTTTCTCTCATGTCATTTTGTTTCTCCTTTCGACTTTCAGGACACTACATGTACAGTACAATACACAATTAATTTATAAGTTTGGTATGTTAATGCTTTACTTTTATCCAATAAAACAAAATAAAACACTTTATTCGCTATATTTACATTTAATTTGAAGTCTCAAACTGGCTGTGGGTCATCTCATGATGAATATCTTTATGGGGTTAGCAAATGTACAGTATCAAACTGTGGAAGAATAGTATTCTGTATTATTTAACCAATACTGATTCAAAACAAAATGTTTAAGGAAATAGCTGTCATGGTGGCTGGTAATTGTTTTAAGCCTGTTAGATCAAAATCATGACTTAATTATCTCATTATCTCAAGAATGGTAAATACTCTTTAATTCTGCACATATTTATTCTTTTAGGCTGTTATTCCAAACGAAAGATTTAATCATATTGTTTTTTCATGTGAAGCGTGTTAAATATCTCATTATCTTAAGATAAGAGACACATTGATGGTCCCCCCCCCCCCCCCCCCACATTGTGTTTCACATTGTACAAAAAAACCTTCTTGTCTCTCATAATGCCCTACTGTGGACTTGTACTGCTATTTCTAAACCCAATTAAACCAACAGTTATATAAGACGCATTTCTAAAAATGGAATCAGTCTTTAATCTTGATTTAATAAAACACTCGATGTGTAAAATTAAATTCCTGACTGCTGATATTTCCACTACACATTGTTATTTCTTTTCGGTGAGTTTTCTCTGAAGACACAGCAGTGAGTGTTTTTACCTGGAATGACTGAACAAAGCTCAACACCTTCAGGGATAGCTTTCGGCTCGAGTGAAGTAGCTCTTGAAGGCTGAAACAACAACAGAGCTAAAGTCTAGCACTGCTACAACACACATCTTTACACTTTTCTCAATGCTTTAAACAAAATTAAAATCTTTGAGGATGTTGGGTGGGTTTATTTGTACCTTTCGTTGCAGCACAGTTTGTGCGAGGCAATTTTTTGACACACTTTGCGGTTTAGCTCTGAGCTGAAGAGGGGCATGCCGAAGCACAGATCGAGAGGGACCCACTCATCTTCAGATGAAAGGCCTAAAAGAAAGGGATTGACAAGGGAGAGCAGAGATGGTGATGACAATGATACATTACAACATGACACAAATACAATTAACACGGACATGCTGGTCTCCCATTCTGGTCTTTACCGTCTCTTCCAACTCTCAAACATCGGATTGAGTAACTTGAAAGGATTCTAATAGAAAAAGAAAGAAATATATACACTACCGGTCAAAAGTTTGAGGTCACTTATAAATTTCCATTCCCCTCCATTCCAGACAGAATACCAGCTGAGATCAGTTGCATTGTTTTTTTAACCAGGGCAGCAGTTTTCAGATTATATTATGTGTTTACATAATTGCAAAAGGGTTCTCGACTGTTGTAGACAGAAGTGGCTGTAGAAATGCTTGAAATCCATGCCTTTTGGTCTAAACGTCATACCCAAATTAAAAGTGGTACAGCTCCCATATACTTTGACACTCAGGGGTGTGCCTGATATCATTGGAAAGGTGATTGATGTGGGTGTGTTTGTGTATTTGAGAAGTGTTTTATTTTGTACTTTATTGGCTTTTTTCTTTGCACTTTTCAAATGGAAAAAAAAAAAAAAAAACGCCCAGACATATCTGTAGAAAACAATTCATATAAAATCCATTTTTGAGTCTTTTGGCTTTTTTCTGTAGTAAGCGGAGACATGTGGCTAATGCCCTGTGTTGTCTGTCACCTGTCAGATGTGTTTACAGCAGTGTATTCTAATCATTTTACAGATGTATGACTTGGACGGAAATAAAAAACCTCCATTCTAGCCTCTGTACCTCTGTGTCAGTAAGGCCTAGAATCACCCTGACACTTGTAACAAAAACTTGAGAGTGTTACCTTTCCAATGATGTCAGGCACACCCCAGACTGTCAACATATATGGGATCTGTACCACTTTCAATTTGGGTATGACGTTTAGACCAAAAAGCATGGAATTTCAAGCGTTTCTTCAGCCACTTCTGTCTACAACAGTCAAGAACATTTTTCCAATTATGTAAGCACATAATGTAATCTGAAAACTGCTGCCCTGATTAAAAAACATTGCAACTGATCTCAGCTGGTATTCTGTCTGGAATGGAGTGGAATGGACATTTCTAAGTGACCCCAAACTTTTGGCCGGTAGTGTACATTAACCAAAAAGTTGACTTACCGTCTGTCTTTCCTTTGCTTTCACCGTTGTTTTCTTCTGTCACAAGCTCAAAGGACTCAGTGCTGCCGTTGGTGTCCAGGCCTCCACCTAGATGAGTGTCGCCTTGAAGAAAGGCAACACATCTCCATCAGCATTACGTCACAGAGAGGTTGTTTCACAGCTAGATTACAGCTTGAATGCTTTTCAGTTAAGAGGCTTCATTAAATGCACAACTTTTTGAACCATATCCCTTTTGCTGAATAAATATCAGAGGTCTGTCAATTAACAAAAACTGTGCAAAACTTTTAAAGTTAAATAAAATCTGTGATCAATTATGTCAGCAACATTCAATCAGTAAATCTCAAAGGTAAAGGCTAATACTGTTCGATCCACATCCATTAGCAAAGGCTATCACAATAAGGGATACAATTAGGCAGACAAACAGAATAACTAAACTGGACTGTGGGCAATCTTTATCTAATTTGCAACATCAGTGTCAATGGCCATCAGAGGCAAGGACATTGTTACTAATTCAACTATATGTCTTGTCTCTCACGTGCAAACATCTGCATGTGCACACGGTAAAAAAAAGACTTCCCCTGCCCCTTCCCCTACCTCTACACTCAGTGCTGTCGCTGGCCCTCCGACGGTGCCTGTTGTTGGAGTTGAGCATGGTGATGTAGCCGCACTGGTGCTCCAAGTCCACGTTCTCCTTAAGCTTCTGCAGCGCCTTGTGCACACACATGTTGGAGTAGGAGAACTCTGCACAGGAAGAAAACAAACAATAGGAGGGATGCTTCAAGTCAGCACTGAAACTGATAAAAAGGTATCTTTATTATACTTCTATTCATATCTGTGTAGCATAGCTTTCATATAAAATGTCTTTTTCCAGACGGTGTAATATTGTGACAGCAAATGTATTAGGGGGATGAGTGTTAGTGTTAAGCTTCACACACAAATTCACAAGAGAAGGATTTCACAGGATTCAAATCCTTTTTATGATGTTTGACGAGTTAAACCCCTCAAAGCCAAAAAGTGAATATTTGAGTCACCAGAGAAAGGAGCACAGCTTGACTGAGGTTAATCATTCACGCACAACATGGCCGTGACATTGCACTAATATTGACATTACTAGTGTATTATTATATTATCGGTTAATATGTTAATCCTGCTGTATACCAAGAAAAGTCTGGCTTTTACCTCCCTGACCCCGAAGTCAAGGGATATGAATAGCAATGGGAAGTGAATGACAAAGTCGGCCATTCCTTTCTAAGATAGCCAATACTAAACTTAATTCTGTGGTTTTAAGGTTTTTGAGAGAATGGAACCTGCTCACAGAATGAAGAATGAAGAAATGAGAAGTGATGCTAAAATAAAGGGAAGAAACGTATTTGTCTTCCCTTTTTAGCATCACTTCTCATTCTGTGCCAATTACGTAAACATCTGATAAAAAGGCGCTATATTCAACTTTTTCAGTTTTGTAAAATAATGTTCTTTGCAAATAAATGTAAAAACTTTGCACTGAATTACTTTGATTGAGTGAATTGTTATTGTATTAGCATAACATATAGGCTGTATGATGTCAATTACTAAGTGATTTTAAAGCTTTTATCCATGTATAATAACTCACCTCCTTTCAGATCTTCTGCATCAAAAGGGAACGGGATGTGAACGGTTTCTCCATGGCCATGCATACCGTGACCCTAAGGGTTACACACACACACACACACACACACACACATACACACATACACACACACACACACACACACACACACACACACACACACACACACACACACACACACACAGTACAGTTTATTAGTTTACCACAGTTTATATATTGCACCAAATATGTCATTGTTGGAAACACACAAGGAGTAGATACATAACATTAGATGATGCAATGTTGACAATGTTGTTCAAATTCAAGCAATTACGCCAAAAGAATATCCTGAAACAACCGCTTTGTAAAATTGGAGCTCATGTGTGTGTGTTTACCTGGATTAGCACAGCAGAGTGTGTGAGGGCATCGTTGAGCATGGTCAGCACGTTGGATGTAGGCACGACCCCGGGATCGTGACCCCAGGAGGTGATCAACAACCTGTCGTAGACCTGAGTGGAGAAAAACTGGTTAAGGAAAGCATTCCTCCACAGCTGCTAATCACGGAAAGCATCTGTGGTGCGATGGTGTACGGCATCATGGGAGTACAACAGCTCATCACTCACCATAGTGAGTAATGATAAATAAGAAGAATGCTTTTCATAGAATATAAAACTTGACTCTTGACACAAGGTAGAGGGAAATGTTACAGTATGTATGTCCTCAACAATAATTACATATCTCAGTCAAAAACAAAGTCCAAGTACTAAGTAGTTCATACTAACATGGCAACTTGTCAACCTTCCACTACGCCAAAGATAAACTGATTAAAATAATTAAACCTCCACCCTGCGGCTGATTTTACATGTTATACTGTACTATGTGATACTTGCAAGGCTTTCACTAACTGAGTCAGAGCTTATCCATGAAATGAAGGTTTTATTCTGTTCTGTTTTGGTAACTATGTTCAGTTGTGACAAAAAGTTGCGAAGGAAAATAATCCTACAGTTAAGTTCACTGTGAAGCAAAACAGTTAAATTGAATAAAATGACAGGTAGACTTTTGGCCCATTTGCATGATATTACTGGTCCTCCCTTGAGAATGTACTTCATCAAATTCTCTTTTGTTCCCTGTCCCACATTCCCAAGATAGTTAAACAATTCCAAGACCATCAGGAAGCCTTGGAGGGGCAGAAATGCAGGTGCATGGTGTGGTATGACTGTGATTGTGATGCGCCAGGTGCTTTGTTATGAAATGAAGATTGACAGGGACGAAGGAAACAGCTTTGAATTTTACCACCAGTGCTCTGATTACCAACTGTAACTGCGGTCAAAAGAAGGTCAAAATAAGAAAGGGCAGGAGTTAAAGACGAAATGAAAAAGTGTCCAATTGCATCTTCGATTGGGCTCAAAATGTCACATATAGGGCTTTTCTTATCTGACTTCAAAGCGCTTTCTTTAGCTTATACAGTTTCTTTAACAGTATACATTTACTTACACAACAGTGTACCTACAGTACACTTATTAAACCTACCTACCTGATTAATTATTAGTTTGGGCTAACCTGGAATAGCTCTGGCAGTTTGCGGAGTCTGGAGCCTTTGGAGAGCAGCAGAGACGGCGGGCCTTGGCCGGTCACATGGTACAGGTATAGCTTGAACCAGATGGAGCTCACCTCAGGGATGGCCGGTCCAATGTGCTGCAGAGAGAAACAAACATGAACACATACATAAGTGTACAGCAGCAGAGCTAATGCATACTCACGTACACATCCTTAGACGGTTTTTCCATTTCATTTCTTACCTGAACACATACTTTAAATAAACAACAATGTTTTTCTGTCGGAGAAGCAGAAATTGAAGCTGCTTTTAGATATTTGAGCAGAAAACAAAGAAGATAATTCATGGAATTCCACTTCACCGACTCCCAGCAGTGTGAGAATACACAGCAGCGTGAATGGCACAACAAGAGTTTAACTTCTTTCCCTCTGTCTCTCTGAGCTCAGCTAGAAAGCTGGAGTGTGGCCAGGCAGAGGAATTACTCATGAGCCTCGCTTCCCTTCCTTCCTTCCTCCCTCCCTCCCTCCCTTTCTCTCTCTTTGTGTAGTCTTGTTGTTGGGGGCAACTGCAGGTTGAGTGCCCACAAAGCATACACACACAGTCACAAATCACTCCAGGCACACAAGTGTGTACACACAGCAAGAGGGCAAACACAACCAAACAGAGCACACACGCACAAACACATGAACTGTCGAGTTAAACACAAACACAACTCTAAGACAATCAACATTTGATCCAACATCCCAGCGTGACGCACAGTATACCCTCTGCTCTCCCTCCCTCCCTCCAGGCGTCATACCTGAGGCGTGCAGCTGCTGATGGGTCTGATCTCGTTGCTGAGCGGCGCCATTGAGACCAGCAGCTTGTAGTTTTTGTTGAGGACACGGCTGCAGGTGGCCTGGTCCAGACCCAGCAGGCTCTCACAGCGCAACATGTCCAACGGGAAACCTGGTTCAAGGAAAAACCAATGCCAGTTACAACTTCTATACAAAATAGGCTGGGATCCAAGTGCGAGTCAGTAGGTGTATGTATGTAGTATGTACATAGTTTGCATTCTTGTGTCTTGTGACGTGACTGAAGACTAGACTAACTGCATGGATAATAGAAGAATAGAAGTAAGCAAAAGCAGAACATTTTGGCTGTTTCCCCATGTTTCCAGTCTTTATGCTAAGCCAAGCTAACTAGCTGCTGGCTGTAGCCTTATATATACACACACTGGACAGACATGAGACAACTATTCCTTGAAATGAAAAGGAGCATAGGGAGACTGTAAATAAAGATCCTGGAAATGAATCTGGGTTGAAGCAGTGGAACTCAGCCAGAAAGCACAATAAAGAGTCTTTCTTTATAGCCGTGATGCTAAGAAGAGTGTTCTCTCCAAGGTGACTTGTAAAGAACGTCCTCTCAAAAGGACACAAGTGTCAACTTGGCATTTGTGGAGTTAATAATCACCTCTTGCCTTCTAGATATACATCTAAGAGGCAAGAGGTGTCTATGAAGTGCTAACGTTGATAATTAATGGGATAAATCAGTACAGTCAAATTTCACAGATGCAATGAACTGGCTGAAACTCAGTCTAACTGTTCAAGGACCATCTTTTTTATACATGTTACAACATAGAGTGGAACAAATGCCAATTACAATATGCAATGAGACTGCATCTTCATACTGTATTGTCTAAAGAAGGTTTGGATGTTGATTTTTGTAATGCAACAATCATTTATTATTATAATAATTTGTATCATTGTGATCTTATTTTAGCTTCAGCCTGTGGGCTCTCAGTGCTCTCGCTCCTCAGCAGACGCCTGGAGCAACAGCTGAGGACGACTGAGATAAGACAATCACAAGTATGGCACTCTGCCAAACCAAACAAACAGCATCTGGTGGCACAACAGTTGCAACAAACTAAGAGATTTGATTTGTCGTCATTGGAGGACTGCTCCCCCCCTAGAGAAACCACTAGAACAATACAGCTTCACTCTGGATTGACTGGCATAATATGAACATATTCAAAAGAAACTATTTAGACACAGGTAAGGGACGAAAAAGACAGCAGAGAGAGAGAGAGAGAGAGTGACACAAGTTTGCCAAAAGCAGCACAAATAGAAGACCCACTTCCTCTTTGTTGCTTCCAGAATAGTTTTCAGTCTTATCCAGAACCTTCACATGAAAATTGGGCTGCATGATTTCTAATAAAATTATATTTATTATTAAATAATATTACTGAATTGAATACCACAGAGCAAGCTTAAGGAGTTGAATAGGAGTCATTTACTGTAGTTGTTTGCCGCAATTGTGGTAATGATAGCTCAGAATATAGAGTCAAGAAGGAAATTGGGAGAAAGTTGTAAACAGCTGCTGATTGTTGAGACTTTTTTTGTTGTTTGTCACTGAAAATAATGAGTTGTGCTTTGAGTCATACACACATTTAGACACAAACACACACACTGTTCACTCTGTACGTCCCAGCTCTCACCTTAATATTCTGTTTAATTGATATTTGCAGACATGAAAATGATTTTGAAGCAACCATTACAAAATGTTGGCTGCATTTGTATCACAGATGATGTCAACTGTTGGCAACAAACGAACTACAAAGCTAGGGAAACTATGAATACAAGAGTTTCTATTTCATTGGCTTGCTGATGAGGCGGCAAAGGCAGTAAGAACTTAAAACCAAGCCAGCATGCTAGCTGTGTAAAAATATACAAAAACAAATCTGGCCTTCAAGCTGCCTATTATCACATGTATAGAGATGTACGGCGCCTGGACCGTGCATACATTTACCAATAAAGGGGATGAAAAAGAGGGTGCAACTGTATACTTACCTATATTTGGGATATCAGGTCCTTGGTCTTGAGTGAGTTCTTTGTTGTAGCGCAAAAAAAGAATGGTGTTTTTCAGGGTCAGAGCATGATCAAAGTAACGCTGGGCCTCTCCCTCGGCTGTGCTCTCCACCTGGAGACAGAAAATAGGAAATAAATACAAGTAGAGTGTCTGTGTGCATGTACACATAAGGCTATAATTTATTTTCTACTATTATTTCTTTGTTTCCATTGCTGGTCTCACCTTCTCTAACTCAGCCATGAAGCTGTCCAGAGTCTCATCAGACAGCTTACCCACCTCAAACATGGTCACTGCATGACTCTTCAGGTTCTGATAGAAGGACAAAGACACAGGAGACACAATGTACAGTCCATGTCCAATTTACTCTGTCTCTATTAAGCCTTTTAACATTGAGAAAGTGTTCTCATGTCCACATCCAGTCACTAACCGGAGACAGGTTGCCCATCATGAGGAAGGCTGTGAGAGTGGAGTCAAAGAGGAAGGCAATCCTCTTTGTGGGTGGAGCTGGGATGCTCAGGCTGCTTACGCTTCCTGTGTCTGCTACAGTGACACAGAAACATAAAAGACATATAACAATAGCAATAACTCTGTGCAGCAACATTAATGCATATAATAGCACAACTGATTGGCTCATAAAATGAGAATATGAGCTTGTGAGCTTATGAAAATGGAATGTGTTCACAACCAAAACGATACCTTTTTCTCAAATAATTTGAATTGATTATTAACATGTAAATGTGGTCAATGAACATCCACTTTGATAATATCCAATGTGTTAGTCTGAGCAACCCAACAGTACTGCCTTAACATTCATAACAAAGACCACAAATAAAACCTTTTTAGACAAACACCTATTAATGTGAGAATTGCTTTCAGAAGCGTGACTGAGCTTTCTTTCAGATTAATTAGCACTGCTGCTTCAACACTTCTCAAGTCACATAAAGCTCTTTCATTCAGAAAGTGCTTTGTGTGCATACATCAAGATGGGTATTCATTTGCATACACTGCAGCGTGTGTGTGTGTGTGTGTGTGTGTGTGTGTGTGTGTGTGTGTGTGTGTGTGTGTGTGTGTGTGACATACCTTGGTCCTCCAGACTGGTGGTGTCGGTGTCGGTGGCCGAGGAGCCCCCCTCCATGACAGGACTGCCCTGCTCCCAGGACAGCAGCATCTTCTGAGGGTCCATGGTGCTCCTAACACAGAGCCACACTTAAATAAAAGAGCAATCTCACCACAATCAAGCCCTCCTGTGTAGGGGTTTATTCAATTAAATTAAATATTTTAACATTTAGAGAAATGTATTTCTCCTGATGGAAAGCTTAGATGATTTACTAGGTGGATGTAGGTGGACAAATGGATGCGGGAGACCCCAACTGTAATTTTCTTCCCACATGACAGTTAGT
This sequence comes from Zingel zingel, assembly GCA_023566125.1. Taxonomy (NCBI): domain Eukaryota; kingdom Metazoa; phylum Chordata; class Actinopteri; order Perciformes; family Percidae; genus Zingel; species Zingel zingel. The sequence continues at coordinate 16,156,337 of CM042330.1, read as the reverse complement.
ATCCTAACATACCAGTATGTAAAAAGTTAATTCATTTAACAAAAACAAAAATAAACAAGCTAAATATTATTTTGTTAACTGAATTGTTTTGGGGGGGACATTTTCTTAAAATTATGTAAGTTAACAGGCAAACATGGTTCAACATATGGCGCCACTTCCAGTGTTTTTTAAGAAGTGGTGGATGGTTTGATATTGGCTGCCTGTACATACTTGAGTCTGTTGAGAGATGGGGCATTCTTCCAGGTGGGGTGGAGCTGGTCTGAGCTGATCACCTGACCTTTCTTTACAGCGAAGCCAAGGCGACAGTACATGGAAACTGCATTCTGATAATAAAAAAACAGTATAACACAGTCAAAAGACCTTTGATACAAACAATTCAGATACTCTTTCACTGTCATATGTCATCAACCTGTGACCTGTCACCCTCCTGGACGTTCACTATTGAGGTGAGTTATACTTTAGGTGGGGAAAGACAATGAGAATGGGGAATGAAAAAGAAAGCAAAAAAGTGGATTGCACCACTTACTCACAGTAAAATGTCTGGCAGGAAAAAAAAAGGGTAGTTCTCCTTTTTACAATAGATTTCTTCCTGCATGATTGCTGGTACATCTCAAAAGTGCTGCTCTTTGACGTTTTTATCACAGATTGTTTTTCTCCTACAGAACTCCATACTAGCTGCAGTGAAAATAACGGACACTACATTGTCTACTTTTAGTCAGGTATGCACTTCAGAATTGTCTATACAATGTGAAGGATGGATGAATGTGTAGTCCAAAAGATGTAATCACTTTACTTGGACTTGGTTGGCTGGTTATAAGAAGACTTCTCTATCACATAGTCAAATTCTACTGATGTCAATGTTGACTTGTGAGGTTCTAAAAGAGACTAAACACTAGATGAATACTATTTTGGGAGATGCTCTCTCAATGCCCAACAGGATCTACATTAAAAAGTCACGACTTAACGTCTAGTGACTCAAACCGATTAAAAAAAGAAAGAGAAGGGTAACTGTGTCATTTCTACTAAACAGTTGGCTGGCTTTTTCATTATTTACAGTCCTCAACTTGCCTTGCCTTTAAATATTTGATTCAGGCTGAACAGGCCACCTCAGTCAAGTATAGTGGGCTTGATTGCTTTCTACACCTCAACACTCCTGAGGTGCAAGCTTAGATCATCCTCTTATCATATCAAAAAAAGCTCAGTGAGTTTTTTTTTCCCCCTCAGGCCATGAGGCCATAACACAAGAGACAGTTAAACTCACAAACTGATGGGAAAAGTCTGTCTTGCACAAAGGAGACCTCTCAATCATCTCTGAAGTTACAGAGTTTCTCGTGGAGAATAGCTGCAACCGCTGCCTTCAGGCACTTCTCTTAAATGCTGCTTTACAGCGGTGGGAATGGAATGACACCGAAGGACAGGGGAAGTTCAGCTCTTCACACCAGAGGTCGCAACACTGAGAGGGAGTTTGGCTCCATGTCTGATAAAGAGTGAATAGGAAACTGGGGAAAACTGGGTCAAACTCGAGCACCAATTCAACTGGAATGGTGCTGCTTGGCTCTCTGGTAGAGTCATGGGGCATGATGGATTCAACCAGAAACAATGGGTGTGTGTGTGTGTCACAGTCTATCTCTTAGATGTATGTCTGTGTGAGAGTGAATGCAGAACGAAACAGCCAAATTGTGCAGAAATATCTACTTGCTGGGCTACATAATATCCCTGCTTGCACAATGCACACAATTTCATCTGAACTGCCTACATCCAAAGAAAGACAGCAATGCCCATGTACTTCTGTGATAAAATTATATAATATATATACTTATACAACAAATTGCCGTTAGTCAAATTTAAAGTAACTGGAAATCACATTCAAATGAATAAGGAACTAAAACTTAAATCTCAATATTTGGCTACAAAACATCAATTAACAAAAAATGAAAAAGGCTGATTTTTATTCCTCTCTGCTACACTCTGTGCCTTCAAGTATACAGAGAGGCAGAAAGGATGTCTCAAAATCTGTATAAACCACAGTGGAACCAGAGGAAATTACCTCCCCGTTTTGTCAGTGTCAATTGTAGAAAGCGGGGCGATATTCCCCAGATCTACAATTTTGCCTTTCTCATCAGGTATGACTCCTGGAGGGAAGGAGAGCTTTCTCTTCTGAAAAACAGTGCTTTCATCTCTACATTACAATAGAACTCTCACATTCTGAAGCAAGTGGATACCCACCTTCACTAAGTCCAAGTCAATCTCCAACACATTCGCCAGCTGAGAGGCACAAGGGTAGGAAGGATCAGGGAAGAGATGGAGAGAAGAAAAAAATCTCAGTTGAAAAGTTGATCGATATAAACACACACACGCACACGCACACGCACACACACACACACACACTCAATGAGCACAGCAGGCGAGAACAATAAAACTTTTTTTCAAAAAGCCTACCTCCGCTACGTTTGTCTGCTCATCAATGGACACAAAGATTTTGTAGAGAAGCGTTTCAAAGTAATCACCTTGGACGCGGTTCATTACAAAACCTTCCAGCGGGGGCACTGAAAGACACAAACAGTGACAAACAGCTGTACAAACATATATATATTTTTTTTTACATTGTTTTATTTTGAAATTAAATTGTTCTTTTAAATACTGTATGTATCTGTAATAATAGCATTGTTTCAGGTCAGTTGATTAGACATTGGAGGATGTTTAACACACACACACACACACACACACACACACACACACACACACACACACACACACACACACACACACACACACACACACACACACACACACACACACACACACACACACACACACACACACAGTGATGTACCAGAGATGCAGCTGTCATCAGATATTGGAACATCCAAGTAGATGAAGCCCCGGTTGTACAAGCCTGGAATAAAAAACAAACAAACAATAATAGTCTGTTAGCATAACTGACATAGTATCCATTAACATTGTTGTTGCCATTTTCAGAAATTTTTTTTAGTAGTTTTTGATTATGCGTACAACTTTCTGTTCTGTGTAGAACAGAAAATTGCACATTTGAGAATGGTGAAAGAAATTCAAGCCGATCAAATTTCATTTGAACAATTTATGTATTCAAATTGCCCTGTGTCTCCTGTATTTATTTGTATTTGTTTCCACTTATTCCCCAGCACTCCAGTGGCCGAGGTTCATGACTGTCAAACTGTGCTCTAATTAACATTTAGACTGCATGAACACAACCTCAGTCCCTGTGCTTCATCAGTATTAGCCACTATGCCCACACTTTAGCTGTAAAATATGTTTGCCCATTGGTAGCTGAATTTCAAAGATACAAACTCATTTATCCATTAATGCCACCAAATCCCATTACTATTATTTTCCTGAGAAACGGTTACATTTTGAAGGTTAGTTCATGCTGTACCAGCAGGAAAATATACCTTAAAACCAAGCTGAAACAATAAATCCAACAGAGTTTCAAATAACTCTTTCTGTTGCCAACTGCTGTTGCACTTTTTAATGATCTGGTCTGCTCTGCACTTATATACTGGTGTGAGATGTTGGTGCAAAAGGATTGTAAATCAATTAAGAAAGTATCTCTTTTGTGGCAATTCTTTTCCCACCCTTATATCCTGTTGAAACAGGATGTTTGAAATAGGAACATAACATGTGACAGATTACTCACTTAAGACCACGTTGTACTCTGTTGATCCAGCCAGCTGTGGACCAGAATCTATCATCTTATCAATGGCTTTCTTCTCTCCTGGAGAACAGATCTGTAATTACACACAACAAAAACACATTAGAGCATACCTGTACATGTGGCTTTGTTTATAAAAAGTAAAAAAAATCCCCTCCAGTGAACAACAGTGAACGCATTTGCATATAATATAATAACTGTGGATTCCTTCGACTGTTTTCCAGTGTTTCTTTTTTCTTTTTCTCGTGGAGAGGAGAAAAACTGTTGGGAACTTGGCAGGTATTTATTCTCAGTCAGGTGAGATCTCCACATGCAGTGCAGGGGCTCATGGGATGAACAATTGTAGTTTGGTGGGTAACGTGTATGAATTTCAAAGAAAGCTCAGGGTAAAAGTAATTTTAACACACATTATTCTCTCCCTTATTTTGTAGATAAAGGATACATGTAATGTACATAGAAGGAAAGGAGGATTAAAATAATGAACTGGAACTTCCTAAATCTATTTGCTTGATAGGAAATTAAATATCTTAATGTGGATAAATGTGAATGTTGTCCTCTCTCCTCACACTGTAGCCATCCCAGCCTGCTTTCACGAAACGTTAACTATCCAAACGCATGCCTATCATCAAAAGAAGAAAAAAATAAGCAAACCTGACCCTGATATCATCCTCGGTGATGTATCCCGTATGTGCCGTCCACCATGGCTCTACAGAGATTTCCACTGGTTTGGCCGGTAGCAGGTCCCGCGCTGATTTCCTGCGAAAGAATTTCTGACAAAGGAGACAAATGGGGAAGAAGTTAAGGTGAGATTGAGTCACTGAAATCTGAATAACATGGCTATTAAGTGCTAATGTTGTAATTTTTAAAATGTAATTATTAAAATGGTGGGAAAAGATTTCCAAACTATGCAGAAATGTTTTGTTACGGGTGTTTAAGCTTGAGTGCGCTACATTTTCTGGCTATTATAGTCACATGTATGACGCTGTGTCTGCACATTGAGAATTGCTATGCAGTTTGTTGTTGACGAGCCAATCAGGGGAGTTACAGCTGGACTAAATATTCTAAATCAGCTGGACTACATACTAAAATCAGTATTCCCATATGCATTTTTACACCAAATGTGCTAACAAGAACAAATAAATGAGCCTAATGTATGAAGTTTTGTTCTATAAATGATAATTTCAAAGGCTTTATTAGAAACACGTCTTACTTTGGAAGACCTGCACTGGTTCATTAGGTCTATGTATTGGTTTCTCCCGATGCCAAGCAGCCGCAGACCTGTGGGATGATGAGAAAAGGAGCAAGTCAGTAAAACTTAATCATGCCTCAGTAACTGGCCATGAACTGGTAATCGCTGCTCTAAGGCAAATACATCTGGCTGGAGCCCAGCTGCAAGTGTCTCTGGCATTTTTTCAATTACAGGCTCTGAGGATTTAAAAAAAATAAAAAGAATTACACCAAAAAAATTACAGAAGTTTGAGAATTAGTTTTTCTGGATATTCCAAACTTCATATTGGAGAGTTACTTTGGAGAAAGAAGAAGGTTGACGAGTAGCAACAGTGACTCATCCAAATTCATCCAATGGGAGTATGTCAACACAAATACCCACACACCTTCTCTGAGACAATCCCGACACACACACACACACACACACACACACACACACACACACACACACACACACACACACACACACACACACACACACACTTCTAATCCATCTACCAACATACACAGAGTACATGGATTTTTATCTGTAATTAATTCTGGCCCACAAAGCAAACGTTTCATAGCCTGTATAGTGATAGAGGTATGCATATTTGGGCTCTAAATCCCACCTTGCCCCCTTCTCTAGTCCATGATGCACATGCCTGGAAGGGGCATAGCTAAATGTGCTGGGAAGGCTGCCAGTTCAAACAGGGACCAGTCAGGGATGTTCACATTTCGGCCTTCTAACGCAGCAGAATCCTACATGCATATCCTGCTGTTTCACCGAGAATCAGATGCAACACACAAACATGCGCCCACGTAAAACTCTCTCTCACAGCCTCTCCATCCACCCACTTCTGCATGACACACTTCTAAAGCTCCTCCAGGGAGATTAGAGGAGAGAAGCCCCTGCAAGAACAGCTCTGACAGCCCACTGGCAGCCTTCTGTCTCCACAGCATGAAGGTCCTGTACAGCCAGGACTCAGTCACTCACAGGCCAAACTTTGGCCTGTGAGTGACTGGAGTGACTGGAAGTGAAACGGGCTTTGGCCACCAAAGCCCGTTTCACTTGACAGCAGAAAGTCTAAGAATGCTACAACTGCCCATACACTTGACTTTCAGCTTTGACGCAATCTTAATCTGATTTTACAATAATTTCTGAGGAACACAGCTCCTCGGTGATGTAGTAACATATCAGAAAAGCGACTTGTTAAATTTTTTGAGGAGTAATTTTGATTCACCATGGAATGGGATATACTGTATATCAGGCAATCCTAAAACCACTTGGCCAGTGCTCTGGTTTGGTTATGGAAATACAAAGACATGTTTTAGGTGGATTAGTAATGCTAGTCAGTGGGTTTTGAAAACCATTTCTCTCATAAACCATGAAAACCAGCTAATCGAAAGAAAAAAAATAGAGATGCATCTGTCAAGAAATATGAGCAACATACATATGATACTCCTGCCAAAAGGCTGGCATCCAGCTGCTAATCTTTATCTTTATAAACAGACAAAAATAACCCAACTAAAAAATATTTATATTGGCTTAATTTACTTCTGAAATGCTCTGTGTTAGAAAACCAGTTTTACAAAAGCAGAAGAAAAAAAAAACATTTCCTAAAGCTGAAGATGATGTCTTCAAATTGCTCGTTTTGTCCGACCAACAGTCCAAAAAATACAAAGATATTCACTTTAATGATACAAAACAGAAAAAACTGATAATTCTCACAAGCTTGAACCAATAAATGTTTGGCATTTTTGCTAAAAAAATAAAAATAAAAAAATAAAAATTACATTAACAATTTATCAAAACAGATAACTCAAATAATCGGTTGTTCCAGCTTCTAGTTTTCTTTTAGTGATGAAGAACTTACATGCACAGTGAATAATGCTACAATGTCAGATAACCCATGAAGATTCTCAGTTTAAAGTAAGAATTTGAAATATCGTTCAAAAACGGTACCCTGAATTCAATACCGGTTCCTGAACGTGTTTTTGATACAATTAAAAAAAAATCCATTTTAACAAAAAGAAATTACAACATTATTGTACAAATCTTTTTTTCAGCTCCTTTACACCTATGTGAGACAAACTGTCTTCAAGCCTCTCAAAATACCACAACAAACACACGTGTGCCCCGTCATTGTCACTGTATGCCGCTACGACATATACCGTTAAACAGCCAATCAAAAGCCTTACAGGATCTAGGTACAAGAATGCTGCATGCTTATTGGCTCACTGACGCCAATGAGATTTACTCCTTAATTATTGAAATTTGGTATTGAATGAGAACAGAACCCCAGTAAAGTCATTTCAACAGTGTGGGAGAGAAGGGGGGAAACTGAGAAAAAAGAGGGAAGGAACTCACAGTCAGCAGCAGTGAAGTTGGGCAAGGAGTCATAACTCTTCTCACTGTTCATAATATCCTGGAGGTGCAAAAAAAGAAAGAAGAAAGGAGACAGGGAAAAAAAGAATTAAACTCATTTTCCTCTTTCCCTTCCTATGTCCCTCTGCCTCTGATTAATAACAGGATTAGCAGATCTGGGTGGCCGTGCTAATTTCTACACCCCATTTTCATTAAGTGCTTAAGACGGATTATCAGAATATGACATAGCCTTCGGCAATTCAGTGGCCACAATTAAAGCTCAGTCAAGTTTTTGCATATGAAAGTGGGTGAAGCCTTTTTAAGTATAAGCTGAAAACTAAATGGTTCGTCTTTATTCATGTGTATAAGTTAAGTCATTAGAAAGCACTGGGCATATTAGTCTGTTCTGATGAAAGGGGAAGTATGCTGAATGTGGATCAATCAAATGTGGCAGCTAGCATCTGCACACACACCCTCTCTGTGTAAACACACAGGGTGCTGAAGTTAAGGAAATACATCGGAGTGCATTTTGCAAAGAAATTACACAATGCATATATCTGTAATCAGCTTCAAGTGCAACAAAACAAAGGTAACCAAATTGCAAGTGCATTACTTTTATTAATAAATTATAATCATAATATGTTATATGGGTTACACTACCAGCCGTGTGAACACATGAGCTCAGTCTTTGTAATCTAATTGATAATGTCAGAAGTCAAGGAGAACTGGCTGGTCAAAGTCCCAGAGAGGCTGGTGCTTTGTGAGCCTGACTGTGCCGGCCTCAAACAACAGACTGGCCTTTATCAGGGAGAGTGAGCTGTCATGCAGACAAAGCCCAAACTGACTGCAGAGCAAACAGTAAGATTTTCTCAGGGTGTGTTTGTCCTGGGATCAGTCCTCTGTGTCTCCCTGAGCTGGTAGTACATTAGGCTTCACTAGACACTGACTGACACCTAGTGCCTGACTGATGCCAAGTTATCAACATGGGATAGACATTACACAACATGCTCTTCTAAAACTGCAGAACATTTTATAGACTGACTAAATATATCGGATAATGGTGGTAATGTATGCCATGTTTCATATTATGTTTTTTTTTTTTTACATTGACATTGACATCTAATTTTAAGTGTATGACTAACTAATGCTAGCCAATGACATACAGACATTTCTACTCTATACATACTGACTATACAGTAAAGGTGTAGCTGTACAAAAGGATACCTTTTAGTAGATCTATTCAGGTGTACCGTGAAATGTGGTATATTTCCAAGTATCAAATTACACAATAAATATGGCAGCAGGGGGCTGTAAAAAGCTCAGATCCTTCTTATTATAATTAGATGCCCTGTTTATAATTAGATGCCCCTTAGATGCCCTGTTTTGTCTGAAACTGCCATTTCCACAGTGGTTTCCAGGGATGCCAAAATAGGAGACATAGGGCTGGGACGATTCATCGACATAATCAATTACGTAAATGCGTCGACACAAATAATTTGCGTTGATGCGTCACACGTAGAAATCTATAAATAACCGGCTGCCTCCAGCAACAGCGCAAGTATGGATTCCTCGCAAGTTCAACAAAATGTTGAGAAAAATGCTTGCACACAATCTTCTAAAGTGTGGGAGTATTTTACTCTTAATGCCAACAACAACGTGGTAGTCTGTAGACTTTGTAAAATGCATCCCAGTCAGGATAACAGCAGCAAAACACCGTAAATTCTGTTCACCTTTTTGTCCCTTTCCCTCCCAAGTAGAGTTTAGATTTTCTGCCCGAGCCCGAACTTGACTGACAAGCCAATATGTCCCGCCACTATCCTCGGGCCGGGCCCTTCATCAAGTATTTGTGTTTTTTTAATCATAACTTTATTAGCCTAATTGGGTGGGGAGAAAGCTATGCCTCTCCAGCTTCTCCCGTAGCTCTGGGTATATGTCCTGCACTGACTTGAGTGTGAGGTAAACTGTGCTAAAATCGTGTCTTCTCCCATCTGTAGCACTGGCTTCGATAATTGCGCAACCAGGCCAGATTGTTTCAGATATCTCACGAGTCCTTTATAACGGCAGTGTTATTTTTTTGGTTTCCCATCATCACGAGTGACCCAATCGATTACAGACTGTTATATTAGACACTCTGCAACTTTCCTTATGTTGGATTTATTTGATACATCTGATTTCATATGTTGCTAAAATTGCACCCTTTTTTTAAGATTAAAGGGAGAAGAGCTTGGATGTTAAACAAAAGCCTATTCATTATTTTACCTACTACTGTTAAAAAAAAGCAAATACAGGCTACTCTCTTGCACTTGCTCTGTTTACTTTAAGTTTTTATTTTTGTATTCCTCCTGAAAGTGACTTTATTTTGTTGTTGGTCTGATCTACATCTGGCTTCAGGTTGCACTACAAATTCATTTTACTTGAACAGTGCAGTGTTAAACAATTTTAATAAATAGAGATTTGAACCTTATTGAAAGTTGTTTTGTGTAAATTGTTAATAAATGTGAAATGGGAAAATAATCGCCTATTGAAAAATCAATCGTTAGATTAGTCAACTAATCAAAAAAACAATAGATTAATCGTTTATAAAATAATCGTTTGGGACAGCCCTAGATGTTTCCAAACCAATTTTTGGTGCTACACAACAAGAATTCCTGCTCTTTGCTTTTGAGTTTACCTAGCTCATTGTTCTGAAAGCACAAGTGCAATTGTGAAATCACCATTATGTACTGTATGTACAAAGATAGATTTTCAGGTGTATGAGAAGCTCCCCACATCAAACACCCATCTTCCCTTTTCTGTTCTGCAATGCAGCAGAAGTGGTTTACCTCCATGATTCCTATGTAATATGAAAACGGAGTGACTCGCAGCCCTTTGACCATAATGTCAGACAGGTGGTAGGGGTACAGCATCAGGTGGTCCCGGCTGTACTTCAGGAGCTCCTCATAATACTTGCGCTCATCCTTCCTCACGTGGCGCACTGCTCATAAACACACACACACACACACACACACACACACACACACACACACACACACACACACACACACACACACACACACACACACACACACACACACACACACACACACACACACACACACACACACACACACACACACGTCAGGTCACAACCAGGGCTGAGTGTTCATACAATAACACTAAACCAGATCAATCCAGGTTAAATAAAAAAAAAAAGTATTGATCAAGTGACTATTAGAGACTACTGCACATTATTTTAAGAGACATATTAAGGATTATTACAATGTATAAATATCACTCAATCTGCATTACCTGTTCATACACATGTACCAAAAGGGGAATCAAGTATTACTGTGATTCCAGGTATATACCTGTGATATAAAATGTTTGTTTGCAAGCTGACCGGGCCTAGTGCAGTTACAATTTACACTAAACTGCCAGTTTTTAAATACAATAAGTTAAGGCTAATACAGACCAAATAATGTGATTTAGTTTTTGCAGGGCATTCATAGGCATTCGTTTTAGCTAAACGTGCCTGATGTACTGTAAACTGGGCATACATTTGGTCAGTCCATAAACTTACTCACATGCCTTATTCTTGAGCTATTTAATGCAAGAATATTTGTTTGCCCTTTGTCTTTTAATCTCACAACTAATCATGATGTGTCCTACAGTACAAGTATGTTTAGCACTGCCATGAGGGACAAACTTAACTCACCTAGGTTATTGCGGAATCGAAGCTGGTTGCGGATGCTGTACAGCAGCACATGTTTTTCATACTCACGCTGAGAGTTCCCCAAACTCTGCAGAGCAAAAACACACAGCACACAGGTGAGGATCATGGCTGGATTAACTTGCAAATGAGTTACTGGGCCCCTTTTAACCACACTTTCCTTCCCACTGTCTATGTAATGTGTATAATTTCCCACACTGGAATATTTTCTCAACCCAATTTACCCATCCACATTAAATTCAGTTTATTTTGTCGGTGTCATTATAAAATAATAAATAAGATTCTGAAAACTTTTAGAATAATAATATTTTCAGTTATATAGGCACAGATCAGTTGACACACAATAATGCCTAGAAGTCTGGGTCCCCTGGAGGTATGGGGTCTCTGAGCAGTTGCCCACTTTTTCTGCTTGGTAATCTATCACTGGTGAGGATGCAGACAGGGATGCAGGCAGGCAGCTCAAACATCAGCACAAAGCTGCTGTAACGTTATGTACATACACCCGCCTCCACTTCACCACGATATTTAATGTATAGGCACAACGTATGCAGGAGGAGGGTTTTATGCAGATTATTATTAAACAACCTTCGCAATATTCGACATTGCAAGTACATCCATGCGCTAAAACCATGTGACGCCACCTATCAAAAGGTCTGTCATGTGATGCCAGTGTAGTTAGGGGCTGTAATGTAAAGATGGCCAGCAGTGGCTCCGGCTGAATGGTGAAACCCCTGCAGAGGAGGTTAGCGAGTCGTGCGACGCTGACAGCTGCTGTATGACAGAGTGCACCGCGGTGACATTGACAGGTCCACCCCCCAGGACACAGCGGTCTCCCCCTCACCTTGCCCTGTGAAAACGTTAAAACATGGTACCTGTTTGACATTAGCTGGGAGCTTGGTCCACGGATAATTCTGCCTGATGTGAAATTCCACGTCCGTGTTCATCGCTAGCTAGCTGGCTAAAAGCAGAATCCCTCGAGACGATCAGAAACGGGCTCCCCGGCAAGTCCACGGTGACTTTACCCCCCGATACCCAACAACCGAGCGAAGCGACCCCCGACTTGAAGAGAAGTTTTATCTGGTGATTATTTTCCTTTACAATAAAGGGTCACTTCCTTGTTGTATTTTCGAACAAGCCGTTCGTCACGCTCGTGGCTACATTCGTCACTTCCTGTCGAGGCGTGACATTGGATGTGAATGGAGCTCGAGAGCGAGGTGACGAATGTGAGATGATGGGACTGTCAAACCTTATTTATGTCATGTAAAATAGTGTTCTCCGTGCATCTCAAAAACTCGCCTCAAATGAGGTCTATTTTCTTATTATTTACTATTATACAAACCTAATGAAAAGAATAAGCTAACAGTTGGTCCACCATCCCATTACGTTCCGACAACAGCTTTATTCCAATATGTCATATATTTACTGTAATAAATCCCAAAACGATTGATGAATTAGACCTATACCCTATTTATACGTTACTCTTTTTTTTAAAGCCTATCGAATTTCCTCAAACAGCGGGTCATTGTAGTTTTTAGCTAACATTACTCAAACAGCGAGAAGGGTCCAGCTGCGGCTTACGGCCGCTCACGCCACGCCCCCAGTTCGCTCACGACACGCCCCCCATCCGCTCACGACACGCCCCCCCCTGGCCGCTCACACCATATCCGACTTACAGCTTCATCTTGCCAGTCTTATATACTGTCTATGGTGAGTACCAGGTAAGTTACTGATAATAGAGTTATTTAGCCCGTTACGGCTTGTTTAAAATTAGCTATTGATTTCAGGTTGATGATAGCTTATAGTTAACAAGGTGTGTTAAAAGTATGCTAATGTTAGCGGGGGCGTGGCGGGAGCGGACGCAAGCCGCAGCTGGACCATACTGCAAACAGCAGTAAACCGTGAAGCCTATAAGGGACTATTTTCAGTCACGGTTATGTGGGATTGACTCAAAATAAACAACAGTGCCAGTGTTTATTCACCCAGTGTGCCTCATTGATGTGTTTTTAAAAGTTTTAGGACAACAATGGAGGTCTATAGCCTCAGAGGAATGTGTTATATAGCCTAAGGTTTGTGTACCACTTTAGGATAACATTAAATAGGCTAGATAACAAAAATAATCTGATTTAAAAAAAAATAGTGCAAAATGAAAAGATTAACCACTGCACACTTTCAATGAACTCTGTCAGTGGATTTAAATAAATGTCCCCAAAGCCATATTTAGCTTTTCTGCAGCAGGAATATTAGTGGATCAAGAAAGTGAACCTGAATTTATTATGAAACTGCTCTTTGTCAGATTTTGAACTTGGCCCCTGAAGGAGTCTGCACACCATTACCTATGAGCATGAAGCTGTCACTTGGTAACTGGTAAAGGAGTGTAGGATTTCACTGTGTGACAGAGTCCACCAAAGCTGCGTGTGCTCACATGTCATGATGTCTGACTTGCTGACAGCTCACTATCTTGCAGCTTTGTCATTCAACCTATCCACATGTAACTCCAGTTCCTTGTCATATGCCACTAAACAAACATGTCAATACTTAATCTCACTGCCTCAGGAGCTGCAAGGAGTACAAATAAAAGAGGGGCTGAAGATAACCCCCCCTTGTGAGATAAAGAAATGCACCTTAGAGATATCAACTGTGAGGAAAAGGAGCCTTAAATGCCTCAGAACCATATCTCTCTCCAGAAGGTATGAGTGGAAACATGAGGTTATGACATCAAAGGAGGTGTAGTTAATTTCTCCTTTAATCTTGCCCATCAGTGACTTTAAATAATGTTACAAGAGATTCTATCCAGAGTAATTCATACCTTTCAGCAAGGTATGAGAGTGCACCGCTTTTTCCTCTCTATCACTGTTTCCCAGCCTTTTTGTCTCCTGACTCATTATAATGAAGCAATGTCTACTTGTGACTTCTTGTCAGAGGTTCTGGTTTGAATGTGGATATGAGCTGGGAGCAGTTTTCCTTCTCAGGCTGTTTCATTTGAAGAATGTGTATAGGCCTTAAGAGGTGAAGGTAGACATAGATATTAGACAAAAAGGTCTGCATAAAAAAAAACATAATTTTGTTAATATAGGTTGCAACCCACTCATAACACTGTTAAACATCTCCATAATATCAAGGCATTTCAATTCGAAACAAGTTGACGTAGAAGTAGTCTCACTGCACTGACAGATTTTTTATCAAACTCTGTTTTGGATGCTATCTATGGTCGATATTTTCTAGCAATAGCCATCACTGTATTCACACTCTGTAATCACTCTAGTGGCAGTGTCCACCATTATCACCCTGGATTCAAATGCGCACGTGGGATTTGCAGGAAACAGTGCATGTAATCATAAGTTTGACTATTTATAGCCTCACTGTTTATTGTTCACTCTTCTAACACCTTATCAGAGTTGCATTACGTTACTGCTAATGCAAAGTAAGCAGTACCTCCAGGTGCTAGTTCACATTTAAAGTGTTCAACTGGAAAAACACGGTGACCACTAGTAACCACGAGTGTCACCAAATCAGGACCAAGCAAAAATGACTTGGTAGAAGGATATTTTTGCAATGATCTTAAAATTTGATTTCTCTTGGGACCCCCAGGTTGGAAACTCAATATCAGCCAAAGAGTTCTTCATGCTGTATTATTCTATTTTAATGGGGTAGTATTTTTAGAATGGAGCAGTATAGTAAAACATCATCATATCATATCCATTATCAAACAATGGCCTCAAATACAATCACAACTTGATTTCATTGTCCAAATATGCCAATGAGACCACAGTACATACAGTGAGGAAAATAAGTATTTGAACACCCTGCTATTTTGCAGGTTCTCCCACTTGGAAATCATGGAGGGGTCTGAAATTGTCATCGTAGGTGCAAGTCCACTGTGAGAGACATAATCTAAAAACAAAAATCCAGAAATCACAATGTATGATTTTTTTTAACTATTTATTTGTATGATACAGCTGCAAATGAGTATTTGAACACCTGTCTATCAGCTAGAATTCTGACCCTCAAATACCTGTTAGTCTGCCTTTAAAATGTCCACCTCCACTCCATTTATTATCCTAAATTAGATGCACTTGTTTGAGGTCGTTAGCTGCATAAAGACACATGTCCACCCCATACAATCAGTAAGAATCCAACTACTAACATGGCCAAGACCAAAGAGCTGTCCAAAGACACTAGAGACATAATTGTACACCTCCACTAGGCTGGAAAGGGCTACGGGGAAATTGCCAAGCAGCTTGGTGAAAAAAGGTCCACTGTTGGAGCAATCATTAGAAAATGGAAGAAGCTAAACATGACTGTCAATCTCCCTCGGACTGGGGCTCCATGCAAGATCTCACCTCGTGGGGTCTCAATGATCCTAAGAAAGGTGAGAAATCAGCCCAGGACTACACAGGAGGAGCTGGTCAATGACCTGAAAAGAGCTGGGACCACCGTTTCCAAGGTTACTGTTGGTAATACACTAAGACGTCATGGTTTGAAATCATGCATGGCACGGAAGGTTCCCCTGCTTAAACCAGCACATGTCAAGGCCCGTCTTAAGTTTGCCAATGACCATTTGGATGATCCAGAGGAGTCATGGGAGAAAGTCATGTGGTCAGATGTGACCAAAATAGAACTTTTTGGTCATAATTCCACTAACCGTGTTTGGAGGAAGAAGAATGATGAGTACCATCCAAAGAACACCATCCCTACTGTGAAGCATGGGGGTGGTAGCATCATGCTTTGGGGGTGTTTTTCTGCACATGGGACAGGGCAACTGCACTGTATTAAGGAGAGGATGTCCGGGGCCATGTATTGCGAGATTTTGGGGAACAACCTGCTTCCCTCAGTTAGAGCATTGAAGATGGGTCGAGGCTGGGTCTTCCAACATGACAATGAGCCGAAGCACACAGCCAGGATAACCAAGGAGTGGCTCTGTAAGAAGCATATCAAGGTTCTGGCGTGGCCTAGCCAGTCTCCAGACCTAAACCCAATAGAGAATCTTTGGAGGGAGCTCAAACTCCGTGTTTCTCAGCGACAGCCCAGAAACCTGACTGATCTAGAGAGGATCTGTGTGGAGGAGTGGGCCAAACTCCCTCCTGCAGTGTGTGCAAACCTGGTGAAAAACTACAGGAAACGTTTGACCTCTGTAATTGCAAACAAAGGCTACTGTACCAAATATTAACATTGATTTTCTCAGGTGTTCAAATGCTTATTTGCAGCTGTATCATACAAATAAATAGTAAAAAAATCATACATTGTGATTTCTGGATATTTTTTTTCCGATTATGTCTCTCACAGTGGACATGCACCTACGATGACAATTTCAGACCCCTCTATGATTTCCAAGTGAGAGAACCTGCAAAATAGCAGGGTGTTCAAATACTTATTTTCCTCACTGTATATCTCCACTATATCCAGGATTGAGGGTTTTGTGTGCTATTTGGCAACGTGACACATACATGGTCACATGATAACTGACACTTAAACAGGTGAGTAGAAGTAGTCATAGTAGTAGTAGTAGTAGCAGTAGTAGTAGTACTAAAAGTAGTCATCTTCAGTTGTGCATGAACCAACACCACATTTTGACGCAAACTGTTCTTACAGCTGTTTCTCCTGATCAAGCTGGCCCATCAGCGCTGCTCTATATTTACACTTACCCTGGGTTACACACATGATGGAGGAGGAGGAGGGGAGGACTTAAACAGCACAGGAAGATGGACAAGGGTTAGCAGCTCAGGGACAAATTGATTATACACCTGCTTGGGTGGGCTCGATGGCTGAGTCAGGAACCTATGATGGTTCTCCCTCCCCTGAATGTAAACACTCTCTCCACTGGACCCTGGCAGAGCTGTTAAGCCGGCAACTGGGTACCAAACAGCCCTGTGTCACATGAGAGGCCCGGCTGGAGTCACAGTGGCCTGGGATACTATTCTTAGCTGCAGGAATGTACACAGTGGCCTCATGGCGAGCTCCACAGCCTTGTCGTTTCTCTATGTCATGCTTCTTTTCTCTCCCTGACTACTCTACCCACTTTCTCTCTGGATAATGTTTTGGTCCTCTTTTGATTGGAAGTGATACTTTTTTTCTGACCAGACAGACCAGACATTTTGGATATTATTTATTTTCTGAGCAGGAGGTAAGGATTCACTTAGTCACAGATGTTGCTAATGTACTGGGAACAGGTTCATCAGCAGCACGTTTCTTTCAGTGCTTTTGTTCAGCAATTGCTTCAGTATCTGCATTCATTGTATTCATTATTTTGATCAGAAATGGTCTTATTAAAGTTTGGGAAATCAGAAACTAATATATATATATATATATATATATATATATATATATATATATATATATATATATATATATATAAATATATATATATATATATATATATATATATAAATATATATATATATATATATATATATATATATATATATATATATATATAAATATATATATATATATATATATATATATATATATAAATATATATATATATATATATATATATATATATATATATATATATATATATATATATATATATATATATATATATATAAAACCCAGGTGTGCCACATTTACAATAACTTAAATAACCATTACTGGAATATTTTGTTTTGATAATATATTAAGAAATCAGATTTCTTTATGGTCAAAGTATTATGAGTTTATATATATATATATATATATATATATATATATATATATATATATATATATATATATATATATAAACTCTCTCACAAGAGAGCACACAAAGCCATATTGGTTACATGGTAAATTGTCATAAACATTATTGATGACTGACTAGAAAGTATTCCAAATTATTGAATATTATCTATGCATGAGTGTGACTCAAGTTTTCTGATTGATCATAAGGAGCTCTTGGTCTCTACCAGCAGGTCTTGTTTAAGATCTGAGGAAAAAAACGTTAGTTGTGAAATGTCACTAACAGTCATTTCATAATATACAATAATGATCAGAGGTCCTAATATATCAGCCAGCCAGGCTGGGCCCCCGTAAGTGGTAGTAAATCAGTAGCTGTCACAGAGGGTGATTAGAAGACTTAAGTGTTGCTCATAGCCCCATGATAAGTACCACTCTTTAAACCACCATAAGCCCTCCGACCAGGGAGAGACAGACTGACACTATATGAGAGGAGGAATATAGTGGAGGAAAAACATAACATATAGAAAATAGCAACCGAAAAAGTCAGGGAGGGAGAGGTCCAGAGAGAGACATTAGAGGGGATGGAGAGACAGACACAGATGGTCTGTTGACACGGATCTGTCAGTGTTAGCAGTGATGGGCTGCTTGATAAGGGAGATATGGCCTAACGCTTCATTGATGCATCAAGTTAGAGGGGTTAAAAATAAAAATCAGTGACTTGGTAATCGTCACATTAAGGACAGCTGCTCAGCTGAAGTGTTAAGAGTTTGAGAGCGGGCTGATAAATGAAAGTGTTTGCTATCACAGGGATCTGCATGGTTAGTTTGAGGGCAAAGGTGAAAGCCAGATAAAATGTCAAATAATGCTATAATCCCTACATTCCTTGAAATCATAATTCATAATACACTGTTTAAAAATAACTAACCTCACCTTATTGGCTGAAACACCAGCTTCTGTCCTGGTAGAAAAAAACACCAGGACAATATGTGTAATTTGGTAGGTTATTGGTAGATCCAAGTCTTTTTGTAGCAGCATCACTTTCTACTTTTGGACCTTAAAGGAATAGTTTGACATTTTCAGAAATAAATGGTGACTTCTGTAAACTTCACGGTGAGACTCCAGGAAGTCCCTTTGAGGGTCAAGAAAGTGTCCAGCACCTCACCTCCTGTAAAACCACGTTTTTACGTTTTTATTTTTTTACGGAAAACAAATGAGATGTAGAGATGAAGAATGTGTTATTTAGTGAGCTTTATATATATATATATATATATATATATATATATATATATATATATATATATATATATATATATATATGTGTGTGTGTGTAATGTCAGAGTAGGCCTGTGTTTCTGTCAACCATCTCTTTCCAATGGACACTAGAAATACAACACTATGATCATGGAGTCTCTCTTTTCCTACTCCACAGAATGGCCTTAAGACCACGAGAAGTTTTCTCTTTCAAAGACTCAGAACTTCCCTCCCACCTTCTTGCCCAGCTCAACATCCTCCGTCAGGAGCGTATCCTGACAGACGTCCTGCTCTGCACCGAGCACCAGGAGATCCCCTGCCACAGGAACGTCTTGGTGTCCAGCAGCCCATACTTCCGCGCTATGTTCTGCAGCAACTTTCTGGAGAGCAGTCAGGCCCGAGTGAATCTAAAGGGAATCTCTTCAAATGTCCTCAGTGGCATCGTGGACTATGTCTACACAGGCTGCATCACTATCACCATGGAGATTGTGCTCCCACTCATGCAGGCAGCCTCCATGCTTCACTATGGAGGACTCTTTGAGGCCTGTTCTATGTTCCTCCAGGAGCAGCTGAGTCCAGAAAACTGTCTGAGCATGATACGACTCTCTGAGATCCTTCACTGTGAAAGTTTGAGGGAGAGGGCGAAGGAGATGGCTGTGAGGTGTTTCTCTGATGTAGCTGCTACAGAGGACTTCTGTGAGTTGTCTCTTCCTGAGCTCATGTGTTACCTAGAAGACGACCGACTTTGTGCTGAGGAGGAGCAAGTGTTTGAGACCCTCCTGGCGTGGATCCACCACGACCCGTTCTCACGACGTGGCGCAATCCATGATCTCTTCAAGAAAGTCCGCCTTCGCTACATCCATCCAACTTACCTCTTCCAGTTCATTGCCAATGACCCACTGGTGCAGTCCTCCACCCTCTGTACTGAGATAATCGAGTCAGTGCGCCGCCTCATGCTTACAGTCAGCACAAAGTGTAGCCGCGAGCTAAAGCCACTTTGGACCACACCACGACGTTACACCTGCAGAGAAACACTGGTGGTGGTTGGAGGACGCAAAAACAATGAGCAGACCTCACGAGAAGCCCTATTATATGATGAAAGGACTCATCGTTGGCAGTGGTTGGCCAAGCTCCCTCTGCGCCTCTACAAAGCTGCATATGTGTGTATTCATAGCATCCTCTATGTGCTTGGTGGGCTCAGCCTCTGCATGACATCTGGTGACAGCTCAGTCAGCTCCACAGTTTACACACTCTCCCTGAAGACCAACCAGTGGCGAACTGCTGAACCCATGTTAGAGCCACGATATGCCCACCAAAGTGTGTCCTATCTGCATTTTATTTTTGTGTTAGGAGGCATTGGGGTAGACAAGAAGATCTCTCAGTCAGTAGAGAGATATAACAGTATGTTTAATCAATGGGAGGCCATGGCACCAATGCCCACAGCAGTGCTGCATCCAGCTGTTGCAGCCAGTGATCAGAGGATCTATGTTTTTGGAGGAGAGGACGCCATGCAGAATCCAGTCAGGCTGATTCAGGTAGAGTCAGACTTCTCATTTTAGCTGCATTGAATCAGCGTTGAAGTCCAATGACTGCATTGTTGCCACTCAAATACAGACATGGCCTTAAACAGAATCCATTGTCATTAATTGCAGATAGAAAATTAGAAATTCACTAGTTGACTAATGTCACACAAGCAGTCAGAAAACTACAGTTTTTTTTGATGCTGCAGTAAACAGGTTGACTGTCTGTTGATGTTTGTGGTCTGTCAACAGGTGTATCACATCTCTCGCAACTTGTGGTCCAGGCTAGAAACAAGGACGGTGAAAAATGTTTGTGCTCCTGCTGCTGTCATTGAAGACAAGATCTACATCATAGGAGGTGAGCTCAGAGAATGGTTTCCCCAGCTGTGCAGTTTTACATTATAGATGTAGTTATTAACATCTTTACAGTAGATGGGATTTTTAAAGGCGTTTACAAATCTGTTTCTGGCATTGCTGCCAACTGAAGATGTAAATCTTGAAAAAATAAAAACACATCACAAATATATAGTTTCAGTTTTTTCAAGGGTATAACTTCCTAAAACACCTGGGCACTGTAGTTTTTTATCAAACGTTACAAAGACTCAAAATAAACTACAGTACCCACATTAACTGTAATAAAAGAACATGTCTCCCAGTGCAACAGTGTGACTCAGTGATGTGTTTTTAATAGTTTTCGAACAATGGAGCTCTATGACACAGAGAAATAAACTAAATCAGGCTTTGAATACATATACTGTAAACTACTTGTCATTGTTGTTTTTTGTCTTTTCATTGGATTTGTTGAAAAAATATAAAACATCACCACCAAACTGATTCTTTAAAGTGTGCTCAATGAAAATCTGATTTCCAGGATACACCAGGCGAATGATCGCCTACGACACCAAAGCCAACAAATTTGTCAAGTGTGAGAACCTGAAGGAGCGACGGATGCATCACAGCGCTACAGTGATCAACAACAAGCTCTATGTCACCGGTGGACGCATCCTCAACGGTCACGATGTCATCGAGGACTCAGACTGCTTCGAATGTTACGACCCCAAGACAGACGTTTGGACCTCGAAAGGTTCTTTGCCGTACAAGCTATTTGACCACGGCTCCTTGCCTCTAGTCTGTGTTTCCAACAGACCCAACCCACCATGACCCACCAACTACACAAATGAACCACTAACCATTTTAAACTGACTGCATTCCTTCATGCAGCTCAGTCTCTGCCATATCTTAGCAGCATGTTAGGCCAGGCTGACTTTCATTTGAATCAAAGGGGAGCTCAGCAGATGAGCAGAGGTGTCATCCCTTAGACACCTGGGGTGGATTTGAACTGAGAACCCACGAGATGACGAGAGGCAGACACGCTTACATAACAAGCAGCTGTTCAGACACAATCCAAAAAGCTCTTTCCGTAGATGGCTGCGCTCGTTTGATGGTAACTAAGTGTTAATGCTTTAATTTCCCAGACATTTATACACAGCATACAACTGCCTGGCAGCTGCAGTTGAATTCCCTCTAACAATTAAATACATAGGGAATTGGCTGCTTGTTAACTCAATGAGCTCTGCTTCTCATGTAAAACTAAATAATAGATCAGACAGCTAATATAATTTGCACTTTATAGTAAATACATTCCTCCTTGACCCACATGCTTCTATCAGAGTGCACTCGCTGAAATGTCAATGAGAAGCACAATTTCACTTAAACGAAATTATCTGGGCCAACTTTATTCCAGTTTAGCTGGCTGACTTTGAGAATTTTTACTGCAACCCCCAACGAAGCATGTTCTCTATAAATGTCTCATGAATGTTTTTGCTTGCAACATAGTGTACGTATGTAGTGTATGCAACATGAAAAAGAATAAAAAGATGTTTAGATTAGTTGGAGCACTGTAAACACCAAGGTTGGTGTATTTCAGTGGTGGTTTACTTTTAATTTCACCACAGCACAGTTGCAGTTGTTGTTGGATAAAGAAAATGGCTTCACAGGCAGCTATGTTGATGTGAGGATATGTGAGAATGCTGGCTTAGAAGCAAGGGCATGGGATGCTGCAGTGACCTGATAAGGACAACTATGACTGGAAATGGTGTTGGTGTGGGGAAGATTTTCAGGTTTTGCAGCCTGTACAACGGGCACACATGTACACATGTAACCCACAGGTGGTTTCTCACAAACATTTCCACTGATCTGAAATCAACCTTTTATTCATCTGAGAACAAAAGCTATAATGTATCGGAGGAAAATGTAAGACAATGAGACTATGGAACTACTGTTACTTCCGTCTGGGTCCTTATGGAGCATACATTCAGTGTTGTGCTCCAGCCCCTACCCCTGGTAACAGTTGCCATGGCAACCATATTATCACCCCATTGGATCATGCATGGCACGCATCCCTGTAGTGAGTCTATTTAAGATTGCATCACTGATCAAGTGACAAGTGTGTTGCTATTACTTGCACAATTGACTTTCTTTCTTTAAAATGTGTTCTTTCCTACTATACACTATGCTTTTATTTTGAATATTGATTTCCCTGTTTGTGACTTGGTTTATAAAGGAACACAGTAATTTATGTATGTGTATGTGGTGATACTGCAAAGACAATTTCTTAATTTAGTGCTTTAAATTTCTATGCACACACAAGAACAAATAATCTGTTTTGGACAGCGGTACAAATGTTCTTATTGCTTTAATGGTCTTTGGTGCAGATTTAAATGGTTCTCTATCTATCTGCAGACTGGCTGAGTCATGTTGCTATCATACCCAAGGGAAACATTGACACAGGCACAGAAACATGTTAGCTGGCTATCAGGTGACACATTTGTTCTCCATACATCATGAAGTACCACTGCAACAAATATACTTCGGTGTAGTATTATAGGAACTATGATAGAAAGTTAAAACAGTTTAGCTGGGAAGTATGACTGCCAACCTCTTGACCCTTCAGGCCACATTATCATAAAGAGCTCCACATGTAGGCTAAATATCTAGTTACCAATTTCCCCCCTGAGAGGCTCACTGTTTGCATGGTATGGCCTGATTGTATGCAGTCATCTGGTGAAGCTGACCTTAGGGGAAGAGGTGCAGGATCAGATTTCACTTATACATTTTAATCCCTGCCCATTAGTGGGGAAACATTCAAACTTGCCCAGGAGCAGTGACCAAAGGGGAATTCATCACACTCCACATTAGCAAGCCCAAACTGTCATAGAGTTAAATGGCTCCTTGTTAGCCCGGTCACTTTGATTGACTCACAATAACCTTCTGTGTATGTGTTGGATTCAATACCTGATGCCCAACAAAATTATTATCAAGACACAAACTGTGCAGAATCATACATGACAGCCAGCAGAATGTCTAAACTCAAACATGGAACTTTAAAGTTTAAATCCATTAAGACTGTGACCATTATGAATAGCTTGCCATCAGCTGAGTCAGATGTCATATGCTCAACTCAGTTAGCCAGAGCAGCATTTCAGAACAACACCCTGTGAAACTTTTTATTGAGCTGCTGCTAAATACACAGCCTATTCAGACTGTTTGACAGTGTGTTTGCTTGCCGTCTTTCCATAGAAACCAGTGTGTGAGGGTCACCCTTCAGAGAGCCTGTGGCCTAGCAGGTTATTTTCAGTGTCTGTTACTAACACATCAAGGGATAGCATTTCATTTCTAGCCCATTCTCTCTCTGTGTGTGTGTGTGTGTGTGTGTGTGTGTGTGTGTGTGTGTGTGTGTGTGTGTGTGTGTGTGTGTGTGTGTGTGTGTGTGTGTGTGTGTGTGTGTGTGTGTGTGTGTGTGCATACAGCAATTGTTAGAATTATATGCATAGGAGCAACATACATTCTGCCATCAACATCTACTTACCCTACGCTACATAACACGTAGGGGAAAGAAATGGATTATAAAATATAA
Organism: Zingel zingel; assembly: GCA_023566125.1. Classification (NCBI taxonomy): domain Eukaryota; kingdom Metazoa; phylum Chordata; class Actinopteri; order Perciformes; family Percidae; genus Zingel; species Zingel zingel. Next base: position 16,132,022 of record CM042330.1, on the reverse strand, counting down.
CCTAAAATCAATCAGTAACATCCCATTTCTCCTGTTTTAAACAAATGTGTTCTTGATTATAGACTCAGTTCTCAATGACTAGAAAAATACAGATTAGTTTATGGTTTCATTATAGAGAAACCATAAGTAGTTTTAAATACTAAGTGAGGGTTTCCCTGCTGTGCCATGCGAGATGGCCTATTCCCAGTCTGTAACCTTACCCCTGTATTAATGTGATGGACAGGGGGATTAAGAAGGTTTACACCTATACGGCCAGAGGTGGAGAAGAAATGCTAAGAGATATTGCCTTTTTCTTTCACAAAAATCCTACTAAGACCAGATACATCACCCTCTTTGGATACAGTATGAGTTTAATTTGAAAATTAGATGCAAGCTACAACTGAAGGTTTTGTTTGATATTGTTTTGGCAATAATGCAAAATTGGCTGCAATATATACACTTAACTTTCAGTACTAAGCGAGAATAAACCGTTGCATTTCAGTAAAAATAAGCAACATACAATTTAACATTGTGAATTATTTTTGATTATTACTTATTTAAAAGTCTGTAAAATAAGGAAAGTAAACTATTAGATTAAGTTAAAATAGTACTACTTGTTAAGTGTTTGAAATGTACTTTTCTAAAACGATAACTATTGGATCTGGTCAAATGCAAACAATGTCTGTATGACAATAATCAATCAGCATAATCGGACACATCAATTCTGAATATGGCAATAGCGGTAACTTAAAACTGTAATACACACCTTCCACCACCTGATGTCCCCATGACCACAGGGTGATGTGAAGGGCAACAGAAGGATTTCCTCTCATTGTACCTCCATCCCCCTCTGCTGTTCAATACTGCACATTCCTGAAACTAAATTTAACACCAGGCTTTAAATTCTGCCCGAGTCAAAGTATGAATCATGACGGTTTTATTAGAATTCTTTTGATAAAAACAAACATATCCACAGTACAGCATGCATACATTCCTTACAGATGTCTAAAATAAAACTGGTCAGATGTACGGTTTCACTGGCACATGGCATCGTTATTGAACAAGCTGGTTAGGCTTCGTATTCATTTGGTAACGGTCACAAAACACACTATATGAACGTGTGTGTGTGTGTGTGTGTGTGTGTGTGTGTGTGTGTGTGTGTGTGTGTGTGTGTGTGTGTGTGTGTGTGTGTGTGTGTGTGTAAAAACGTATTTTGAGAGGAATAACACGTTCATAAAGCATATTCAATTACAGTTATATACTTGCCTACATTCAATGAATGGAGTGTTTAGTTTGGGCCATTATTCCATTCTCACACAAAAAATCTGCAGTCATTCAAACACATTTTCATTCATGGGGAACTCTGGGAAATGGCACTATGGACCCCCCCCCAAGAGGTGAAAAACAAGATTTTAATTATTATTAAGACAAGAACCCAACATTAACAATAAACTGGTCCAACAAAAGTGCGATTTAGAGGAGTATTTTAACACTGAGGAATTTATAAACTATACAATAGAAATACAATTTTAATATTGACACAAACATAACAGTAATAAAGGTTTCAGAGAAGAATTTCAAATAAACTCCAGAGGCAGAAATCCTAAAACATGGTAAAATTATACTACTGAGTTAAGTTTTTTTTTATATTAAATTTAGAACAATTAAGATATACAGCATGTACACATTCATAACCCTACATTTCTGTGCTTCTGTTGCCTAGCTTTTAACATGGAAAGGGCCAGAAACCTTGGATTACCCTAAAAAGGTCCCCCATTAAGTTTATCACACATATGTACAATAGGTCCATAACTACAAAAAGGCATTCAAAGAAAGAAATTACATTTTGGCACCAGGCACAGAATTGAATATACATTAAAACTCATAGCTAAAACCCCACCCAGAAAAATAATGTGACTATTCTCCCCTTCAACGTGTCGTCCCTACAACATGAGAGAACAGTAAATATGCATTTAAACTGGCTAAAAAATGAATGATGTAACATTTGGCATAATTGTTGCTGGAAGAATAAGAGCGGGGGCAGGGGAGTAGCAGAGGTCTACCACCAAAAAAAAAAAAATAAATAACTGACAGGAGGATCTACAGTGCATTTCTGTCAAAAGACAATCTGTTGTTCATCCTGAGTGCTAGAAGTAAACAGGAACTGGAAAACGCATTTATTAGCCAAGATTAGGGATGGGCAGTTATATTATTTACACTTATTATTATTATTATTATTATTATTATTATTATTATTATTATTATTATTATTATTATTATTATTATCATCATCACTGCTTTTGGCTTTCTGTATCATCTGATCACGCTCGTGTCAAATATACATTCTCTCACCTGGTTCACACTAGCGACATCAGCAACTTAAAAGGTGCAGTAGGTAAGCCTTATAAAACTAAAGGCCGTTTTATGGTTCTGCGTAGAATCAACGGCGTACCCCTGCAGACCCCCGCAGGGTGGTGCGTCTAGGCCAGACCGGCACCTCTCGAAAAATGTAACTACGCGTTGTGGCCATGCATGTCGCTCGGCCGTGGCTTGGCAGCGTTGCATTCCCCCCCCCCCACCCATTTCCTGGTTCTCCTTCTCCATAAACAACATGAAATCAAGGAGAGGGTTAACTTTTCCTGCTGCAGATTTCCCACCTTGGTCAGAAAACACAGGGGAGACACTTTGTTTTGTCACTACGCCTCTAGAGTCACAACTTTCTCCGAAGATAATTGCAGTCACTCTCACTTTCTCCCTCGCTCTATCACACACACACACACACGCACACGCACGCACGCACGCACGCACGCACGCACGCACAAGTAAACAAAGAGTTTCGCGATTGAACCTCCGGAAACCACACACCCCTAGTGTTCTGGCGGTGAAATGCACCACGATGCAAAGAAACGCGTCCAACCCCGACGCAGAACCCCGACGCAGAACTCCGAAAGGGTCACGACGACGTAGGAGCAACGTAGGAGCAACGGCGTGGAGTTTACGCACAACCACAAAACGGCCTTAACTGTGTGTCAATCACTGCTCATGCACACGCATTCATTCTCCATTGTGGGGGGAGGGGCTTAGGAGACTGTTTGGGGCTTTAGCTGAAAGGGGGGGGAGGGACTGAGAAGTTGTCAATGTTAAAAAATGTTCGCTAAGTCATGGATCTTCGCAATCCTACCTACGGCACCTTTAATTTAACTATTTTACCCACTGTGTCCTGAAGATCACTGACTTATAGAAACATGGCTCTCCTTTGTTATCTGGCAGCTCTGATACAGTCCTGACCAGTCATGACCAATCATAGCGTGCCAACTTTTCCTGAGACGGGGTAAAGTATAATAACCTTTACTAACTTTGGGGTGGGATGGACTGGCTTCATTAAAGGTTGTTTCTTCTTCATTGAACAACTAAGCTCTGGGAGAGGCGTGAAGAAAAGTGCACAGGGCAGTCCCGCTTTCTACACTTCATTGATGACCCGTTCAGACGGCCTGAAGTTGACCGAGTTAGACGAGGACATGTAGAAGGATTGGGTTTTGCGATTGAGACGGGCACGTTTGGTGGCCACGCACAGGCTGCGCTTGCTGGAGGAGATGATCTCTATGATGAACTTTTTGCAGTCTACGCAGATCTCCATGGTGACCCAGTCCTCAGTAAACTCCTTGGGCAGCTCTGGCTCGTCCTGTGACCGGCCATCTTTGCTGCTACTACTGCTGCTGCTATGCTTAGATGACCTGAGGGCAGAAAGAAACAATGAACTGATCTGAAAAAGCATGACATTTTCACAATATTTCCTCAGTATATAAAAAGAAATGGGAGTTCACAGTAACATACTTGTAAACACTTCTGCGTTGGCTGTGTCTGCTGTGTCCAGACCCAAATGGGTGCTTTTCTGGCTCAGCAGGGGCAAACGCTCCACTTGCTTCTTCTTTAGCCACAGCACTGGGGCCCAAAGAATAAATGGGCAAGGTGGAGTAGGGCTTAGGTGGCAGTCGCATCTGAGGTTAAAAAAAAAAAGAAAAAAAAAAAAAAAAAGAAGAAGATACACAAAATGATTTTTTTTATTTTGTTATGTCAAGAGTGTCAACAAAGTCAAAAAAGTGAGTGTTCAAAAGTTTGTTGAATAAAAATCAACAGCCGCCTACCTTTTTAGAGCACTGGGAACACACAGGCCTGGAGAAGATAAGAATGAGCGGTTATGTTGAACATTATTAAACCGACACTATACTGAAACAGCACTCCACCAATTTACTCCGATAATGTTAGACTCATGGTGGACAGTTTTAAACCAAAATGATCAGGATTGATGCAGCAGAACCAGAGATATCTTTTTTATTCCACACATTCTTCATTACCCACAATGCAACACAACCAGAGACAGTTGGGTCGGAGATTCGAGTGTGTTAAGCTAGTAGCGGCAAGTCTCGAGTTTCTAGCCTCAAGCTTAGATGAGAAGCGGGATACAGAGGTCTGGTAAGCTCGCATCCTTTCTAACTCCACAAACGTGTAGTCTTCAGACCCAACTGTGACTGACTCAAGTGACATCACTTGAGGAAATGTAGCAGATTTCACACAGGTCGGGAGCCACAAAAAGGAATTATACAACTTTTTTTAACATACTGTGGTACTCCCCAACATGTGTAAACAGACTTTGAGGTGTACAATTGGTGGAGCTCCCCTTTAAGTTGAGAAGTTCTAGTATTAGTGATTCAATTTACCTTTTGCAGAACTGGCAAGTGTAGGACCAGGTAAAGAGAGAGAACTTCTTCATCCGACATGAAAAGCAAACCTAGAGAGGAAAGCATGAGGTGAGGTGAAGAAGGTACATGGAATCTGTTGCATTAAATTGATGAGTGAGGAGAATTATCACTCCCAAAAACGCTGTATGTGGTGTCTACCTTTCCTTTCTTGAGGGCGGTGTAGATCTCTTTGTACTGCTGAAACTTCTCCAGCTCGGCCTTGACCAGAACCTGTCTGATGTGCATCACCTCCTCCACAGTCAGAGCCAGACACTCCACCGGGTAGCAGAACTCCTCCTGGAGGGAAAAACACACATCATATCAGCAAACTACCCTAACATGTGCAGATTAGTTAACAGATTACCCAAAACAGTGCAACAGCAAGGAGTGATAGTATCTACTGCTCATTGCACACCACGTAACCAAAAGACCAAGCATGCAATGAGATGGTGAAGGTGAAAACACCAATCTTCTATGCTCTCTGTGACCCACAATGATGCTTCCACTGACATGACAGTGTGACAATGAACAGGAAATGCAGAGCATGCTGGTAATGCAACACTCCAGTCATGTTGGTGGTCCACAGCTTTTGGCTATCAAATTTACTTTATTCCCGATCACAGGTCCATATTAAAAAACAGATCTCTGATAAGATTTCTAAGTTTAAAAGTTAGCCAACTCAACATGGTGAATTTTATTTTCTTTTTGCACCATGCGTTTACTTTTGACATTACTCAATGGACCTATAACGATACTATGGCTGTTTTATAACCATTATTTTCATGCAACCAATTTGCAAGCTGTAAGCTGTGGTCGCCAGGAGATTTGTGACACAGTTGGGAGCCTATTTAACATTTTCAACATATTTATCTATCTTTTGTCTGAACTTAGTAGCTTAATGCGCCCAAAGTCAAAGTGAAAATTGCTCAGGGAACTTCTTCACCAATCATTTACTCTCACTGTACTTCAGTTGGTTTGAATTATAAAATGTTAGACTGCAGTAAATGTTTATAGAGCTTTTTTTTTCCCCCCAACCTTCCCCGAGCCATTTTCAGTATGCCGCAGATCTCCCATTCACACACAAATGGTCATACCACAAGGTCCCATTCATCTAAAACAATTTAAATATATGGCATTCTGGATGGGTCCCCCACAGAGTGTTTCAGTATGTGCCTTTGATGATGTGCAGTAACAGTAACCTACCGTGCCCTGAGCACCACTGGCGGCTTCCACCTGACCAGCAGACAGAGGGAACAGGACGTTCAAACAGAAGCTTATATTCCACCAAGCTAAACACATACAGTATGCGTAAACAATTTAATAAAAGATTGATCTAAAGGATATTTCTGAGAGGCTGCCAGTTACATTATTATTTATAGCCAACTTTCAAAACGTTCACCCATTATTTCACAAACACTCTCCTAGCACAAGCTTGTACCATTAATATAATAATAATAATAATAATAATAATAATAATAATAATAATAATCATCATCATCATCTGGTGTGGCATGAAATTTAATTTAATAACAGCAAGTCCCATGACAAAACTAGAATTCTGCCTCCGCCAACCAGTCTGTCCAGACTCCACATACACACACCTATCAAGGTGGGCACTAGTGTCACCAATTCAGTACCCAACAAATGTCTCCCCTTCTGTTCCTGAGTATGGCGTTGAAGAATGGCCAGAAAAGCGGTTTTGCAGAACATTATGATGTCACAGTGAACTTGACCTCTGACCTTTTGGATGTACACTGTTATTACTTCATCATCTTAACCTATTAGATATTTATGTGAAATGTTGTTAGCATAGGAATTCTTGAGTTATGGCCCAAAAGCTTTTTGTGATGTCACAATGACCCTGACTTTTGACCTCCAAAATCTAAATCAGTTCACCCTTGAGTCCAAGTGGATGTTTGGCCCAAATTTGAAAGAAATCCCTTCAGGGGGTCCTAAGAGATCGCCTTTACAAGAACGTGACAGACGGGCCACGGCCGTTGCAGAGATGTAAAAAAATAAAAAAAATAAAAATAAAAAAATCATCGGACAGCAACCTTCTCGAAAGGAGAAGTGTTCAATGAGATAGCAGTCTTCATATCTCATGGCAGGATAAGCCAGACGGTGTCTAGGTCGGATGCTGCCAACCTACATCTTACACATCCTTGCTAGTCTTCCCCTCTCTCCCGTTTCTCCCCTAATCTGTCTCGCTCTGGTTTTCTAATAATATGAAGCACAATTTTAAAATGGGGTGATGGATAGACAGAAGGTTGACCAGGTTACCTTGGTGCTGGGATCCGCCTTCAGCTGCAGCATTATATAAAATAGGAAATGACTGCCAGTAAGTCTTTGGGATTAGACAGCTATCCAGTGTAAACATTTTAATGATATACAATACAAGTACCAGAAAGGGAGGGGAACTGCAACAAAGATCTTACTGTTTAACATCTACTAGAGAAACTCAACTTCTATGTATCTATGTGAAAGGCCACGCATGTTTGAGCATGTGCTTGTATCAAAAAAGGAAAATAAACATAGCTTCAGGTAAAGGAAAATACTCACTTACTCATTATTTTATTGTGAAAAGGGTGAGTAGAAATCTGTAAATGTTTGAGTTTTTCATACCTCAATCTGTCACAAAGAAGTTTAATTATTCTCATTTTCAAATGAGGCAAGACAGGATTTAATCACTAACATTAAAAGGCATAAATATATAATAAAATGGTGTGACAACTATCCCCAGGAGAGCCGTCTCCTCCAAGGGTTTTAAGCATATTTCTTCTGATTGATGACTGAAACCAGGGCCACTAGTTTGGCGCCAGAGGTCTGTCATTAAATTAGCAAGTTGTGAGAATGAACCGATTCCATCTAAATCGGCCTGTCCTGTGGTTTCAATTACATCCATCAACCTCACTAGAATCATACGACCACTGCAGAGTTACTCAGAAAACCAATGACCTCATAGCAAATGAATGACTGGTCACAGGACGGGAGTAAGTACAACAGATACATACGGGGGTCTTGGTAGATTAAGAGTTCATTTGAATTGTTATGTGTATGAGTAGTTACTCTACAAACTCTGCAGTTCCACATGTATGCCTGCACTTAACCACTTTTTACTCTTTTCGCATTTCATTTTGTTATATTTTATTACTGAGCAGACTGATTTTCATTTTGACTGATAAGAAGCTGATAGCAGAGACATTAAAAAGGAGAATAATCTTAACTATACCAATAAAAAATATAATTTGACTATCTTAGTTTATAACCTAATATACGTTATTTGCAACTGATGCAAGAAGCTCCGTCATCAACCTCCGAGGCTTCATCCATTCATTCATCAATTCATTCATCCAGGCTGCGATTGGTTAATCCAAGGAGATGGCTACCAAAGTGTACATACCAAAGACTTGGAGCTCTGTCTGGATGGAGGTACAAAGGGGCAGACGCTGGTGGGGGCCTCCTTCTCGATAGAGTGCCGCCTCTGTGGAGACTGACGCTTGTCGGGCTGTGGCGTGGCAGAGACAGGCAGGAACTTTGGAGGAGCTGGAGACATGGGACAAAAAAGAACAACATGTGAACATTATGAAGACAACTTATGTTTGAAGTGGCCAAAAAGCAGAATTTAATATATTACAATATGTTTCAGGTAAGCTCATACCCTTCTTCCCTGTGACAGACTCGGGTGACGTGTCCTCCATCAAAGAAGTGGACATACTGGAGCTGCTCCGTGTGGGCTCCTCCTGTCAACCACAAAATGACGCTGATTTAGTTGTGTGATACTGCTTTAAAATGACTTGGAATATTGCATGGCAAAAATAAATCCAATTATTATAAATCTAATGACTTTCTTCTTTTGGAAACACAGATAGTGAAGTTGAGAGATACTGCATCAACATTGTTTAAGCTGCTAATTTGGAACTGGATTAAGGGGGTGATAGTCTACATCCACGAAGTTCCACATCTGGGATTGCTCCGTTGCCGCTGGAAATTGCGCCGGATTGCACCCTTTTCGGCCGATGTGCGGTAACTTCCGCTTCCTTTGGGTTGTAATTTGAAACTCCGGTCGATTTATGAGGACTATGGTTAACTGCTCCTCAGAACTCTGCAGGGTGAATCCAGACAGCTAGCTAGACTATCTACTATTAATCTGAGTTTTTTGTTGCATGACTAAAACAACTTTTGAACGTACACGTTCCACCAAAACAAGTTCCTTCCCGAGGCTATTTTGCATGGACAGCGTGGCTCTGCCCGGTGCTTAGTGCCGCCCATGACGATTGTAATTGGTTTAAAGAAATGCCAATAAACCAGAGCACGTTTTTCTCCCATCCCGGAATGCTGTCTGGACTAGCAAGACCCTCCTCCGCAGCGCTGTGGAGGAAGGTCTGGCAAAGCGAGACTAAGGGGGTGATGATCATTTTATGAGCACGGACAATATGAGTCAGACATCTTACATCAGATTCGGAGCTGTCCAACTCAGCCAGCGGGGGTGCTTTGAGCAGCCTCTTCCTCTGGCTAAGGGGCGGCACTCCACCTTGATTGGCTCCCAGGGTGCCAATGGCCAGAGACTGGGTGCTGATGGCTAATTTCCTGGGCGCATCAGGAGTGTCTGCGGGTGAAAGATGAGATTTAACTTGTATTACAAGTGAACCATAAATTCTAGTGAATCATCTTCTTATCTTAACAGCTGGCCATCATGCCTCCTTTGTAAACTATGGGTGTCTTTGTATTATTACTTCATGATACCACAGAGTCAGTATACACAGGCCACATGGTGACCAAGATAAGCCCCAACCATATGCTTATTATATTACAGATTTCTCCTCAATCATTTCATCTAAATGAAGGAAACTACACACAAAAAATCTTCATGTATTTTGGTAAAAAAGGCCAAAAGATGACACCACTGATACTGGCTTCATACACACGATACATTGCTTCTTTACCTGAACTGCGGAACAAGTCCTGAGGAGTGCTGATGCTTTTCCCTGCACCTGTGAAGGAATTAAGGGGAATATAACCGTAGGTAGGAGCACACACACATTTATATTTTAATTCCTGACACCAGACTAGAACCACAGGGAGGACTTGACAGCAACAAGCATCTGTCATACCAGGGGTTTACTGAGGGGATGCTGTGTAGTTGTGGGCTATGCTCACACAAATATGTTGTGCATAGCTGGAAAGCACAGAGGGAGTGGTAAGTGATGGGTAAGTGCAAGGGGAAGCAGATAATAACAATGAGTGAAGCCACAGTGCAAAAAGTTCTTCATACACCCATCTGGATTGTGGTCATCCTGTGAAACTGTAGTGCTACATTCAGATGGTCATCTGCCGTTCAACCAATCATCTGGAGGTAGACTGCTGACACCAGTGTTATGCAATTTGTCATATTCCTCAGTGAGAGCGGATTAGGGTGACGAGCAGGGCAGACTAGCTGCATGGGCAGAGTGATTATCTGTAATCTCACCATACTGGCTCTGGCTCAATGGCTAACCCTCATCACCTAGACCACAGATGGTCCCTGTCAGAAACTACTATATACTGGGAACGCTGTCAAACTTACAGTATATCATTCATAATGGCATGCCTAAAATTGAGAATTCCTGCTCTGAAGCTTTATGTTTTTATTCTGCATCCCAGCAAAGACCAATGTGACCATTTCACACAGTCTGAGATTAGATTGCACTGTGTTGACCCATCTTTTCTGCAGGTACAGTAGTAGGTCACACACACACACACACACACACACACACACACACACACACACACACACACACACACACACACACCTTTGTGGGGACCAATCATTGACATAATGCATTCCGTAGCCCCTTACCCTAACCATCACAACTAAATGCCTAACCTTAACCCTTACCATAACCTAATTCTAACCCTAAAACCAAGTCTTAACCCTCACAAGGCTGTGCAGACCCCACAAGTATACTGTATTCCCAGGACACACACACACACACGAGGGTGTGTCTAAAATCAGGAGCTAACCCTAAAAATAGCCTGGAATGAAACACAAGGTACGACAACAGGAACACAATAGGTGACATGAAACTTTACCTGATGAGTCAAAGCTGTAAGACATGCTAAGAGGTCGCATGACTGACAGATATGCCCATGTTTGAAATAAAGGAAATGGGAGCAAATAGGAGAAAGAGAAATCCATGAGAGTTAAAATGCACGGTGAAGTCAATGAATCATCCAAGACATATTCGCAAACATAGACAGTTTCTGAAAATCTACCATTGAATACCATATTATGTTTAGGATACATAGCCTCCCATACGTATGATTATGCAACCACTGCTCCATATTACCCCCCTTAATCCCCTTACAAAAAGGCATCTTGTGTTACCACATAGAAGCACTGTACAGTACACACTGACAACATATTTGCTGTTTTAATCTGATTAATGGTTTGAAACATTAGGTCCAACTGGCTAATTATGACGACTGCATACCACAAGGATTATTTACCTTAACGCATTGCTTTTATAAAAGTAACCACAAAGAGCAGCATGACATACCGGAATCATATTATTAAGTTCAAACCAAAGAATTTATCAGTCCAAGAGTACATTTGCCAGTAACCACAACTCTTACTTTTGCAGTGCAAACACGTGATCCTTGTTTAAACACTATGACACTTCTGATTAAGTGAAGTAGGAAGCGGTCTGTTAGAGTAATCATGATGGATGTGGTTAAGACATGGTTAATGGTTTTTGTCCTGAGTGAAGGGGTTAGGCTTGTAAAGCAGAAAGTTAACAGACATACGCTCACTGATTAGAAACAATCACGGGGCTTCTTCAGATAAAACAAAAAGGTTCAGTAGATAGTTTGAACAGAGTGTCCAGAGTGCTGCACAGTTTCATACATTTGTGCAGGTATGTCAATGTGTGCAGTTGTTAGCAGCTCACCTAGGCGGCTTCTGCGGATCATGTCCGGTGAGACTGGCCTGAGCTTCCTTTCAGCTTTGATGCCCTCCAGCAGTCGCTCGTGGAGGCTCCGGGGACGTGGTGGGTGGGGTTTCAGTTTACGGGCTGCAACCTGTCATGAGTACACCAAGTGAGTACTCAACTGCCATCACCAGACCATAGTGAGATTCCCCCCACCCCACCCACACTTCCCAAGAAATAGTGCATGCTTTGTAATTGCATTAGACCTTTAACACTTCTATTAGTCAAAGTTTAACACTTAAACATGTGACATTATGTTTCCTATCGTTCACACCAAGTCATTTGGCTTTTACTGTGAATGCTGGTGTGCTAGTATAACAAATGACGACAACCTGGATGAAACATAATGATTATCACGAGGCACTCTCTAAATGTTACCAAACTGAATACTGAAAATACATCAGACATCAGTATTATATACTGAATACCGTATAGACTAAAACTGTAAGGGCACTTTGAACTAAGTTTGGAGAACATATCTTCTGACATACTGGCACGGTGTTGTGTACTACTCACAGGGTTGAGAGGTGGTCGCGACCTGATAAATTCAAGAATGATCTCATGTGCACTCTTCTTTAACTTTGGCGGGATGTCTCCATTCACCTGAAATGACATTGTTAAATTTGATGTGGATTATGACTTGAATTAATACCTGCACTGTAGAGGTTGTCTAAATGGGCAGAGAGAAATTACCATTGCCACGTGAGAACATTAAGAAATGTGAATATTATTAACACGGAAAAAAAACCTAAGCAAAAAATCAAAACATCTCATTGTTAGGTTTAGGTCTAGAGTTTTTCCAAACAAATAAAAAAGCTTAATGAAATAGAAATAAATGCTTGTCTTGACTTTTCCCATACCATGACTTTTCGCAGCTTGTAACGTTTGGAGCGGATGTCGTCCATCAGCATTTCGTACGGTGTCAGCTGGTATTCTATGGGTAATGGGTTATACTGACGCTCCTGAACCTTCTTTAATTTAACACCATCTCGTAGATCTCGCATCACCTGCACCCAGAACCGTGCCTGGTCGGGACAAAAAAAAAAAACATGCAATATGATTAAAATACTGCAGCACATATGTTTTGTAATTACTAACACATGATCACAGAGTTAAATCTATTGGTGTTTAGTGTAGGAAAAAAATATATAAATAAAAAAAAATGATCTTACCCAATCTGCATTTTGCAGCTCATCGAGGTCTTTAACAGGTTCCCCTCGAGTACTGCCCTCCATTTTTCGAAGGTTCTGGCAAAGAAAGAAGACAAGAAATACATAAGAAGGGGGGAAACATATTTTTTTTTCAATGTCATGATATTCAAAAGTTGTACCACTGCATTCACAGTACTGGCAGAAATGAAGTTGAGGTAACTGGCAAACTGCCATGTTGAACGTTGTTGCACATGAGCGTGTCGATATCAGTCTCATTCTTTATCGACAGTGGACCAGAGGGGAAAAAAAAGAAGCCAATAGTCAAGTAATGGCTGCTATTAATGGGCGCTTGCTGAATCATCACTACACAAGCTAGCTATTGAAAGTTCTGGGTGACCAGTTCAAATGTCAAATGTCGTCAGCTGCATGTAGCGAGTCTAGATATTGTAAACCGTTACTCTGCTGTCACACTATTCTTTCAGTTGAGTTGTTTTTCACTGACTATCATGACTGTGCACTGAGTGAGGACAGACAAAGTAGCTGCCCAGGTTGGATGGATAGGGGACAGGTTGCTTTTCTAGCAGCTCCACCACCAAAAGAATACGGCCACTTTTAAATTTCCTCTATCATAGGCACAGTCAAATACTATACTCATATTATAAATAAAAATCTAAATTAAGTTTTGATTTATCCGTTGTTTTAGGTCAGATGAAACCAACATGATCTACCATATCACTCTCAGATCAAAAAAAGGAAAAGCTGTGGCACCCTGGTAGCTCACTTGGTTGAGCGTACGTCCTATGTACCAAGGCTCAATCCTTACCGCTGCATGCCCCCCCCCCCATCACCCCCCACAGCTGTGCTATCAATTAAAAAGGCCAAAAAAAGCCCAATAAATTATGTTAAAAAAAGATAATCCTAAAGGGTCCTCTGTTGACAGCTGCAGCTGCTTTTCGTCTTATCTACACATCTATTCATCCACACGACACACCTGTGTTTACTGTTGAAACTCATTCCGCATTCCTAAGCCTAATCTTTTTTTCTGTTGATCTGACCTTTCTCTTCCAATATCCAAATGCATTTCTGCTGCCTGCCAATTTACCCTCTACCTTTGTTACCAGGACTTTGTTCCTTTTTTAAACCGTGGCAACATTTAACCTGTGGCCTGTTAGCGACCTTTCACAACAAAATTATATAATAATTTGGTTTATCTCTAGACTGGCAGAACAGAGGGGAAAAGAAGCTGATAGTTACTTAATGACGACTCTAAATTACATCTACTTGGGAACTTTGGATAGCCCGGCTCAACCGCAACCAAGAAAATGATAGCTCAGCGCTGGCTCTCTCTCCCCCCCACTCACTTTGTATAAAACAGTGGTTGGCGTACTTCCTAGACATAACTATGCTGGAGCTCTCTACAGCAAGGAATAACAAAGCCAAGTCATCGACTACAGACCTATGGAAAAACGCAGCAGCACAACTATCAGTCCTAATGACCTCAGCATCACAAGAAGTAGAGGAGAGCGACTAGGCAAGGTGTGGTTTTTGTTTTGTTTCATTTTCTTGTATATTGGTTTGTTTTGTTTTCCCTGAGACCGCAGAGGGCGGGGGGTGGGAGAGGGTTTTGGTTCTTGTTTGATTGTAGTTGTTTGTTCTGTATGTTCAAAAATATAAAATAAAAAAATGTATCATAAAAAAAAAGAAGCTGATAGACACTGACAGAAAAGAAAACAACGAGAGAATCTGAAAGAAAGACTAGCCTCTTAATTTTTAAGCATGTGCGATACTATGTTTAAAAATATAAAATAGTATCACACATGTTAAGTAAGGATGATTACTCATTAGCAACTGTCCAGTGACATTCAGTGCTACAGGGAGTGCAAAGCAGCCCCTATACCCTGGTGTCACCCTCCTTTAAGCTTCTTAAATTGCTGTAATAAGGTTCAACTTGATTCTATAACCATATATTATATAAGGTTGTTTGCATGACTTGCGCCTCCTGCAGAGGACACAGCCAGGACATATCGCATGAGTGTGTACATACATACTGTGCAGCAAAGCCACACCGTCTGACCAGCTATGGAATAAGTCATGTGGCTACATCTACTCTAAACCTCAACCCAATCAGGGGACACAAAGTGTGTACTTGTTAGAGTGTACAAGAATGTAATTCTATTTTGAATACTTGAGTGGGGTAGGGCAAATTTTGTTTTTGTTTTGTTTTTTTCCCCCCACCAGCTCTGTACTACACTTTTCTAAGACTTTATAAAAGGTTATCCATTAAAATTTAACAGGTGTAACAGGACCGTTATTATAATATTTTAAAAAATTGAGTTTATGCACAACACTTTCACACACAAAATATTCACGTCATCCAGAAATTTCTTACGGTTTGTATTTTGTGCCAATAATTACACATACATGCCTCCAAGCACAATTTTCCCTATCACTTTTACTTCCTTTCATATTTTGATTTGAGACGTGCAAATGAGTCGAATGTTTAAGTATGACTCATGGTCAAAATAAGCCAACTTTGGGAATGTGGATGAGTGATAATTATTTAAAAGTAAGAGTAGATGTTACTTATCATTTCTGAAATAGGTTAAGGTGAGTCACTTCATATGCAAGTGTATGTTCAATTGTTGTGGTAAAGAAAAGGGTGAGCAGATGGCATTTTAGGGTTTTCAGCTTGACCGTTACTTATTCTCATCAGATTTATCAATAACTCGCAGAAGTCACAAGCCAGTTTCTTACCTCCTTTGCACTCTTTATCTTCTCCAGAAAGGTGTGTAGTTCCCTGGTTTCGGCATAGAGAGCACGACACACAGCCTGGTAATGGCTGGGGGCGTCTGACGGGCTGGGCAGGTGGGAAGAACATAGCTGTAGAGGAGAGAAGGGAAATAATTAGTTATATATAGTGATACTTTAAAAGGGACCATATTTATTTAAAAAGGGACAATGCACATCAATTGACATTTTTGTTTACACTCAAAATGTAAATGTGCCAGAGTTAGCAAAAAAGCTAATTTTCATCTGAAGTCCCTTGACTTGTAGTCCCTATAGCACCTTGAATGAAATTTGTGATATTGGGCTATATAAATAAAATTGACTTACTTACGAACTTATTTAAAAATCAGTAATTCAACATGGCCAACATAAAGTACATATTTGTATCCCACATAACTGTTGCATACATAGATCTCTTGTCTAGTTAAAGCAAGGGGAGTCTTTTTGATCAATTATTTATTACATTTTGAAACAAAAACATGCATATCAAGAATGTACACAGACAATTATTACATTATTCAGGCACAATTTTATGGAAATACCCACCATTTGGTGAACATGTACAAAGATAATATAGGCTGTTCCATCTGTTGAAATCACTGACAAATTCTTCGGTCAAACCCAAACCTTGTTGGCCTAGAAATCTAGACGCACCCTAGCGGCAGCAAATGTAATTTGCAGCCAGGGTCAGTCTAGCAACTCTACGTTGGCTTGCGAGCTGGAAAAACCAAACTCTAGTCAGGCCAATCACATTGTGTATAGGGTCGGTGGGCGGGCTTATCATAATGACAGCAAAGTTGCGACAGTTCCGCGTGAATTCCCTGCTACTTGAAAACAAAGAAGATGGCTGCTGCTGCTGCTGGCGAACAGTGGTCTTTCGAATTGGCTTTGGTCACGACTCTGGAAGACTTGGAGTTAAGCTTTTCTTTGAAAAAAGAACAAAGAACGGCACTGAAGTCATTCTTAAAAAAGGAAGATGTGTTCAGAGTTTTGCCGACCGGGTACGGCAAAAGTTGAATCTATCAACTAGCGTTGCTCTGGTTTGTTGTAGCGCTATCCTATTGCGTGCAGAGGGAATTTGAAAGACAACCGTTTATCCCGCTCCTCGGATTGAGCCCTGCTAATGGTGAGTTCCCAGACCCAACATCTTGATGTGGGTCAGGCTAAAACCTTGTACTAACAAGACTAAGGGTCTATAGCTATGCTAGCAGCTGAGGCACAACAGTGCTTCGAGCTAAATGCTAACATCAGCATGCTAACTTGGTTACAATGACAATGCTAACATGTCATATTAAGCAAGTATACCATTGACCATGCTCTCTATCTTATAGTTTAGCATGTTAGCATGCTAACATTTGCTAATAAGCACTAAACCCAAAGTACTGCTGAGGCTGATGGGAATATCATTAGTTTTAGTATTCTTTCTAGTATGGCTAAAAACAGTACCAGAGCTTTTAACAGCATGAACCTGACTGTCCAGATGAAGAGACATTGCCTCTCAGTAGCATCACATATGCACCATTTAAAGCTCTGACCCATATGGTATTTGACTGCGATTGTTGATAACACAAGCTGCCTGCCAGAGTAATGGATGAGCTGCCAAATTATGTCCAGTGACACAAAGCAAGGAAACTTCAAATGAAGGAACAGTCATTACTCATCACATACATCACTGGTGCCAAGCCTTTAGCATTGTACATGTATTATATTGTAAAAGGGCATTTTTGTTATCAATAACTAACAAACCATCAAACTGTTAGCCACCTCTATCAATGTTTCCCATTATTATCATCATCATCATCATCAGGAGGTGGCACTAAGTGCCAAATTTGATATGCCTCAATTAATCTAGATCTTTATCATTAACCAGTAATGTGTTAGTGAATTAACTCAGTTAGCATTTGCACTTTGTTTTAGCTAAGGTTAGCCAGCAATATCTCTGTTGAGAGGTCCTACATTAATTTGGAGATAAAACCCCGTTGGTAAGAAATAATCCTGGTGAAGGTGTAAAAGACACAGGCAGTGTTGGTGAGTGACAGAAAATGTTATGTTACAGCCTCTCTAGCTTAACTGTCATGATTTACGTGTCGGGATTTGCCCCATTTGGTCATTTATCATGATGTAGAAGCCATCTTGGACCAAACAGGGGCTTGAGTTGAGCTTTATGCAGCTGCTGGCCAGAGCCATGATCTGTTTGGAGACCAACAACAAGGAAAACAAATGTGCACATTTAGAAAAAAAAAACATCAGTCAACCTAACATAATGCATTTTATTTGTATGTTGTGGAAGCATTCGTCACTCAAAAGGTGAAACAACACATATGATGGGTTATAGTGGGACTTGCAATGCCCAACCGATTAACTTGAACTAGAACTGGCACCAATGCAAATTTCTAATGAAGTAGGAATTTTCCTTTTTTCTATTTTCCTCGACACAAAAGAGAAAACCAGACGAGTGACATATTCTCACGTTCTCCTGATGGGCTTGGCTAGCCACAGGAATGTCTGACTCAGCAAAAAGTGTCTTCTTCCTCATGATGCGTGAGAAGGGAGTTTTTACGTCGATGCTTAAAATAATGCTACATCGGTGGTTTCCACTGTTATGCTAAAAATGATAATCTGTATTAAGCACGAAACCTTATCTTTTGCAAAAAAAAAATAAAGGAAAGCAAAGGTGGAGTCTGTAATTCTAATCCAATAAACAGTTGTCTGTTTTGTGTGTGCGCACTGAAAATCCAGTGTTTATACACTGCCCTGGATCTGTAAATGGGAAACAAGTTATGTTCTGTTCATGCTTGTGCACAGGGGAAAGGCCATGGATGTACAGCGAAAGACAGTGGGAGGGATGATAAATCTGGTACATGCCAATGTTTTGAAGCAGTACTGGGAGTGGTGTATTTGTTTGTTCAAATGACTTTCTTCAAAATTACAGACTCGACCTATATATAGGTATGTACCTCACATTTCAGCATTTGATGAGCCAGAATTTTAAAAAAGGGACTACAATCCAAACTCCAGGTTGACAACTATATTCACTACATTTCACCAAAGCAATGAGGAAACTCATTCAGCACATTCAACGTCTAACTATTCCTGTTTTAGTGGGTTGCTTCACTCGCAAGTCGGGTCATCTTTTGCTAGCGTCACGTCTTGCTGAACTCTTATCGACCCAACCTACCTCTGCCTGACAGAACAGCCGAGTACAAGGAAGGAGGTCAGTCAGGAATGCATCTACTCCAGCCATGTCATACCAACATATTGCAGTTTACACTCAAGAGAATGATTGTTGGGAGAAATTAGGAGCCAGGCAAGGCAAGACACGCACTGGCAGCAAACAGACCTAATGTTTGTGTTCTACACCAGGGTTTATTATATGGAAGGAATGGGCTGTGAAAGTTTCTAAGCCTATTCCCCAAATACCAGTGTTTACACAGCTATAATTGCCAGTTTCACATTCAAAAGCTATTTGGGGAATTTACAGCATGACAGTCACCTATCAAGGGAATATGTTTGGAGGTGTATTAATGACTACATGTGGATGCACTGCTCCCTTAACAGATCTGATGTAAAAAAGAAAAAAATAAAAAATAAAAATTGGATAAAAAGGAGGAAATAGTCAAAGCAAAATAAAAAATCTGAACATTTAATACGCCTATGACAACTTCGATCCGTCAGTCTGATCCCTCAAAAACATGACTGATCAAAATGTTGCAGTAAATGATAGACTTATTATGAGAGTGTGATAGAGTGGGTGGATTGTACTTTAAACACACCTGATGTATCTCAGGTTGCCTCTTACTGAAACTTAAAGAAAAATACCCCCACAAAAATCAAGCGTTCATCAATCCGCAATCTTCCCCCCCCAACAAGAACCTACCGTGATGAGGTCTCGATAGCTGCGAATGCTGGTGACTGAAATGGTGGTGGCAGAGACGGGCTCCTCTTCTTCCTCCTCCTCGCACTCATCTTCCTCCTCTGTGGCTTCGTAGCCCTCGTCAGGACAGGGGTCACTCTCGGTTTCTTCTGTGTTGGTCATCATGTCGATCAGGCGCTCCAGCGGCGGGCTGAGTTCACGCTCCTCGTTTTCTTTGAGCCCAAAGTCCAGAGCTTTGTAAATCATGACACCGAGTGAGTCAATAACCTGTGGGACAATGGACAAATGGGATGGTATGGATTATTATTGTGTACTGAAAAATATCACTTTTATAGACTTTGGTCCAATGGAGGTTCTACAGGAGAAAAAAATAAATAACGGTGCAGGATGGGGTCTAGTTAAGATTGACATCCACAATATCAGATGTGTTACTTCTAAGCTAGATATGAAAAGATAAAAAGAATAAAACACACACACACACACACACACACACACACACACACACACACACACACACACACACACACACACACACACACACACACACACACACACACACACACACAAGGTAGTACAATATCTGTTTTCCTGTCCACTGACATTTTTTCACTTGCTGTTATGTGTGCCACAATGTTCTATATCAACTATATCTACAACAAACTCAATTTACCTGAACAGACAAAAAGACAGTTCATGTCCTCATACCAGATGTGAAACGAGGCCACAGTGTTCCTCCAAACAGCGTGATTATTACCATAATCTGGGGATGATTTTATTTCATCACTGCTTCCCCACATTAACAAGCAGGGTATGACCTTTGTTTTTGCAGCTTGTTCCAAAATGTCTCAAATAACCACCCGGTTTAGGACGAGACAAAGTTGTTCTTTCACTGCAGAATGACAAGTTGTCCTCTCTTGATTTAATCAAACCACTGATCTCCGTTCTACAAGTGGATGCAAGAGGAGCTAAACGTTCTACACAGGACAGAAGCTCACGTGGAAGGATTCCAAAAGGAGTCTAGAGCTAGCGGTTCTTAGTCAATTAGATCGGACATCTGGGCCTTTGTTGACCAAATATGTTTAGTTAATTAGTAATAATAAAAGAAATGAAAAATCTTTTTAGTTTTTACACTTGGAACAAATGTTCTTTTAGGACTTAAACTTTAACTGACACTTTCAACTACTTCCAGCACTTCTATTTTAACTGCCGTTAAGTTGAGTTGTTTTTTTTTTTTCCGTGATCCAATAGTCATGTGATAAAGTGTATTTACCTAAATACAGCATTACAGCTTCACAGTGCACTCTAAGACAGCAAGAAAATATACTTGCATCCCTTTTCCTATTTCCAGTGATCTATTATAGCGTGCCCTTCATCATTTTTCTACAACATCCAACAAGAGAGTTATGTCAGTGTACTGTTGTGGCTATAAGGTTTGCACAGGATTTGAATGAGGATAGAAACTGCTGGCTGCAATCAATTTGTTTGTGCACAAGCAACACCTCAAAGCTATTTTGAATTTGCTTTGTTGAGGTATAAAAATAAAATGGTGGGCTAACTCACTGCTGCATTACGTCATTACTGTACTGTATGTTCTTATTCAGAAAGGAATGGAGCGACATTGTTGAAAAAGGGAGGTGTCCCAATAAAAACAGTGTTGATGTGGGTGGAGCTGGTGTTGTCAGGCATGACTGGCTATGCTTGGGTGAGGTACCAGAGAACAGTACCTGGGCTGTGGTGTCTGGGAGTGTAGCGCACCACGGAAAGGGCTTTGACTGAGCATGTTCGGGATTATTGACTGCAGGTACAGAAGCGGAAAATCATTAGATAACTGACTATACTGTAGTAATACTGTAGAGTCAAAGTGCCACCCCTCACGTTTGGACTAAACTCACTTAGATGTTTCCTATAGATACTTTTTTTTTACAATGATCTTTCTAAATAGCATGACATTTCTCAACAAGTTGCATTATTTCTACATTTAACAGTGAAAATGCGAGCCTATTATATTCAAATTATAAGCTGGTATCCACTTCCATATTTATCCAAGTCTATTTCATCTCCGCATTTAAAATGGTGTAGACATCACAGTTCTACATCACCTGACTAACAGGGCCTGTCTCTACCGCTTTAGCTTTCCCCATTACAAAAGGTGAGAAGCTTTAAAAACAGTCATGTCTATAACAGGACAGTTGGGTCGTTTCATGTTCGTGGTGTTAAAGTCACAAGAGCCTTGAGAGAGAAATCATGTATAATAAAACTTGGTAGAAATAAAAATAAACAAGAACATTTGTATTTCTTCACTATGTTCGTCTTGTCAAAAGAGTTGACGGTAGGTCTATTTCTGAATTTATATCATTTGAAAATGCTATTCTTTATGGATCCAATCTCTGACCTGTCAATTTAACTCTACTCCCTATTCAACATCTTTCTATAAATCTATGTACAGCATCAGTAGGCCAACATAAAATACCAATACCGTGAAAGTAGCAACAGCCTTCTGAGTGTTCTGACACCAACTTATTGATCCAATTTTTCCTCTCCTTATCATGTACCAACCATCTGCGTGTGCAGATGATAATCCTGTCCCAGGGCTTTTATATATCCTTTTCCTTAGTGTCTTATTATGTAACCTTATAATCCAGCTGTAGGACAACATGCACTGTAGTGGGGGACGCAAGGGTTTACATTGGACCAGGCAGGTACAGTGAATTAACAAAATGCAAGTGTGGAAAATCCTCTTGTATCCATGTGTAATTTAAACAGTTGCATTAGACTAGATTTATATTTAAAAAAAAGGTCAAATATGTAATATATTTACTGTAATAAATCCAAAAATGACCCCAATGTGTCATTGTTGAAATACTATCTTTTCTGACAACAATACTAATGCCAGTATTTTCTCCTTTTTCCATACTGTGACGGAATTTCTTTGCGTTTTGGCCTGTTTGTTGTTATCAACCGCCCAGTTTGACAGCCAGGCCGGGTTGCCAGATATACCTGTAAAAACGTAAACCCAGCGCGCTACAGCTGTAAGGTTAGTACAGCCATAAAAGCAGCAAACCAACCAACAGGATCAACTGAGTTTGATTTTACCTGACAAAAAAAAACAAAAAAAAACGGCATGTTTCTAATAGTTGCGTGACAAGAGACGTAACAAACCCGTCTGGGTAAATATTGGAGATGTATTTGAAAGATGGAGACAGCTTAGAGCCCAAAAGGATGCAGAGTTGGCTAATTTCCTCCTGAACAGGTAAGCATTAGCTTCAGGATAATTTATCACAGCTACTAGGGACATGCATTTTATGTCATTTCAGACACCACCAGTGAAGTGATCCCGACTGGTCCTGGCTAACGCCGCCATGCTAACCCTGCTAACTGCTAACGTTACCGGAGGACGAGGCAAGCAGCCACGGCTGTTTACAGCGTGTAGCCTGTTCAGCGGCTGTAGCCGACAACGGTGAGTTATTTGAAGCCAAGAGAGGGGGGCTGTAAATCGGAAAGAGAGGGCCTTGAGTTTGCAGTGTGTTTAGCAACTGTTGCCATAATTCTAAGCCAATAAAGTGTGTTCAGTCGGGTGGAAAAGGACGGCAAGGTAGTGGTATTTTTAGCGGTTCCGATCGTAATTCTAAGCCGAGGAAGTGGGTCTGTCTGGCGTGTGGAGAGGATGGCGAGGTTGTGGGATTTTTAGCAGTTCCTACGGTAATTCTAAGCCGAAAAAGTGTGTCTGTCAGTTAGGTACAGAGCTCCGCGTGAGCACGGGCTTTTATGACTGTCAATATAGCCAGCATCTAACGTTAGCTACTCTGCTGTGCTGTGGAGTAATGTCTGGCTATGTGAGACAAGCGTCGAGAGACAACTCTCCAGTATTTCGAATTTGTACTGCAGTAACTATTTTAAACACTAGTTGTCAGTATTACATATTGCACCTTTAAAAAGGGACATCTGCTATACTGACAAAGCATGGGTAGATTAAACAGTTATTGTTTAAATCCAATTTCCCTGCCAACACAAAATGGCTTGTAATAATTAACTGCCTGGTACAGAACGGCTCGTTGTTCAATACAGCATTAATAACAGAACCTTGTACAATAATCTGGTTTATGTTGCCCAAGCTTTAGGCACTCCAGAGCATAAATAACAGCTTAGACTCAATTCAACAAATACAGTTAAGTCCAGATATGAATGGCTAGAAAAAAAATGCAAGTGAAGGCTGTATAACTCTACCAACATGGTAGTATTGCAACAGCTTCATGATTTCGTGATCAAAGAATGACATCAAGTCCACCATGAGCTGATGGCAGGTGGAATGAGGAAGAGGCATCTTAAGTATCGATAGCCAGCAGCATCCAAGAAAGAAGAAAAATTACAGCTAGATTTTCCTACAATCTCATTTGAAGACCTGTGACTCAAAGGAATGAGGCACGGAGCCAAAGCAGAGGAGGAAGGAGGGGAAACAAGTATGCGGATAAACAGTTGGGGAAAAACAGCCAGAAAATCCACTGCTGGGTTTCAGGCACAGGCAGAAATGCTTGGTAGAAAAACCGCTAATTGAAACCAGGCTCCACCTAGGATAAGTGGAAGCCTGCCACGGTGGATGAAACACTCATATGTTCCCATCGCTGTGGTCTTGGACAACCACAGGTGACACAGAAAATCGCCTACATTTGCATCAAATGCTGAAGTGTAGCAGGATGAGTCATATGGGTGCGGGGGGGGGGGGGGGGGGGGGGAATAGTACCCTGTGTGTCACAAAAAAATACTCCCAAAAAAATCCATTCAGAATATTCCTCCCTCGGAAGCAACGTTTCTCACGCTCCACAAACAAATAATGATGCCAACAAGCTTGTGCATGACATCATTGCTCATATTTTCCAACAATGAGTTGTTTTATACTACAAAATCTCCTTCTTACATGAAGACCTGTGTCAGAGACATCAGCTTGACAATCAATGACGCATAGGAAGAGAATGTTTTACTCCTGAATAACCTTTGTCTCCTGAAGGAACGCTGTGTTTCACATCAAATCCTAATTGCTAGAGCTAGCCAGCATAACATCGGCATCGTCAGACACCGCCTACCAAGAGCCTGGGTCTGTCCGAGGTTTCGTCCTAAAAGGGAGTTTTTCCTTGCCACTGTCACACTTACACATTCATGCATGCTCTTGGGGGAATCACTGGAATTGTTGGGTCCTTGAAAATTACAGTGTACACTGTAAAGTGTACTGAGATAATTCTTGTTATGATTTGACACTATAAATAAAACTGAATAGTACAAAATAGCTAATCTCTATAAAAGTAAGATTTCAAATGATGGATAAAATCATTAAAAAATAATAATAATAAAAAATATATATAATAATAATAATAATAATAATAGGACTGGGCACACTCAACTTGCGTGTATACTTCAAAAGCTTTGAAGTTTGGGTGCTGGATCCTAAAAGTTAATAATCATAAATAAAGCTACTAGGACAGCACTCCAATTTGATAGTTTCTTGCCACACAACGGACGTTTTGGGCAGCGCCCGAATCATACAAATGAATACAGATTTTTTTCTAAAAACATTTGTGCCCACTCAAAATTAAGAGCACTTTTTCCACTTAACCACATAAAATGGGTCAAGCACTTGGCAAAACACTGGCCTTTTGACTATCAGGGGCATATAATTAAAAACATCTGTTTGGTGTGCTCTCATGCCAAACAGCTCAGACAGGCAAGCAAGCAAGTTTGGAATAAATGCTATCTCTGTTGAGGCTAAAACTCCTGCATTTACCGTGTGTGCTGCTTTCTTGACCAGAACTTGTTCTGAAAAGTGATTCATTCTAAATACGACTACCTCGGGTTAGACGAAGGTTAAATAAATGAAGAAAATCTCTGATTAACTGCCAGTTTAATTCATATTGGGCAAACTGAAAGGACAAATAATCCTAAAAAAGAAAAAGAAAAAAAAGAAATACTAGATTGAAAAATAAATAAAATATAAAAAACATATTCTCAGTTGTATAAGATGGCTCAACAAGCAGTGCAAGAGGAGCAACCATAATGGGGAAAGCATCAGTTAGCCAACCAATACACAGAAAGAATGAGTCGTTTGTGTGAACGTTAATGATGCTCTTTAACACAAACACAGGAGAAAGGAAAAAGTCAGGCTTATGTGCTACGGAGTCTTTTACCACACAGCTCACTTTACACAGAAATATACAACTACTGCTAGTTTTCCATGAATTAATTGTCAATAAATATCAGCTGTCATGTTGATGTCTATGGATATGCCAACACCTAGAGCTGATGAACTGACATGCTGATCTGCACCATCGCAGCTGACTTCAGATTAAGAGGAGTTAAAGCTAGGGCACGTCTGGGAGGGAAGGACGTGGAAGTGTCATTATGAACAATATTTACCGTTTATTAGCCCAACAACATGTCCTTACAGCAGCATGGCTAACAACAACAACAGACGCTAAAGTTACCCATAATCCATCCGGTGTATCTCAACTAAGGATCTTATAGTAGCCCAAAATACACAACAATATGTGCTTCATAAAAACTGATGAAAATCCTTTTCTAGTCATTTTCAAATATACGAAAATTCATTTGAAAGCAAACATCTGTATTCTTGAAGACTAGAGCAAACAGGCCTGACATCATTTTTGAGTTGGAGTTAACACAATCACATTCTTGCCTTTGTAGTTGCAGCCCAAGGAAATACTGTGACCTTCTGAGTTCACAAAACAGTCAGCTAAGCAGCCTTCAGCGTTTGCTGCAGTAGTAGAGCAAAGTCTTCACAACACAGACAGTTACATAACCAGAGCTAAATCTAGAGGTATTTCACTGCAAGAGCGGATTCTGGGCCTCCTCCAGTCTGAAGCATCATTATTCATAGTGGAACAGAACGCGATGATGCCCATTCATATCTCCTGGTCAAAAACTGTCCGCTTTGCATTCATATATGAAGTCAGCTGAGGACTGAGAAAATGTCCCTTTGCATCAAAGAGCCATCACTGACATGTGTCATCATTTCAAACTACCAGGGTGATATAGGCATAAAAGATGATATTGGAGATGCAGGTTAGATAGAGAAAATATATTTTAAACAAAAAGCATCTCCAGATAAAACTCAAATAGCCTTAGCATTACATGGTGGAGCACACAGCAGTTTTTGAATGTGCCAAAAACATGATCCTCCCAAAACAGCAAACCCACAGAGTCTAGTTTATTTCACTACAGCCATTATTCATCAGCTACAACAGTTTAGTCAACAGTTTGACCTAAAATGTCGTCAGAATACCCACAGTGGCTCTGAACTCCACACAAATCTGATAGGCCGCGTCTGTGAGGAGAAAAACACGCTCTTCACACAAAACCCAATTGTCGTAACCCAAACACCACACCGGACTTTCTAACAGCTACTGAGAACATATGTGATAAAAGATCTGATAACCTTGTAAACTTGACAGGCTGAAAGGTAATTCAATTAATCTCTCAGGTCTGACTGGACCAGAAGAAAATGAGAAATAGATTTCTTCTGTGGTTAAATAAATAGAATAACCCGACACCAAGAGCTCAGACTACTCAATAAATTGCATTTCTGTGGTTAAGTGCTTGCTGTGAATATCCCTGTATAGGCAGAAATGTAACCCTAGGGGGCTGTAATATGAGCCGCTTTTAAGTGTAGCTGTCAATGCCACAAAAACCAATTGATTGATTAGGATAAAAGCAGGATATAACAACTAGGTCACTGGTAAATGTCAGGCATACAGGTACCAAACTGGGTGCCAATGTCCAGGGGACTACTGTATGACTGGACTAAAAAGCCACAGACAACTGACCCAAAAAAAACACAGGGGCTGCTCGATTATGGCAAAAATCTAAATATTGAGAGCAGGATTGTTTAACAGGTCTACTCACTGACTTTGGAAACTTCAATTATTGAACTTTTATAAAAAAAAAAAAATTAAAAAAAAAAAAAAAAAAAAAAGTGTTAAAAACTGAATTCTTGAATTTTAAATATAATTCAACTAAAAAAAATAAAGAAATGTATAAAGATGAATGAAGAAATATTCATTTTAAAAAATAATTTTAAAAAGTGATCAAAATAAATAATATTAACTATTTTGTAAGTTAACGTTAGTGAACTTCCACAACCTACTAAACATATATTGAATTTATAAAAAAAAAAAAAAAAAAAAAAAAAAAAAAAGAAGACCAAAATAAATTAAGAGAAGCTTTACTGTCATGGCCAATCAAGAAAACATGTGACAGCCAGAGTCTATATAAACCACATTTACATGTACAAACAAACTACAGTTAAAACACACAGATAATATTGCATGATACACTACAGTACACAAATATATTGCACATTCCCCCTCAATAAAAAGTTATAACATTGAATATTGCACAGATGCCCTACATCAATATGTTGTAGTGCATGACCAGCACCTACGGAAAACATATACATTTTAGTAATCTATACTGTAGTCAACATATTCCAGTAAGTAACTCAACAAAAAACTGTCAAAAGCACGCCACTGTAAAGGAAGGGGTGCGCTGGTTTATAAATGTATTGAGAGAAAACAAGAGCATAACTTTCACAACAGAATGCAGCACAATAATAATTTCATTTTGATTATCTTGTTTTCATAATCGTTTGAAGCCAAAATCGCAATTGAAAATATATTTTAAGAAAATCTGATTTGATTGAAATCGCCCAGCCATTTAAAAAAAAAAAAAAATTAAAATAAAACACACACATGCAAAAGAATCTGCAGCCATCATTAAAAATTATGTTAAAAAAAAAAAAAAAGAAGGGTACTAAACAGTCGGTGACATTAAAGAATGGCTTGTTTATTGCCATATGGTCAAAATTGATTTAATAATAATGTATAACAATAACTTATTTCACTAGTAAATTGCTGTTGAACGACAAAAACAACCACCAGATTGGAAAAGGACATTTACAATAACTTCAAATGCACCATGAGGCTGTAGTTTACCAGTTTCATTGAACGCACCGTCTGTGTTGTTTTTCCGACAGCCATTTAGCGTTAGCTGTCAGCATTGTAACAGTGTTTAATCCTTCTTATATAATGTCTATGGTTTAATCCAGCTACTAGCTAGCGGTAGGCTAACGTTAGCTGCTGTCGAGTATAGTGTTAACCAGCGTCACGTGCAGCGGTGTTTGTGTTGCCTGTATCGTCTGTTTCAGAGCATCAGAGAGAAGCGCAGACATATCAGTGGCACCAGATTTCGGTAGCCAGGGTTGGCAGGAAGAAGATAAAGTAAATGTTCTAATTAATGATCCAGGCAGCACATTCTCATCTCCCTCCTTCATTTTACAGTCAAATGGTGGCTTGAATGGCTCCGGGTCAAACATCAATATGAAATGGATTAATCTGCGTTATTTTTTTTTTTTTTTAAACACGTTATTTTTCTCAGATTAATTAATCAAATTTAACGCGTTATTTTGACAGCCCTATTTGAAACATGAAAAAAAAACAGTCTGTGACTAAATAACGCTTCAAACTTGGTGAATGACAGGTCCATATTATTTGGAGAATGAGAAAATAAACCTTTAGACTTCTTGCTTTAACCTCAATTTGTTGACCGACGACTGAAACTATTAGGAGCCATGTCAAAATCCAACTCTTCACCTCGTGCATGACGCTGGCAAACTGATAGTCTCGGTCCTAAATGATGCTACAGGGACCCGAACAGACCTGGAAAACTAGAGAACTGTAATAGGATACTACAACTAATCTCACCTTAATCTTTAACTGAGGACCAACTAGGTTAAGCTTGTCCTGAAGGCTACAACAGAAGGTGCAATTTCCTCAGAAAAAATATGTTTACTACTAGCCATGAAGGTGACAATAAAGCACCACAAGAGAGAAGCTTACTCATGACCAGATTTAAAGCAAGTAACAAATCAGTATCTTGTTTAAGATTACTGATGATTATCCCAGCACAGATTCTACGGTGTAAGTGAGGAAAAGTGGGTCATCTCAATAACAATGTCAAAAAATGAGGGATGCAGGTCTATGGCCAAGATGTGACCAAGAGGGAGAGCACTGCTGTGCAATATCAATCAAAAGAGTAAAACAATGTTTGTGTTAGTTGCTGTATGCACTAAATCAATTTACTCCAAATGATCCGAATATAATTAGGCCAAGGAAAAGCACCAGGGTGAATTTATAGTTCCATTTAATGTTCTCTAAGAACATTAAATTACATTGAGCACATAAAAACAAACACAAATCAAAACAGGGCAGACTACAGCTATGCGGCAACTGTGCTCTGAGCTAAATGCTAACATGTTCATAATAACGCTAACATGCTTATGTTTAGCAAGTGCAATGTCAACCATGTTCACCTTCTTAGTTTAAAATGTCAACCTGCTGGTGGCGCTAGAGGAAACGACAGGGCATCATCACAAATCAGTAGGGTTTATCCTCAGGGGATCATGAATGTCTCAACAACTATTGGATGGATTGCCATGAAGGTTTGTAGAGATATTTAAGTCTGGATCAAAATGGTGGACTGACCGACGGGCCAACATTGCCATTGTTTTGTTTTTTTTAGCATGCAACTGAAACAAGCCGCTGACAGAGAGCTCACGTGACAATAAATTATATCGGTGCTTTAACTGTCAGTCCATGAGACCTTTTTTTTTTGTTTTTGTTTTTTAAAAACAGGTGTGTCCTTGAGGTTTGGCCATGTGTTTGCGTATGTGGGATTGTCATGCTGATGCACAAATAGCCATTGTGCAAGATGTTGCATATTTCCAATTCCAACAAAACAACAAGGCGACACACTCCGTTTATTCGTAGAATTATAGTACAACCAAAGCTAATGATGCAAGTAGCAACCCAGCATCAACTAGCAAAAATATATTGTAAAAAGAAGAGGAAAGAGTGAGCTGAGGTAGAGGAATTATATTTCCAACTAAGCCACGCAAAACCACACACACTGTTCATGCCTGTGATCACATGAACTACTACGCAAACATGAAGGCCGATCAGACTGCTCAGAGCTGACAAGACAACTCTCTGTGCAATTAGTCTATGTACACATAATAAAGCTTTAAGAGAGACTTCTCCTCCCAGGATTATACAGTGTACCTTGCTTGGCCTAACAGACACTGGACACATGTCCTCTTCACATGGTTTCGGTGATGAGTGTATAATAATATAGAAAGTAATGCATTTAATAAAAAAAAGAGAAGAAGTCGTAGTCTCTCTTAAGTGCTATTCTGCATCAAAGTGCATCAAGCACAATAAGTATAGAACAAAGTAGATAGTGCTATTTGCACAGAGCTCACTCCCACTCACTCGTGTGCATCACAGGTTAGGGCTCAATCGCTGGGACAAACATTTGAAAAGGTTGACATTCTTACATTTGTATAGGTAAAAATGTATCGTTCTGTTGCTGCTGAGCATTGGAATGTCTACTTTTCTACCAGTTCCTAAAGAGAAAACTACACACAAGAAAATACCATCCCTTTTCACCAGCATTGATAATCAGTTAATGTTCATTTAAATTTCCTTTTGTATTGGCTTCATAAAGAGGACATTTTTTTTCTCAAGGCTGTCAATATTATTGCAACACAGAGGCCACACCAGCCTACTTGTGGTACAATTGCTCACTAGTAGATCCAGTGGTGCGCAAGCTGTGAAAACAGTTTGTGAAATATTTTTGTCATAGGCAAACTAAATAATAAGTAAATAAATAAAGTTGTGGTGTGGAAAAAATGTAATCTGATAACTGAATTAACATTCTAGTTTAAGTTAAAAAACAGCATATTCTATCTTGAGGATAATAAAACTGCATGACCACGAATAATAGCAAACCACTCTACCAGCACTTGTTGACAACAAACTCTTTTCTAAAACTGAACTTGTAGCAATTAAATAGACATGACATGTCATGGGAAACTCACCTCCAATGATGTGGGGGCAGGTTGGTATTTATCTGTAATGACAGAACATTAAGAGTTATTCACACTCATAAAACACTGGATAGTTATTCATTTGTGCAAACACACCCTCTAAATTATTTGTAGACATGTTCTGTATAACTGTGCAAGACATCTTTAAAGAGTGTTATAGAACATAAAATATTAAACTTGGGAATGGAGACGAAATTTAGTGGGAGCTGAAAAGCATGACTGCTCGCCAGCGCTGAAGACGTCTGTAAAACTACTGAGTGAATTAATGATTATGTTTTCTCTGGAGACACTGAACACTGCCTGAGGCAAACTGAGGTGTCAAAACCTGCCACCGGGGGCTGGTTATAGGGATATGACTGTGACTCATACTTGGGAGAAAGACATTGCCCTCTCTCAAAATGGAAAATCTAAATAAAGAACCTTAACCATGACCTTTTAAGTAAGCCTTTTCTTAACAACAACAACAACAACCTAAATGGATGGGAAAAACCTGAAGTTTCTCTTTCCCTTATTGGACAAAAGATAAAATGAAAGCCTGTACATCTGGATTTTCATGTAAGAGCTCAAAAGTACACAGAACATTGTGCCGGGGTAGCTCAGTTGGTCATGTCTTCCCCCTCTCTCTCTCTCCCCTTTCATATCTAGCTGACACACAGAATATCGTTCCCATACTATTATTTTTACATGCACTTTTACTTTTGACACCTAATCACTAGGAAACAGTGATTGGAACATAGAGTAACTGCCAGTAAGAGTAACGTCAGGGGTGAAAGTACAAATAGAGAGATAGATCTGCAGACTTTGACACCAGTCCAGAGTGTAAAATGAGTTAATTGCGTATAAATAAGACACTTTGGCCAGACATGTCATCTCTTAGAATGCTAATATAAGTGCCATTTCAGTTTAAAATTCCATCAATTAAGGAAATGATTGAGTAATTAAAAAAAGGGATTACTCTGACTGCTGTGGCTACACACTATGATTTTTTTTTTCTATACAGAGCTTAAAGGAGACATTCACAGAAAATACTTGTTTCATAGTGTAGCTCAGGTATGCGCAAGTCACTATGAATTACAGCTAACAGACGGGAGCAAAAAATAAACAGTCATCCACAAACGCTCATTTGGGAAACACTAGATCCTCTGTTTGTCCCATCCAAGGAGAGATGGCTTGGCCAGGGCCCTGGTCTCTCCTAGAGCGAGTAAGTCACAGTGGGCATATTTGGAGCAGTGTGCAGTGTCACCCAGACTATCCTATTCAGAGAAATGCCAACCTGTGGGCTGCTGAAAAAAGGGGTTCACAGAGAGTGGGATACAGATGGGTAGATGTAAGGTTTTTCTATTTTTTTTAAAAAGGGATATTTTTTTACCCATGTCTACTCTAATCTAAGAAATTAATACACAAGAGATTGTAAATCCTTATTTAAACCCCTTCAATGACATAACCAGATCAACTATGAATAACATTCCAGTTGGCATGCACCAAATCCTCTGCACTGTATATGAATCATTGGAAATATTGGAGGTAAATAAGAGCCTCATCTTGATGCAGCATTCAGGCCCTTTTCAAGGCAAAGTGGCGTGGGAGTGAACATATTCTTCCCCGCGCTGTGTGAATTGATCGGACTGCAGCAGGAGCAGCGTGGATTTCGTATCAATTGAGCCGAAAATAAATACTTGACTTGGAGTCTGTGCTGCTTATTAGTCTAATTCTGTTTACTATGCTTCACAAAAATACACACTTCCTGCGATGTTTGGCTCGAGATGACATCTTGATACAAGCATTGAGAAGAGTGACTTGAAGACCTCAGTGTTGGTGGTCTGGGTGTTGGCCAAAAAATGCCACCTTGTCACTGACTCATGTACAGGCCATACGTAGATTGCATAAGCATTGATTTTCTGCTGGGGTAGCAACCTCTGAAACTGGCTGCCGAGCTACTGAAAGCTTAATAGGTCTCACGACTCTCTCATCACCAGGCCTAATAAGAATCAGGACATGGCCGAGCTGTCCCAAAATACCTCAGCCACTAGCCAGAGGAACAGCAAAGGACTCTCTGTGCAATCTCCAAACTCAGATTTCTAAAGTCTGTGTATCTAATCATCACATTTATTCTATTTTTAGCAGTGTCAAGACTCTCTCAGCAGCACAGTCTGAATTATAGCAGTTTATACTGAGAGTGTAATTTCCACAAACCACAAACATAACTGGTTGGTTAAATATGCTAGGATGAGGGAAAGCTGGACTGAGGAGTTAGCTCAAGAGACAGATCTTATGTGGGGGTATAAACAGGGGAGGGGAAACTAAGAAGAAAAGGTGGCTAATAACTTCCCAGGAGAGATAGGATAAAACCTCAGTGCCAAGGCTATGCTGACAGCCACACCTCCTCCCACACCCAGCTTTATCTCGCACATATTAACGGGATACAGTTAAAAGGATTTGAGACACTCGTTGCACCTGGTGTACTGGAGAAAGCCTTTGAGACCCAGAGTAATGGTAGTTGTTCCAGTAGTTGATTGCTTTCAGCTTTGCAACCCCAAGAGTAAATCTATGCATCAACTATATTACAAGACAGCAGGGTCCTAGTCATTCGGACTGGAATTATTTGATACATTCTGCCTGTTCCTGTCCGTGAGGCCAGACAGGTAGCGTGTTGTTAGGTGCATTAGAAAATGTTTTTTTCATTAACAATTAATAGTTTGGTCTATAAAATGTCAGAATATAGTGAAAAGGGTCTTCACATTGCTGGTTTTGTTCTAACAACAGCCCAAAACCCAAAAGTATATCATGAAAACAAGCAAATATTAAACATTTGAGAAACTGGTATGAGTGAAATTCTGGCATTTGTGCTTAATGTCTTATCAAAATTGTTGCAGATTAATTTTCTGTCAATGGACTGATCAACTCATCTAGTCATCGTTTCACCTCTGAGGCAAATAGTCAAGTAGGAACACAAAACAGCAGGAACGTGGACCTCACTAATCAGAAGTTAGTGGATCTACTATATGCAGCCCATGTGTATGCAAGTTTCCAGCTTACTATTTTTTACCAAACCATATTAAAACGTGGTTCCATTGGGTTTAAAATCTCCCAGATGCATTTAGCCCACACTAATCTGTGTCCCAACCCAACTGTCACAACACAAATAATGGGGTTGTAAGGCAGCAATATGAGTCATCTGTGTTGATTTGTTTTGCCAGTATTTCACTGTAGTCTTGATGCTGGTATTGCTTTTCTCTGGACTGGACTCAAGGTGCTCTGCAGTTTGAATCCCTCACATGGTTCATTGTTTACTGTTGCCAACTGACCGCTGCAGGAGCATCATTTCAAACACAAACAGTCATTCAGAGCCAGCCTTCGAACACACCAGTTTGAATGAAGCAATAATATGAGCCCCGTTTATAATGCAAATATTCGATCATATCGTGATAAAAAAATAAAAAAAAAATAAAAAAAAAAACTGTAGGTTCATAATTGATAATACAACTTTCTATCTGTGATGTATTTTAATAACCGCATCGGGCGTCTGTAAACAAATTCACCACATGGCTTGAAGCAGAGTCACAACAATATGGCCTCTTTGTAGGGATGCTCGGTTCGTTTGGCCTGCGACTGATGTGAAGGAAAATGCTTTATTGTTGGCAGCCTGTTGAGATAGCAGTCTTCGTCGTTTTAGCTGCGCAGTTACTCAAACCAGACAAATGTTTGTGTAAATCCCGACACATGGTTCGTTTACCTGTGCAGTCTTCAAAGTGCAGTTTCACAGTCCCGTCTCTCCCGATCCTCACATCCCCGGGTCCCTCAATCCTCCTCGGATAGTCGACGGCTGAAGCACCGGAAGACTTGGAGCTTTTCCTCCGAGATTTCTGCGCTAAAGTCCGACAACATTGATAACACACCGCCCATGCCTGTTCCTCGTTTATCGGCTGGCTGTACAGTTTCAGGATTTCTTCCAATGAGACCTCCGCGGCTCCGTCGCTGCAGTCCATGTTCACGTCCCCGGTGTTCAAATCGGAAGAATCCCGAAGTATGGTCGCATTGGTCGGCGAAGTCAACATCATGTCGTCCGTCCCGGGTCGCTTGGCCATCCTCACATCATTATAACCACATCATTTAGAGAGAAAAAGAAACGCAATTAATATTTCAGAGTCACTCGGCTACATAGACTCAGACGTTAAGCTATCAATCAGCTGTTTTCTCTCCGGTGAGAATAAAAAGCACCAACTGTTCACTGAACGACAGCTAGCTTGCTGCATCACGTTCCGCCCGGTCGCACTGCCCGCCGGCTCACTGCGCATGACTATGGAACGCTTGTCCGTTGGAAATGGTAATTTTAAATACACCACAGAGCTTCCGCCATCAGGTGTGTAATCCAAAATCCATATTAAAGAATATTGTGATAACACAACAATACGTGTTGTTGAGGCTAAAGAGTATGTTATAATTGTGAATTATAATGGTCTGAATAGGTGGAAAGTAACTAAGTAGCCTACTCAAATTAATTTGCAAAAACAGATAAAGGCCATTCTTAAATTAAATGAATAAACCAGCACCAGTGTGATTAATATTTCCTTGAGTGCACAATTTAAAAAAAAAACATTACTTATTAAGCTTTTGAGATATCTTATCAAAACAATCCAACACCAACACTTGAGTAATTAAGTAAATATCTCCTGCTGAGATGTAACGGCCTAGCTAATATTTATTCTGATTAATATAGATTTGCATACTACTGTATTGAACATAACTGTCATTACCTATTTATATTATCATGTTACATTATCAATCAGATCTAACAGACTATGGGGATGTATTTTATTCCATGGGGAAAAGAATAAAGGTCTATTTTTGGCATTTTCTTAATCTAACCTACACATTTTCTGTATGGATTTTCAACCTACAAAGATTATGATTATCATAGTCATGCTATGTAAACAAAACATGTTTTGTAGTAAGCCCAGGAGTGATAGCAAACAAATGAAATTACTATCAACGCATGTGATGCTTGGTAAAGGACAGTGCAAGGAGTGTACATCTAAAAGATATGTAAGGTATAGAAATAGATCTATGAATTCATAGTAAATAACATGAAGCAAGATAGTGGCCTATTGATATAGCCCAGTAGGCCTATTGATGTAGGCTTTGCCTGTAGCTAATGAGAAATTACTGCACATCTCACTTCTTTCTGAGTTTCACAACTTAAGAAGCTGACAATTTTAATTTAAAGAAGAAAAAAGTGGTAGATCCCATGTTTAAATGTTCCCATGTACACGTTTCAACATTATCATCTCAGTAAATCAACTCTTGACAAGCAACAGTTATCACAAGCAGAAACTTAGGTCAGACTCACAAGAGACCTCAGCTGTTCAACGGCGCCATCTACTGTCCATAACATTTTCCTGATGACAGATCCTGAATCACCTCCTGAATGTACTTCTTAGTTCTTCTTTTTCTATTTTCACGTGTACCAAATAAGCAAAAAGTTTTATTTCAGACAGCTTGCTTTTGATAATGTTTGGGTAAAGGCATTTTGTCATCAATGCTGAATCAATTTAAGATTGATTTAAACATGCAGATCAGTTTAAGCCACACAAATGACTCATCATTACAATACTTATGTATATGGTAAATAATAAAGTGTAACATCATATATAACATAAAAGAAAATGTGAGAGAACACACAATACTGAACAAAAGAAACTCTCAAAATGAAAACAGGAGAAGTTCAGATCAAGATGAGTTGTAGGCACATGCGGGTGTGTTTGTTTTTTTATCTTGCAAAGGCTGGAAAAGACAGTCTTCAGCCTTCAAGTGTCAAACCAGATATCAGTTTCTAAACAGCACTTCAGGGTCTTTTAAATGAAAATCATTTACAGCATTGACTGAGGTTAAACAGTATAATCATCGTTTTTCATTCACAACAAAAGAAATATACTTGCACAAAGAACTGAAGCTAATTCTTAAGGAAGGTCCCCACACAGAAAACATTTGATGTGCAGACTGTGATTATCATGTGCATATGGGACGGTCTGTTTTATTTAAAATTGACTTAGCACAGTGGCTCATTCCCTGACCGGCACCATAAGCATGGGAGAAAAGCATGGTGGAGAGCATGAACACTGTTTGTGATCCGCTCTCTGCTTCACTTCACGCATGCATTTGCAATGGCACAACAAAGATGCAGCATCTCGAGATCTTTGGATGGAGACATTATGCAGGTGCTTATGTTGTAAATCACTGAGATCGACCAAAGTCCCTGGCAAACATCATCCACACACTTCTGTAATTCGCCATCCCATCTTCTGGTGAACTTTTACACAGCTCCAACCCTCTTCTTTTTCACAGAGTCTTGGCTTTTTTTCATCTTTCATCACATACGTTCCCAGGTTCAGCGTCTCCACTACTGTTGATGTTGACGAGCTGGCCATCCTTAGACAACGCACCAGCCTCCTTTGATGCCCTCCTTTTGGAGTCACGAGTGGTTTGCTGTGAAAAGATGTAAGAGTTTTGAATGTCATTTAAATGTCACCACGTTGGACAGAGAGCGAGTGGGCAACGATTACCAACTGAGACCTGAGTCACTGATGGTCTGCCCATAAGTGGAAGGTTAAATAAACAAAACACAACGGTCTATGTTTTTGAGTCGCTGAAAATGTAATTTATTAGGTCTGAGGTTTGGATTTTTTAGATCTTTTTGAAATGTTAAATGAGTTTTGTACAGAACAAAAACCATTTGCAACTCAGTCCTCAATAACTATAATGAATTTAAAACATGCAAAATAAAAGTGTATATACAGTGTTATCTTTCTGTCTCTTTCTATCTGCTATTCATGAGTTTAAAGCCCATACATTTGCAGAAAGCAGCATCTGCACTCAGCGTCTTTTGTGCATTAGCTCTCACGATAAAAGATTAGACAAACAGATGATTAAAAGAAAATGTTATAATCCATATTCCATAGAATCCAGAATATTTTAGACAACTTATCATTCTCAGTGTTTACTGTGTATACATACAGATACAGAAATATGACCAACAGACACCCAAACATTGATATTGAAGTGTAAATATACTCTATCAATCAATAAATGCACATAAAACCTCCATAGGTCTGCAACTGATTCTTATTTTCACAACTTCTCTAGAGGGACATCTTTGAATTTCTTCTTTTGTCCAGTAGTGTTTAAAACCCAAATATCAGTTTACTGTCATATATGGCAAAGAACAGCAGCAAATCCTCACATTTCATCAAAATAGTTTATTTTTTTCAACTTTTTCTTTCAGCTCTACACTTCTGTATTTTAAGTAACTTATTATTATCCATATTATTTATTCAAGCATTCTTTGCACTGCTATGCTCTCTGACACTACTTACCTACGTACCCCAACCCTGCATTTAGTATACAGTAACAATGACTTATATATAGATACTGTATGGTTGTTGGTGTTGTTGTTGTTGTTGCTGTGTATGTCTACATTTGTATCTTCCTGAAAATGTTGCCTGTAAATATTATAAAGCCATACTAGGCAAACCTCAATCATATCTTTGCTAATGTATTTCTCAAAGTTCATCTTGCAACCATAATCTCAGATCACAGAGACAAATATCTGCTGTCCGTCCTTCCTTCACAAAAACCTTGCTCCAGTCATTTGGAACAGTCTATAAAAGGATGTTAAATTGAGAAATGTGGTATCTAAAGTAAACTTGGTATACATATATTTTAAACTACTGGCAACTGGAGTCAGATTTTTCACAAAGTTGATTCTGCAGAGCAATTTATCATAAGGACTTTCAAACACTGCATATGAGAAGTAATGTCAGAGGACAGGTATGCCATGCTACTAGGTCTCATATCCTGTAATGTCACCATGTGTGCAAAGACAGAGGCTGTTGGTGTTCATATTTAGCTGTTGGACGTGCCAATATCTGCTACCAGTGACACCTACATCACTCAAGGAGCGTCTGGGTCTCCTCTGGTGGTTGGAGCCCGTGGATGTGAGGGCCTGCTTCCCACACTGGGTGCCTGTGTTCACCATCCTCTTCTCCCTCAGACTGGCATCCAGAGCTTTACCTGTGGGCAACAGTTGAGGGCTTACAGGTTATCATGTGAAACACAACCAAATTCTTGTCCTGGCTTCTTTCAACATTAAGACAATAGTAGAGATGCAAAACTGCTATGTCAGGGAGTTGACAGCTGTGTTTCGAGTGGTTCATTTAGCTTTCTTGTGCTCCTTTTTGTATTATTTTCTCATTTCTGTGGCTGTAATGTGGCCTATGGTAGCTACATGCAATGGATGTTAACAGACAAAACAGAGGTGAAGGCGCTTACTGTTTGCTACTGGTAGAGAGGTCTCTACGTCCGTATTGGTAAGCCACGTCGATTCTGTTTCTCTGGTCCAGCTCTCATGGTACCTCGGCTCGATGATCGCATCCGCCCGACTCCCTCCACAACCCATCGGGAAAATCATCCACGGCAGGTGCAGCTGACACGGGCTAAACACGGCTCGGTTTGTCTCACAACAGCCGCAGCATTCTCCCAGGATCTCTACTGCAGCTCCATCCGTGTTTCCGTCTCCATCATCAGTCGGAGCTGCTGCTGGTTGATGCTGCTCTCCACAGACAGCAGCTGATCAGCGTTAACACACACCGGAGATATCTGCGTCATCCAACTGCATCCAGCCTGACCGCTGATAGGCTGTGAGGGATATCAACTCCAGTTCGTGTCACCATCATCATCATGCAAATATGCACTTACACCAACCAAAATCTCAAAATAAACTAAAATAACTAATTTAACACTTTACTTTGGATCCCTTTATTTCGCATTTATAAGCACTAGGCCTATACATTTAATATATAGCCTATATAATGCAGTAGGCTAAGATAAGAAAATTTACCTTTTTGATTATTAATGTAGGCTACACTAGCTATATATCAATACTTATAACTGCTCCTATGAAAACACACTATATTATTAACACAACATTGTCATTCAGAAGGCTATCTGTTTATGTGCTCTGTCATTTTTAAGAATAATGAATTGATTCATACTGAGTAAAATAATAATGAAAATTCAAAAGTGGATAGTTTAAATAATGTAGTACCAATCACTATTAGGTTCTTTTTATAGAATATAAAAATAAAAAAAGTTGCCAGTTTGTGAAAAATCCCTTTGGCAGGTATAGGCAATGTATCCATATATTTGGTAACAATGCAGTTATACATGAAAAAAAAAAAACTAAGTCATTAAAATGATACATTAAGGAAAATTATGGTTAATTTATTTAGCACTAGGGGATTACACAGTGCTTCAAAAATCCAAACATAAAATGATGAAACAATAGGAAAATTCAAGTCAACAGGGAGAATTTATGACAAATCACAAGAACAAATTAGAAAAACTCCAATAGTATATACACATACACACACACTTGTTTGTCTGCTAAAATGTAATCATAAGAAAGTGGTTTTAAGAAGCAACACAAAAGAAGATAGATTTTGAAAGTTTGACTTTCAGCATGTAGTCTAATAAAGAAGTTTTACAACAATCCATCCAATCTGCAGTTGTAAATGTTACTACGTAGTCAATAAAACATTTACGGTCCATTGGAGCAGTCTTCCTGGTTAATTAAAGAGGGGAAAAAAGCAAGAGGAGGATAATCACCAGCTAAAGGGATTTTCCATTATTTGGTAATCCCAAAGTTATTTTTAATGGTTTGATCCATTATAATAATTTATTAACCATTAGTACAGTCATTAGTTACAATGTATAACCCCATTTTAAAAGGAAGCTTTATTAGAAAGGGGTACCAAACTGAGTTAGGATATGAAATTAAAAACAAAACTCTTGAGCCAGCTCCATAGCCCCCAAAGGCAAACCTTAATTTCAAAATGAAATCATTTCCGTGGTGAAACCGTATTAAAGACATCTCTCTTTTGTACTTCAAGTTCCATGTGGACTTACTTATGTTTCCCAAATATACTTGTCATCTGGATCGAATCTGTAGCACAACAGAGAACAAATGTTCGAGCCTGACTCAAAACATATAATCTTGAGCAAATATTTGAATCTATTCTGGTAAACTGTTTGCTTCCAATATGTTTTCATTATATGCCAACTTAAGTCTAGGTTTTAAATGGTGACCAGTAGGATTGATTTTCTATTGTTCATCGCCTCACATGGGATTGATAGGGATTGTGAAGTTGGTTTATATCAGCCTGAGAAGACTTTATCAGTCTTTATTCTGCAGTTAAAAAGGACAGTGAGCAAAAGCCAAGTATATATCACATAGAGTATTTTATTTTTCACATTTATTTTAAATATTGGTGTAATTTTCAGTTATACTGACAGTACAGTATTTGCACATAGACCTTTATCATTATTTTTCTTAAACTGCTTGATATGCAGAAATTATATGAGCAATACAATCAGCAAACATATTGCTTCTTTATACTGTAAAATGATTCATCTCAGTATTTCACAGGATTACAGCTTTAGTGGGGCGAAACGATGGTCTACTTGTAAACAGACATTCCTTACACGGAGCTTAAAACACATCACTTGCAAAAACTGAACAAACAATAACATATTCACTGATTTAGAGGCTTTAAATAAATACTATATTTAACATACATTTATTTTTTTTCCCCATTTCCCCCACATGTGTACTGTTGTTGTTGTTGTTGTTGTTGTTGTTGTTGTTGTTGCTTTGAATAAAGTAGGGCGGCAAGAAAAAAGAAACAATAAAAATGCAACATTTTATAGGTCCTTTGATGGGGAATGTGAACCATTTTGATGGGTGCACACTAGGGAGCTATTCACTTTTACAGCATGGTACAAAGAGAAAGTGACAAATAACAAAGAAGACGGCCCATATTTCAGCCAATATATTTAGAACAGAAGTTCAACAGCGTATTTAATATGGACCCAGGAATGTACCATGAGCATGAGGAAGGGAAAGAGGATGGGAGGACATAAATGTTATTAAAAAAAACAAAACTCACACACACACACACACACACACACACATACACACACACACACAGGAAAAACAGAGTGGAAATAACTCAAAGCTTGGAGATGTGAACAAGTCACATCAGAATACTACTGCACAGGGAGGGAGATGATGATGGCGACAATGTATCTAGACTTTGAAGTCCAGCAGGTTGCAGTCGATCTTGTAGTAGACATAGGGGTAGTACTCCTGCTGGCTCAAGTTCAGCCCTGGGATGTCCATAGAGGCCTGCAGGCACAACAGAGACACCGGAAGAATTACACACACATAATTCTTGTTTGTATCCATATTTCAGTACATTCTTTCTTATACTACAGTAAGTTCCCATTAGAGAAAAGCCTCCGATACTGCCTAAAATGCTGGTATTGGTATCGGAAAGTACTGGAGTTTATGCACAGAGCCGATGCGTAATTTAGCCCCGAAAAAAATTTACTTTAAAAGTAGTTGATTTATGTTTTTTCCCCGTTATGACTCGCTGTCAAAACGGATAATAAAAGAAAGTTCTTTGGCGTTCATTGTTTGTGCTTGTTCATGTTTTACAAAGAGTTTAACAACAATGATAGCAATCACATCACATCCATACAGGGATAGTAATATACAGTTGCTACAGCATAATAAAATAATTGTAATTGTTTAACACTCTGGTATTGGATCGGTACTCAGTATCGGCAGAAACGCAAGTTGCCGTATCGGAATCGGTATCAGGAAGGAAAAAATGGTATCGGAACATTTTTAACAATAACGACTACTACTACTACTACTACTACTACTACAACATAGTGAATGAGCCAGGTTTTCTGGGATCATGAAGGAAACTTAATCTTTTGAATTTCAGTCATGTCTGTTTAAAATAAAATGCCTTTTGCATGCCTGAAACATAACATAATACATTGCACTGATGGCAAAAAAAACTATGAAAATCTATAGTTTTTTCCACAAGGGAAACATTTGGTTTGCAGCCAAGTCAAGTCCAGTTAAGAAAATGTATGTTTAACAGGCCAATGGCAACAGACACAAAGGGTGATTTAGTCCCTTGAACCTGAAGTGACAACCAGTAACTCCAACACCCTGAACAAGGGATGATGTAATCTTCTTAAGGACCCTGTTATCATAAAAGTCAAAGAGCTGGACCTGCCTTCCTCCAATAATTTCACTTGCCACTGTCAGAGAGCGTGTGAAGGAGACTCACATCAATGATCGCAGCACTGCTGTCCAGGTGTTTGTACAGTTCAGAGAGCACCTCTCTCAACTTCTTCATGTTCTTCTTGTTGGGCTGGAGCAGCATGGCCTGGAAGTTCACTGGCAGCCCATATCTATGAAACACAAGAAGTCTGTCAGGCC
Organism: Zingel zingel; assembly: GCA_023566125.1. Classification (NCBI taxonomy): domain Eukaryota; kingdom Metazoa; phylum Chordata; class Actinopteri; order Perciformes; family Percidae; genus Zingel; species Zingel zingel. The sequence goes on along the minus strand of CM042330.1, from coordinate 16,088,228 downwards.
GTCTTTTATCTTTCCAAGGAAAGGATGAATGGATGGATTACCAAAGTCTGGAAAGAGTTGCAGACTGATGAAGTTTACTGAGGGCGTTTCATGGAAGCTGCTGGGTCTTCATTTGCTTACCTCAATACTGACTCGACAAACACGCGCAGGGCTTTTATGTGAATCCACGCGATGAAGGCTTCACTGAAATTTACTTTCAGCCATCGTACCAGAGGCCCCTGTGTGGATAGAAACAATATTTTAATAGTTTCCAATAAAGATAAAATACCTGTCAACTGGCTGAAATGGAGCATTCCCATTTTGGATGTTTTTTTAATTAATGCTCCGTATAAATGACCAGTAAGCATGATGACAGACTTATAGTATAAATGCTCATTGGTTTTTAGTCTTTCAGCCATTACATATAATACAAGCTGCAGGGCTGTGTATGCTCTTATTAAACATTAAATAAACATAAGCAGCTAAATATCTAATTCACCGAAACATAGTGAGCTCTATTAACTTCTTCCGTCCCTACTTAATCAGTAGTACTGTTTGTAAAGAAAACAGCAGCCGTACAAACTGTTTCTTCTTGTCAGTGGACAAACGTGTCATCTCTTCTTTGTCTGCCTTCATCTCCTCTTCATTGTACTGAAAATCACGCACTGTAAACCTACATCACACACACACACACACACACACACACACACACACACACACACACACACACACACACACACACACACACACACACACACACACACACACACACACACACACACACACACACACACACACACACACACACACCTGAAAAATGCGCTACCGCTACATACAAAACAGACAGATAATAAACATGCACTGAGATCCCTCAGTCGTGCTAATTGGAGAGACTGTCGAGTGCAGACAAAATTGTGTTTATTGTAAAATCTTTTTTTAAGAGCATAACAAGCCAGTTCCTGCGTTTACAAATAGGTAGCCTACTTCAATAATGAGGTATCATTAATGCTATTTATATTTGTGGTTAATTTTCCAAAAATTCATTCAGGGAAAACAGAAACATTATCTGCAATTAAAAAAATCTGTCAAATGGCTAAAACTGAAACACAGCTCTAGAGGAACTCCTAAAAATATAAATTAATTTACTTGTTTTCCCTGGCCTTGTGCTTGAAGTCATCTATAGCCTTCCTGAAGAGAGTGACACTGAACAGGCCGCTGTCGTGGTCTTCAAACAGCAGCCTGGAGGAGAGGAGATGAGACATTAACATAAGAGCTGGATACATTTCAGCCCATTTTCAAATACAAAAGGACCTGCTTGTGACAAAAATAAGCACAGTGTTACCTTTACCCCACTACATGGTGTAAAATATAAATATCATTATTGATGATGTTATTCGGTCTATTGTTGGAGCATGTGATGCATGAAAATTTCCGTGTGAATGGGCAATAAAGTTTTATCTTATAATTATGCAAAAATCCTGTATATATATATATATATATATATATATATATATATATATATATATATATATATATATATATATATATATATATATATATATATATATTCAACATTGTTAGTAATAGTAATTTTCGTTCATTTTGCAATATTTCCCATAATTGCCCAAAACATCCAGAGGTGTTAAAGCAACAGTAGAGAACTTTTCCCACTTCGGTCCCCCTACAGTTGGAAGCGGAATTGTCCATTACATTACATTATGCAAGTTTGACAGATCAGGTAGCGGCTCTGTAGTTCGAATGAACTGGACAATGTAACGTAATGGACAATTCCACTTCCAACCTGTAGGGGGACCGGAGCAGGAAAAGTTCTTTAGTGTTGCTTTAAAAAGGTCCAATGTGTGGGAATTTTTCCCATCTAGCATTGAGATCATATATCACAATCAACTCTCTCGCGCCACACAGTTCAAAGTACGTATTACAGCTACGGTAGCCTTCAAGCTTTTTTCTGATGACGCTAGTCTCTTGCTCTTTTCAATATCCTTTTTCTTTTTCTGGGCGAAGAAAAAGACTCCTGTTCCTGACATTTGGATTTTGAATATGTATGGTCCTCCATGTTTCCTTCTTCAAACTTGCCGGAGCCGGGTTAGCGACGATACCCATTAGCAGCACCTGTGAGTTTATCATGTGACAGCGAAAACTAGAGCTTAGATTGGGCCCAAAAAAAATCAAGCCCGACCCTACCCTAGCCCGTGCACGTTGCATCCGAGCCCGGCCCGACACATTAACTGTAATTATGAGCCCGAGCCTGATTTAAACCCGTACATTTTTTAATACGTGGGCCGTTATAACTGACTCAACTACAATTCCGAGTTGTTTGAACTACAGAAATCTGTTTAGAATTATCTAAATAAATACCGGTAATGCAACAAAGACAAAGCATGTAAACTGTGCCGTTTGTTTATTCAGAATGGAATGGATCGCAAATGGATCTGAATGAAGAAACGTAAAAAAAACTCGACCCTAGCTCCCTCAGCCAAATAGTGTGGGTAACAGATCAAGGCAGCAACATAATCAAAGCCCTGGAACCATATAGGAGACTTTCTTGTCTCGATCACCTAATTAACGGTCTGCATGCTGACGCGCTGGCCGTGAACAGTGCTGCAGATGGGGGAGACACGATGTAGCACAGTTTACCTCACACTCAAGTCAGTGCAGGACATACACCCAAAGCTACGGGAGAAGCTGGAGAGGCATAGCTTTCTCCCTACCGAATAAGGCTAAAAAAAACGCAAATGCTTGATCAAGGGCCCAGCCCAGCCCGAGGATAGCAGCAGAAAATTTCGGCCCGGCCCAGCCTGAGGGTCGGGTCGAGTCCGGTTTGGGCTCGTCTCGGGCAGAGAATCTAAACTCTAGCGAAAACGCGAAAGGCGGAGCAGTATGTCCTGTATGTCCCTTACCGGCTAACGTATTTCAAGATAACGCATGAATATGGAGCGTCTACCCCAATTCATGCAAATGCAGATGTAAAATTTCAAGCCAATAGGAATACTTGGAATTGATGGTGGTGGTAAATATTCATGAAAGGACAAGTTTGTAAACAGGCAACACAGATTTTGATAATGAACAACTACACATGTTACACACTGGACCTTTAAAGAGAGGGCGAAAATCTGTGGTGGTTGACAAACTTCTATATCGCATTATATATCATCATAGTGCTTCCTCCTACCTCAGACAATAAGTGAACCCAATTAATATACACTTACATGTTTAGACCAACCTCACTTTGTCCCTTATCTCTTTTGTGGAGAAGTTTATACTCCTGTAGAGCGGGTTCATATTATACAAAGCTTATATGATAGCATACACCATTTTGGATTCTCCAGTGGCTTCTGTTCCCTTCATCAACACTGTCAAGATGGTTGGGAATTGGTCAACGATTCAGCTTGAAATTGGTCAGCAAAGATAAACTCAAACAACCAAATCTGCTGATTTCACCCTGATTTCCTTCGATACATATGAGGCCTTATTTTAACAATCTAAGCGCACGGCGTGAAGCGCATGGCGCAGGTGCGTTTAGGGCGTGTCCAAATCCACTTTTGACGGTGGAAAAAAAGGGTCCGTGCGCTCGGCGCATGGTTCATAAATGGTTGTACTTAGTGTCTTCATTAATTCATAGGTGTGTTTTGGACATAACATGCAATAAACCAATCAGTGTCATCTCCCTTTAAAAGCCAGGCACGTTTGTACCTTGACGCATTGCTATTATGATGGCGGATTTGCACCGTAATATCTTTATTTGTAATCTTTTGCATGTTTGTGTGCTGCTGCACTTCCCTGTGTGTGTGTAACAAGCATAGTGTGTGTGCGCGCTGTGCACAAGCCTAGGCGCATTTGACTAATTTGCTGTTAAAATAACAATGAAATTCTGCGCTATTGACTTTAGACCAGGTTTTTGTTGGTCAATGGCGCGATCACTTCCCGCTGCCTCAAGATAGAAATACGCCAAGAATTCACCTGAACACACCTCCCTGTAAGACCAGCACGCCCATGGGCGCAAAGATGGGCGCAGGTGACTTTTCTATTTAAACGATGCGGGCGCTGGACGGGAAATTGACAACTGCGTCGGTCTTAAACTAGCAAAGTTACACTTAAGTCAGGCTTTGCACTGCGCCGGGTGCAAGATAGGGCCCATGGTGTCACCAGCTACCTCTTCTTCTTAGCAACAAGGACATGATCCCTCACTGGCTTCTTACTCCCTGCCTGAGCAGCTCACATCAGTAGATGCCCCATATCTGTTCTGGAAATACAGGTTGCTAGGTTACCACACCACAATGAGCCACGTCTGTTCAAAAGCCAGAATATAACACCTCAAATCATCTGGCTTTGTTGGCAAAAGGTCAATTTCCTTTTTGCAGGTCAACCACATTATGTTTTCTATTTCAATATGAGTCATTTGCTTTTTACAGGTCAACCATGAAATGTTTCCAATTCTAATCAGAGTCACAGCCCACAACCTAAACCTTGCCAAAGCAACTTTAGAGGACACTGAGAAAGCAAGGCAAATAGTCTGGTCGGAGACATTTTTGAAGAAAAAGAAAATTGTTTAAAGTTAAACGGACACAAACTACTGTCTATTGATAAAAAAAATAAAACCTGTCAACAATAGGGAAAGTAGAACTGTTATATCTGTCTGTACAGTATGTGGCATAGTGCATGACATTCATTAAAAACTCAGATACATCACAGAGCAAAACTGTGTTCTTCCTATGGTTGATCATTGATACATTTGTCAAAAAAAATGCACACTAAATCATTTTGTTATCCTTACTTTGTGGAGCGTGGCACAACCATTTCTGCAAGGGTTTCATACTCCTTCTGCCAGTCAACGTAGCTTGTCCTGGAGATGGTATAAAAGAAATCGAAAGCTAGGTAAGCATTGTCGGAGGAACAGAGAAAGAGGAAACGGCAGACTGACCGAGCGAGGAGTCAGACACAAGTAAACATTGGAGCTGCCAAATATCTACTCTGAAGCTGTAGGGGGAGCTCTAAAGAGAAACCTGCAAGCAAAAACAGCAAAGAAATGGCCCAAACGGCATAGCGCCCCTTTAAAATGTTAAATCAATATTTTTGCCAAATAAATATCCGTTTCCAGACTGTTTTTATGTAGCTGTAATCAGAAGGGAACCTCCATCACATCTATCATAAATACAATGACATGAAAATTCTCACCACATATTGAATATATAGATACTGATGTAAGTGTACTTGCTTTGGGACAACCACCAGCATGGTAATCAGGTACTCTGAGTCCAGTACAAAGTCCTCTTTCTTCACTATGTCAGCCAAACTCCTGGTCAACAAGCTCCCCCTAAAGGATGACACATGCAGTTCAGATTGTCAGGCAACTTGAATCTTTCTCAGGAAGACATACAAATGTGTTTATTAAGCAATTTTAAATGTTACATGTGGACTCATTTTAACGTCATTCTGTTGTATGGGAAAATAGCCAAAGATAAAAAATACAGGCTAATCCTGTGTGATCAAGCTAAAAAGTGCCACAGTATTTAATGCTTCTGTAGTAAAAATTACAGACAACATACAGTAATTATTATTATTATTATTATTATTATTATTATTATTATTATTATTATTATTATATTACTCACGCATTCTTCCTCTCCAGGTTTTGCAGGTTTCCTTTTAGGTTGTTGTAGGCTGAAGCTCTGGCCTTCAGGTCATTGTCTATCTGAGCTGCTTGCTAGATAACATAAGAAGAGGATGAACACTATTGATTACTTCAGTGAGGATCATTTCCTGTACAAAACATATAATACATAATAATCTTTGATCACAGGAGAGGGCAAAATCAAACTATGTTTATATGCAATTGTTTAAGATGCTGTTTGTGTTACTGGCTATGTGTGTTCTCTGTAGTTGTTCATTCTGTTGTTCTCAGATAGTAAAGGGGGGAGAGAGAGGGGATGATACGCAGCAAAGGGCCACGGGTCAGATTCAAACCCAGGCCGCTGCCAAGGACTCAGGCTACATGGGGCACACTCTACTGGGTGAGCTAGAGTCGCCCCACAAAAGTGATCTTAATGCCTCAATGATATTGCCTGATTAAAATAAAATATTTACAAAAGAAGAACAGTTAGCATAATAGTCAAATATTATGTCTACAAGTGAGCAGATTTTACCTTGGAGATGATCTCAGAGATGTTTTTCAGCGACTGTTTGATTGGATACTTAGCCATGTCCCACTGGAATCTGGTGATATAGGTGACCAGGTCAACTGTAGAGATTTGAAAAAAAAAAGTTAAAGTCATTGGCATTATTCACCTTCATTTCCATAGGCTTTGTACTGTATAATGATTGTATATCTGAACCCACAGTAACCCATTGTGTCTTTCTGGAGTTTAATCAACAAAATCACGTTGGCTGTTACTTTCTACCACCACCGAGAGAGTGAATGTCCATCACCATTCTGATGATTAAGTTAACAGCCATTACCTCCATTAGCAAGTAGGTTCTCCTGCACTTTGTCTCGGCTGTCCTCCAGGACATCTGCCATATACTGAGCGACCTTCTTCACCACACTGAAATGCAACACAGGGTGAGGAGAAGGGTTGGAGACCAAAACAAGGGGTCCCAAATAAACAGAAGCAATAGATGACAACAAGAGGCAGAACTGTACTAAAATTAGACATTGGTTTATCTAAAAACTGTCTCCTACTGCCCAGAAGATACAGAGAGCATTTTCAAATGCTTTCAGCTAAGAAATAACACGTAGAAGTTTACCTTTCCACAAAAGTGTCTAGTTTAGCCAGTTCATCTGACAGACCCACTAAGACATCTAGTGTTCCGACCTGTTAGAAACAAACACACAAAAATATGCTAGACTACTTGTGGAATATGTTTAGTGGTGGGGAATACACATGACTGCTGTGTTTGACCTTGAGATCAGGGATGTTGAACTTGTTGTTATCCGAGAGGTTGTTGGTGCGCGTGGTGGCCACCATCAGCTTGTCCCAGGTCTGCTGGCATGTCTTCTCCCCCGGAGCGGAGATCAACCAGAATTCTGTCATAGCTGCTGGTAAGAGGTTTGTCCACTGGGCCTTTGATGCAAGGAAGTTACTGAGGGTGAATAAAAAGAAGGAGTATTAACAGAACTCCGCTGTGACTATTTCCAGGGCTGCTGTTCTGTCGCTGACTGAAAGTAAAGAGAGAATTGGTGATGATTAAAATGTATACCATGAGAATCTCATGGTATATGTTATCATCATCACTGACTGAATGATTTTTATTGACTCATGATGAGACAATCAAAATCTGTCAGCCGTCTGAATTATTGCTGTATCATTTATACCACAGTAAATATACCTTGAACATTTTTGGGTGTATTGTAGTTTTTACTTCACTACACTTATCTGACATGTGTTGCTAGTTACTTTGGATGTTGAGATTTTAAGCAAAATATATACTTAACATATAGGCAAATAAAAAGGATGCCTTTTTACACATTAAAATACCCAACGGTATTTAGTTAAAAAACGGCTCCTCCTCAAACTTCTACAACATTAAAATGTTGCTTACATGTTAATGCATGATCAATAATCCAATAATACACAAGGGATACTATAATTCTGCATGAGTACTTTCAATTTGGATATTTACATTCATTTTGCTGATACTATTTTGAAACCTTTACTGAAACTATATTTTGAATGCTTGACTTTTATTTGTAACTGAGTATTTTCACATGCAATTACTACCTTTGCTAAAGTAAAGAGTACTTTTCCACAACTGACGTGTAAAGATCCCTCCATGAATCAGAGTCATAATATAAAGCGCTTTGTTCCTCTTTTGACGTCTACTTTGCTTCGGATTCATGAACTTCCTCACATTTCCCCTTAATTGTAATATGAACACTGCACACACTGGTTACTGCATCAGTAAAGCACAGTAGAGACAGGCAGGTCTCCATGTTTGCTGATTGACGGTCATATGATCAGTGTCTGTGCTGCAGAGGACATGTTAAGTACTGATCCTCCTCTTAATTGAACACTATGAACAACACATGGCGAATAACTGCTGGTCTTTAGGTTTGATTTGTTAATCATTCTCATTTAAAATCACTCATTGTATTAGCTAAATATACCTGGTTGCTATATGGTTAAATTCAGTGTTAGCTCGCTGCTGACACGAGCTTGTTTGCATCGCAGTCTCACGCTGTCACGATGTCAATAATTGGTGTATTTCCGTAGGCCTACTTACCGGCGTGTTTAATGGCTTCAGTATTTGGTCCACACGGTGTAATTCAGTTAAACACTCGCAGCTTCCCATACATAGAGCAGATAATAACAGCTTTTCGACTCAAAGGTGCTTCAACACAGCATCTCACAGTCAGCTGATCAGGGGCAGTTGTTGTGCGACTGCGCAAAGCTGCTGCGCACTACACTGAACCTCACGTGACAAGTCCTCGTGAGGTTCAGTGTCAGAAAAGTCATAAAGTCAGAAATAGTCATAGATATAAATATATTTATAAATGAGTCAATATAGTTCAATAAAAAAATACAAACACGACGACGCTGAAGTTGGCATCCGATTCGCAGCTTCCGTTTCGGCAGTTAAGGGAAAATTTAAGGGGAACTTAAAACTGTCCATTCAGCAGGGAAACACAATTTATAGTGACTGATCCTCCGTTTTTTGAACCTCTTACTGTATTGAATGAGTGTAAGTCATTAAGGTAAATTATTAATTATGTCTAAAACACACTTTTAGATTTGTGAGAGCTTTATTGTCTTTATGAGAAAACAATAAAGGGGGATTTCACCGTTTTTTTCATATGTAGACCACATTGGACCAGGTCCAGATCTAAAACCACAATACTTAGACCTGTCAAATCTGGACTACATTATCCCAGAGAGTATAAGGAGTCTCAAAAACACAGTTTGAGATTTGTGAAAGCTTTATACTATTTGTGAAAATGCAATAAAGGGAGATTTTACTGCTTTTTTCACACATAGACCACATTGGACCAGGTCCAGATCTAAAACCACAATACTTAGACCTGTCAAATCTGCACTACATTATCCTAGAGAGTCTAATGAGTCTTAAAAACACAGTTTGAGATTTGTGAAAGCTTTATTCTATTTGTGAAAATGCAATAAAGGGAGATTTTACTGTTTTTTTCACACGTAGACCACATTGGACCAGGTCCAGATCTAAAACCACAATACTTAGACCTGTCAAATCTGGACTACATTATCCCAGAGAGTCTAAGGAGTCTTAAAAACACAGTTTGAGATTTGTGAAAGCTTTATACTATTTGTGAAAATGCAATAAAGTAGGGCTGAAACGATTCCTCGAATAACTCGAATAATTCGATTACAAAAAATCCTCGATGCAAAATGACTTGCCTGGAAGCTTGGTTAAATCAATGTTACTAACGTTGTATCGCTGATGGACGGTGTTTCCGCTACTGTCGCACACCAGACGGCTCAGTCTGCTGCTGGCGACACATGCCAGAGCGTAAATAGTGAGGGGCTAAGAGAAGAGACAGGCTGGAGGAGACCACAGGAAGGGTCCAAAGTTTGGAATCAGTTCAAACGTAATTAAAACTAAAACTCTCTACAGTGTGCCTACTGCAAAATCAAACTAGCTTAGCACAATAATAGCACGATGTCAGTGCTTTAGCATCTCAACAGAAAACATGGAGTCTAACTTAATCATCCATTCCACGAAGAGGACCGACAAAAGTAAATCACAGAGTCGTATAGACGATGAAACTACATCAAACACAACAACTACCAAAATCAAAGACAAGGAAATACGTAGTGGTGACCACGATCTGAGCAGAAAAACAGCTGATTGTTGCGCATTTCTCTCTCTCTCTCTCTCTCTCTCTCTCTCTCTCTCTCTCTCTCTCTCTCTCGCTCTCTCCACGGAGAAACAGCTGATCAACGATCTAATAGCATAAGTGTAACAGAGCTGTGTGATATTATAATCAAATATATAAATGAAAATAGGTTAAGTATAACTAATATTTACATATAGGTCTAGTTTTGGTTGTTTAAAAACGTAAAAAAAAAAAATTTAAATTTAAAAAAAAATTCGATTAATCGATCGATTAAGTGCTAGATCAATCGATTACAAAAAGAATCGATAGCTGCGGCCCTACAATAAAGGGAGATTTGACTGTTTTTTTCACACGTAGACCACATTGGACCAGGTCCAGATCCAAAACCACTACACCTAAACTTGTCAAAACTGGACAAGAATTAACCCAGAGAGGCTAAAGAGTCTTAAAAACAGATTTCAGATTAGTAATGCTTTTATTTTATTGCCACAGCATGGCCTTTGCTAATTGACATTTAACGTAGAAGTCCTTGTCTCTCCATGCCATTTCTTATACCCATGAGCAGGTCTTCCTTCTCACTTCAAAAGAAAAGTAGAAAAAGTTATTTTTACCCTTTGGAAATCAATCAAAATATCTTCATAGATTTGCCAATGGTTTAATTTACTCTTCAAATCCTTCTCCTTCAACGTAAGTGTTGTTCTCTCACCTTTCCTCCATCTGGCCCTGTTCAACCTCTCTTACTGCTTCTGCCAATGTCATCCTCCTCACCTTAGCCAAAGCTTGCACTGTGGCCTGTGTTAGAGGCAACATCATTAGACATTAGTGTGCTTGGTTTTCATTTTATCTCTAAATGAAGACATTTTCATGAAAAGCTTTTTTTCAGTTCTTATTCACAGTTATGAAATCTATGAAGATATTTTTGATTGATTTCCAAAGGGTAAAAATAACTTAGTAGTTTTGGATCTGGACCTGGTCTAATGTGGTCTACGTGTGAAAAAAACAGTAAAATCTCCCTTTATTGCATTTTCACAAATAGAATAAAGCTTTCACAAATCTCAAACTGTGTTTTTAAGACTCCTTAGACTCTCTGGGATAATGTAGTCCAGATTTGACAGGTCTAAGTATTGTGGTTTTAGATCTGGACCTGGTCCAATGTGGTCTACATATGAAAAAAAAACGGTGAAATCCCCCTTTATTGTTTTCTCATAAAGACAATAAAGCTTTCACAAATCTAAAAGTGTGTTTTAGACATAATTAATAATTTACCTTAATGACTAACACTCATTCATTACAGTAAGAGGTTCAAAAAACGGAGGATCAGTCACTATAAATTGTGTTTCCCTGCTGAATCGGACAGTTTTAAGTTCCCCTTAAATTTCCCCTTAACTGCCGAAACGGAAGCTGCGAATCGGATGCCAACTTCAGCGTCGTTACAACACGTTAACCTTTAAAAAAAAAAAGACTTGTACACATGTATTTAGATCATGGGACTTTTTTTTAGAAGGCCACATTTATTTATTTCAGGGGACTTTTATTACATAAGTCCACACTAATTTATTTCCCTTTCATTTTCATTTCTTATAGTCAAATGAAGGGGCCGTGGTTATCTCAGATTTCAAGCAACTAGTAGCCTGACATCGACTGCAAACATTTCTGCCAAAGCAAATAAAACATGAGCGCGCAGCCAAGTCCATCAGCAGCTGTCTCCGAGCCTGTCGCCAAAGCATCCACCTGCCAGTAGGGCGGGCAATATATCGATATAATATATAATATCATGATACTATATATTATCTTAGATTTTGGATATCGTAAATGGCCTAAGTTTTGTCTTGCCCTGGTTTTTAAGGTTTAAGGAAGTGATGTTATTTTCTGAATTTACCAGACTGTAAACTATTTGCCTTTAACTATTAGTCATTGATGATTATTTATCTGAAATCTAGGCTAATTGTCGCCGATTATCCGGGTAATTTTATACCAGTAAGTTGAACTTTTTTTGCTTCATGCCAAAAGTCCGTTAGTTAGCCTGTAGCTATTCCTTAGCTAGCTAAAAAGTCGGTTAGCCTAACGCTACTTATGAGTCGGCAGAGAAAGGCAAATTCGCCTAGAGAAACACTGTTCGCCAAAACAACCAGACCGGTTCCTTCCTACAGGCTGTCAGTCAGGGGCGAATCTAGGATCAGACTTTTAGGGAATGAGAATGTGACACGGATACAGTGTCTTGCAAAAGTATTAAAACGCTTAAATTTGGGTTCTAATTTTCACCATGAAATAACCAACTTCTTCTCTGGGGACGGTAAACTTCACAACCGCACTCCTGTTCTCCCTCTGGCAGATCAGATAGAGACTGAGACTCAGCCAAAGGCAGGAGTCTGGCACAACCACCTCCGAATGGCCAACACTATGATTACAGGTGCAGGTGCATAGTATAGCATTGGCGACAGCGACACAGGATATTAAACCTGTTTCAAGCCCCTTTGAACCTGTAATTGTTTGTTCTTTGTCACTAACAGACAAGTTTGCTAACTCTAACTTGAAGCACTAAAACTGATTTAATATATATATATATATATATATATATATATATATATATATATATATATATATATATATATATATATATATATATATATATATATATATATATATATATATTCATTTTTATGGGGGCTGAGATGAAATTTAGGGAGTCTTGAGCCCCCCTAAAAAGGGTCTAAAATCGCCAATGCTGTCACTGATGAACACTTAACACTAGTCCATAGTGTCAGGATCAATCCCTAATTATTTTCTTTTACTATGCAACAAACCTTACATTTTGTAATAGTATGGTTTTTAACTTTTAATATTCTTATGTCCAGGGGCGATTCTAGGATAAAATCTTTAGGGGGCATGCAAAAGTGTTAACCCCCCCCCCCCCCCCCCCCCCCCCTCGCTAAATCAGTAATTTCATTAGCCGATAATCTCTGAGCTACTGAACAACGTCAGCTAACTTTTTTGACACTACGATGGAACTAAACCTGACACTTTATAAGTCACAGTGATAACAACCAATTTGACACAATGTTCTAACATTCAGCAATTTTAGTTGCTTACGTTTCAATTTGGGTTCTAATCTGCGCCATTAAATGACCAACTTCTTTGGGGACTATCAACGTTAAAATTCACAACCGCACTCCTGCTCTCCGTCTGACCGATTAGATAGAGACTCAGCCAAAGGTGGGAGTCTGGCACAACCACCTCCGACGTTTCTGTTAACCCTTTCTTTGACTGGGTTACAGGTGCATAGCATTGGTGACAGCCACAAAGGATATTAAACCTGTTTCAAGCCCTTTGAACCTGTAATTGTTTGTCTGGCACTAACAGACAAGTTCGCAAACTCTCACTTGAAGTAACAAAATTGATCAAAAAAATAAAATAAAGAGGTTTTTTTTAATATTGAGCCCCCCTAAAAAGGGTCTAAAATCGCCCATGCTTATGTCAGTTCGGTTAAACAGTTAATTGTTAACATCCCTATCTGAAAAATAATAATAATTAATAGTCAGTACTTTTTGGATGACAAACAATGACGATAAAATGTTTTTGGCATTTATTTACTGGTATTTTGTTGTTACTCATCAGCTGTCATATAGCTAGGCCTACCAATACTATGACAATAGATGATACTGGTGAAAATATCTGCCCAGCTACTCCAACATTCCTTTCACTTAAGGTAAGCTGTCTTACTGAACTCTTCATAATTTGGAAAAAGTTTTTTTTATTTTGTTTGTATGCCAGGAGTGTTGAGAATTGACTATGGATGCAGTTGTTTGTTTATATCCTTGACTTCTGCTGCAAATTGAGTTTCCTTCCTGATGATAGTCAAGGAAATTAGCCGAATTTAGTGGAACTGAAGCACAAAATCTTATTTTACTCCTATCCTCGTGGACCTTTGAAGCATAATATACTTTATTTGTTTGCTTTTATGTACACCTTGTTTTTATTGTCATATGTCCATGAGTTATAGCTCTGTAAAGAACTTTATTTTGTATATATTACACTGCACACAACTGCTTAACAAATAAGCCTTGACTTGACTGTTCCAATACAAATAGATTTAGAAGCCATATCTTCTTTCTCAGAAATGTGAACTGCATGGCTCAATTTGATTAGCTCTTCCTATACCTTAGGACAATTAGCATGACTGTAGGCTACTGCATGAATCCATAATCCAGTCACTTGGTCTCTGAACCTAAACGTCTTAAAATATCAGTGTGAGAGTGCTTTCATAGAGAACTTTCCTTGTTGTTTAGACACTTTTCTAGGCCACTTTGTTTTGTTGGATCAACACTATAGGACAGCCAGACAGACACATAGATGAAGCCATGCAGCATGTTGCTCCCATGTCACAGAAATACAAGTCATACGACTAAGGGTGGCTGCAGGCTGAGTTTTTGTGGCAGTCATTCAGTGTTGTACTGAACTCCTGACCACCATGCTTAATGAGATACATTTCTCAAAATGAATTTCTTACCATCAAACTGAATAGCACAAACTATTCAATTATCACAGTTAGCAAGTGTGGCTTAAAGACTAATCAACAAAACATTCAATAAGCTCTTGAATCAATAATCCCCCAGATCAGATTTTGTGAGACATTAGCAGGAACACAGTGCATGTCAAAATATCTGCTACCTAGACAGAGGCATATTATGTGACATAAAACAAGGCCATATTTTAGCAGTCCTTTGGCGAAAGATGTTTTAAAATCAGTAAGGAGAAGTGAGAAGAGTTAACAATACAAATATTCTGAAGACATCTATGTGTGTGTTCAAAGACAGCTTGAGCCAGAATGCTAACACATGTTAAACAGCCTATTTAAAGTATTAACAATCAGGTTCACCACGAACTTCACCAGCTGTAACATTAAAATGCTGCTTGTGTGTCAAAGCATCAGTAATAATATTCCAAAATTAGTGGTTTTATGTTTTGTACACACTGATAAATGCATAGCCTATATCTTAACAGTGGTGAAAGAATATATATATATATATATATATATATATATATATATATATATATATATATATATATATATATATATATATATATATACCACTAATTCTAATACTATATACTATTATATATATATATATATATATATATATATAGTATTAGAATTAGTGGTCTTGGGTCGATCTCCTATACATAAATGATAGCAGCTGGGATTGTTCAACAAGTGTATCTGAAGTGTCTCATGAAAAAAAAAGAGCAGCTGAGGTCTTAGGCTGGTTGACTACATCGAGTGGCCATCTACGGGAAGTGTATGGTTACGTAACCTGAATAAACATCATCACAGATCTACGGCGGCCTGTAAAGACATTCGGAAATACATATTTGGTATGTTCTCAAAAATGCTGAAACCTCATTGGTGGAACGGAACGTTAGGCCCCGTCCACTGCCGTTGATTACCTTTTCCACTTCCTCTGCTCGTCTTCAGTAGTCCTCCGCCCATCAACCGATAGAGAAGACGCTACTCAACTGACGCTCGTCCATCTACACATATGGCAAAAACCGCTCTCTTTCTTTCTTATATCGTTGTGCCCACTACTGTTTAAAAATTCCGCCGAAAAAGAAAAGACGAGTTTCCAAAACATTCTGGCCGTTATCTCACGTAAGTAAAGCGAAATACTTGGGTTGAGTTCCTTGGATTTAGCAGGCGGACGTAACATGGCGGGCTGGTCTTTCTGCCTTCTAGCCACACATGACAGACCGATTCATTGAATTTAGTGTAGTTGAGATGCCTTAATGTTAAATTGAATGGTATTAGTAAATTATGAAGCGATCCTAGCACCTCAGTCTAGTGTTTAGCCTTGTATTGTGCCAGTGTTTGGGTTTGTTTGGGGGATATTAACAAAATGCAGTGCTAACATAAGCTTCTTCCTACGACGTGCAGTCAACAGCCAGCTCAACATTAGCAGCGCTCCCGTTGCCGAGAATATCTCAGCAGCGCGTTCCCTCGCGATGGTGTTGTTAAATACAGCTGCACTTTTACGTGTTTAATGTAAATGTTAATGACATATGTGCGGTATAACATTTCATGTTGTTTTTGTGACTCATTGTAATAATAATGTGTCATTTGTCAAGTTCTGACACATTTGCACACACACGCGTGTTTTTTGACAACTATCGCATAATAATGTGGACTAATCGTGATTAAAAACAGTCGGTTAGTCAGGAATAATATAAAGGGTGTTTATTGGTTTAAAATAAACTACGTCACTTTTCGATTGTGCCGGTGAAATGTTGACCGCAGTGACAACAAATGTGAACCCATAATAGCGGAAATGACCGACAAGCCTAGCCTAGCCAAAGAAACTGCATTTAATGTGATAAACGCATGGTGCATGTCTTTCTTTTACCGTGTATTTCCTATGTTCAAATCTAATATTTTGTGTTTGTTCCTCAGGGCTCCCCTGTCTCTGCACAGGTGTATGAGCGCTACCCAGGGGGCCTAGGGGCGGCTCTTTACCGGGAGCACTTTGACTTCAACGCTGAGCCACCTTGGGATCCTAGCTGATAGCGGGACAGGTCCGTCTCCTGACTTGTCCATGTGAGTGACTCACTGTGTCTTGTACACACCAAAGAGGCATGCTGGCTTACATGCGCATACCTGTAGCAAAGTCCAGGGGCATTGTATTCTGGGTGGAATTTGGCATACAAACCATGGTGTGAGTAAACACGTTTGTATTTGTTTTGAAGTGTTTTTTTAGGGTGAGTATAGATTTTGTTAAAAGCTCAATGAGGTGTGGAGTTTACTAATTTTCTAATTATGTAAAAATGAATGGGGTAATGTGTGTCCAAAGGGACTACAGTCATATATGTGTAGCTGTTGATTTTAAACGTGAAAATGAATCTAGGTAAAAGTTCATCATCCTCTATGTATGGCCCTGTGTATTTTACCGGGTTAAATTGCTGTAAAAAAAGTTTATTGTGGTGATATTAAGTCTTTTTTTTTTTTTTTTTTTTCTCTCCCTCCTTTTCTAGTTTGTTGCATACCGGCAGGACCCCATTGGCTCAGTCGTGACCCCTTGATTTGCTTATCTGTTCTTTATGATTGTCGGCTTAGCGTAATACGGTTGAAATGAAAGGACTCGCTGACAAACCCAGCTACATCATTGAACTCCTGGAGGGAGGAGTGACCCTTGAAGATGTTATTGACGGACGAATCTGCGAGCAGGCTCTGGTCAGTTCACCATGAAGTTCTTTTTATAGCTTCAGGTTGCAGTGGAAGTCCTTCTCAAAAAGCTTAAAATATCTTTTATAACACTGTCATTAACACTTTGCAGGTTTGACCAGATGCTTTTGTACTGTAGTGCAGACTTTACCTCCTTGTGTTCCCAGGTGGAGAAGAGTGCGTTTGTGGTGGGTGACCTCGGTGCCCTGATGCGGCAGCATGTATGCTGGCAGAGCGTAGTGCCACAGCTACAGCCTTACTACCCAGTCAAGTGCAACAGCAGCCCTGTTGTCATTGAGGTGCTGGCATCTTTGGGCCTGGGCTTCATCTGTGCTAACAAGGTAAGCTTTAAACTTCACAGAGTCAAATTTAGGTAGCTTATTTGCACATTGCTTCACCCTTTTGTGAAAGCTATTGACATTTTTCGGCAAATACATTTCGAGCACTCAATTGATTACAAGTCAGCTGATGACTGTAATCCTTTCAACTTATGCAACACACTTAGTACTGTTTTGATGGGGCTTTTAGACTTTGGTGCGTTAAGCGTTTGTCCACTTTCCCACAGACTGAAGTGAGCCTGGTGCTGGAGCACGGCGTGCCTCCAGAAAACATCATTCTGTCAGGCGTTTGCAAGCAGCTGGCACACATCAAGCACGCTGCCAAGAACAACATCCAGCATCTTGTGTGCGAAAATGAGGCAGAGTTGTCCAAGATTTCCCGCCTGCACCCCAGTGCAAAGTAAGTGATTTAAATTAGGCAGCAAACCTGAAAAAAACCCCAGAAGATTGGGAAAGCTGTTGAAGGTGTCAGAAACATCTTATTTTGCCTAGATGGATGTTATTTCGTGTTTTGATCTCTGGCTGATGTTCCTTTATTTTGGTCTCTCCTAGGTTGCTGCTGCAGTTGACCACCAAAGCCCACGCAGCTGAGACCAGCATGGCCTTTGGCTTCTCTCTGAAGAGCTGCCGGCACCTGCTGGAAGCAGCCAAGGAGCTTGGAGTCCAGGTGGTTGGGGTGACCTTCCATATCCCCAGCTCCTGCCAGGACCTGCAACAGGCCTACACCTATGCGCTGTCAGATGCCCGCTGTGTGTTTGACATGGGGGTGGGTACTGTCTGGAAGATATTCTCCATTATTTCTTTTCATTAAGAAGGACTCTTTGACATGCAGGGATCGAACTGCCAATTTTGTGGTTGAAAGACGACCCACTCTACCTCTGAGCCACAGCCACCCCATAAATATGAAATTATTAATTTAGTAGATATAAGTCAACTCAAGACTTTTATTTCAGTATCCTAAATGCCTTTTTAATCCCTTGTTCTTTCTACTGTTTGCTGTTTCCTTTCAGGTGGATCTGGGCTTCAACATGAACATCCTGGACATTGGTGGTGGATTTACTGGCTCAGAGTTTCAGCTCAAACAGGTAAGTGCTAAACGGCTGTTATTTCTGGGAATGCTTTAATCGGACTGTCAAATGACAACAAACAGGTTGTGCAAGACTTACCTTAACTGATTAACAACACAAGTTGCCAAAAAAAAAAAAAAAAAAAAAAAAAAAGCCAGTATAAGTTCAACTCTGGATGTTCTGCCATCTATTTGTAGCTTAAACATCGCATCATTTGCCTCTCACTAACAGCGTGCATAAAATAATGTATTTCAGCTTTTAATGCCTACAACTAAAGTTTTGCACGCTTTTTTTTTTATCTGGGAATGCCCTCTGAATGCATATTTGCTTTAACTTTGTGTGTGCAGGTTGAGTCTGCAGTCAGGCCGCTGCTGGATGCTTACTTCCCCCCACTGTCCGGCGTGCAAGTGTTGGCCCAGCCAGGCAGCTTCTACGTGGCCTCTGCTTTCAGCCTGGCTGTCAACGTTATTGGCAAAAAGGTGGTTGCCCGCCACTGGGACAGCATCGCTCAAGGTGAGTTACTTAATCCTCTGAGGTTGTCTTTGTCCTGTGTAATACAGTTAAATCTGACTGGAATACAATTGTCTTTGCACTCTGACTGTGAATATATGCCAATAATCATATGTAGTTTTAGAAAAGAAAACATGGTTTGTGTTCTCATTTTTTGTGTCAAGATTTTTTACACGTGGGTGTGGCATAATCATAACAAAACCATCAGAGGTCAAGTCCTCAGTTTGTAGATAATACACAATGTTCTATATTTCTGACATGGTCAACCACTGTATTGACACAGGTGTGAACAATGAAGATACCGAGTTCCTGTACTACATGAATGAGGGTGTTTATGGCCCATTCAGCTGCAAGCTGCTGGGAAACTCCATCGCTGCCCCGTCAGTGCACAAGGTTAGTAGGCCTCTGAATGAAGTATCTGATAGCAGCATTGAATAGGAAAAATGGGGTTATGCATTATGACTATTTAAGGAAGAAGGATCATAATTGCCGGTGAATTATATTGACCAGTGTAAAGACCCTATATTGGTTCTGGGGATTCCATACAAAGCTGAGGTATTTTAGCAAACCGTGTTCTCTCAAAGTGTGACATTAGTCAAAAAGGTTGATAGCGACTCACAAACAGCTGTTTGCTACCCAACTGTACTCCCTACCAGATCAGGACCGCCAGTGACAGTTGATGCTCTTCCTCTTCTACGCTCTGTTTACCTCACAATCATTTGCCTGATGAAGGTCTTGTACCGAAACATCGCTAATGTAAATGTATCTTTGCAAGTTAGACAGTGTGCAGGATTTTGTTTGCAGCTTTTGACCTACTTGTCCCTCTCCTAGGCACCTGTGTTTACCTCACAATCATAAAATGACACAAACTCCACAACATAAAACTGGAGCTGTTAACTAATAATGGAGGGCAAAATAAACTGACAAAGATGGCTTGTGATGTAGAAATTGTGTTCTGGTCCTTCAGGGCAGTTTTAATTAATTTCATATACCCCAGACCCCTGATGCTAACAAACTAACAGTTGTAGTTGGCTATATTGGCTAGTTGATAATGGCTATCCAGTTTTAGGTTGCCTGCTAGCTAATAATCAATGGTTGGGATATCAACAATAACATCTTTGAGCTACCACAGGTATGCAGTTTTTAAATGATGAGGCATCAGTTATTGATAATTTCTTCAGTTGCAGACTATAATCATAGATATTGCTTTTCTCCTGTAATTAGGAGTATATTTTACATGTGCAGTAGAGATGTCATTACCTGTGACAGATGGTCTTGCTCAGTTAGGGTGACACTTTTCTTCTCTCCAGCATGTGCGGTGTGCTGATGGAGTGTATCCCAGCAGCCTGTGGGGCCCGTCACTGGACCAGCTGGACCAGGTGGTGGAGCGCTGCCTGCTGCCTGAGCTCAGTGTGGGAGACTGGCTTTGCTTCTCCAACATGGGTGTGTGTGGCCTGGAGGAGTTCACCTGCCTCTCCGGCTCCCCCCAGCTGCCAGTCTACTACACTGTCTCCACCAGTGACTGGTGAGTATAGAGTGAGTTAGCATGTGAAGGCTCACCACTAATACAGATGTTGTAAGGATATGACGCATTTACAGAGAACTGATTCTGATGCTTTGTGTTGTCCACAGGTACGAAATGCAGGAGGCTGGTGTGGCACTGGACAGTGCCATGAAGAATTTCTCCATGATCCAGTACAGTGCGTAACTACCCTCTGCCCCGGTCCCGTATTATATTGCACAGATTCTCCTTAGCTTCTGCTTTCACCATGTGAGAAGAGGGGTGAACGAGGTATTTGGGACAATGGGCTAAATGTGGTCAACATTCCAGCCACCTTAGCAGTGTTCTATCATTTCTTCCAGGAATTTGACTTTTTTTTACCTCGAAATGGGAAACAATTGGTTGTCTAAATTGGTTGTCTAAAATTTGATCTGGAAGATAATTTTCTCATTCTCGCTCCTCCCTCTAAAATCAGTCAGCTAAAAGAACTCCAGCTCAAATGACATTATGCAACAAAATGGACGACTCTTTGGAGATGGGACCCCCCCAAACATTTTTGGGGTGGTTTGTTTCCTAAATCAGTTTACAAAATGTACAATTGATTTAAATCATGTTCTCTATTGATTACTGTTGACAGTCGTGTAAAACCTGTCTGTTCAACACCAATACATTTTGTCTGTAGATGATTTTTGAAGTGTTTAAAAGAATCAACGCCTATTGTAGATTCTGTACTTCAGACCCCTCACTTTGCATAGTTTAAATGAAATTATGACAATGTAACCTATTTCTGTATCGCAGCTCACATCAATGCATTTTTATTTATTGGATTCAGATATTACTGGGGCAAATTTAAAGCTCCATCTTTAAGTGTGTTTTGCCCAGGTATTATGCTGTGGCCCATCTAACAGTGTTTTCCTGATAAAATATTGATGTGTTTTTTAACGCTACATGGATTAAGTGTGCTGTGATTGCCATTTGTGACCTCAGTGGTTTCCCTTTACTCAAAAGGCACGAAGGAATTTCTGTGGGAGATTCTCTCTACGCTGAGCTATAGCTTGAATACAGAGAACTGCATACACCCTAATGCACTCCTTGCCACTAATAGAGAGGTTAATCTGGTTTAAAATGCACAACTTTTTTGTAGGTTAAATAAGTACTGTGACATTTAGCGCAACCCTGATTTTTCAGATCTTCATATTAGTGTCTCTTTCCAAGGGATTGGTCCTTGTTCACCCAGGATCTGAAAAACCAGCAAAGGAGCTATTTCTGATGAGTGCTCAAACATAACGAATCTGTAGGTGGCAGATGTGGACTTGAATGTCTATAGCTCTCACATGAAAGACATGCTAGTTGTACACAGACCTCTGAGGCAGTGCAAATGGCAAGTAACATGCCAGACTTTTCCTCATGTCTCTAAAGTTATGAGGGGCATAATGCACTCTCTTGTACAGCTATATGTCTGATAATATTAAAGGTGACCTGACTCAACTGCAGTTTTTAAAGAATCCAGCCCTTGTGTGTTAAAATGACTAATGTATTAATTACTTACTTGTCTAAGGCACTAATGGACCATAGCCTGTTTTTGACTGTAAAGTGTGCTTGTTAAAGTAATGAAAGTGATTAATTTAATACATTTCTGACTGAAATCATTTGCCTTGTGTATGTGTGATCTTTGGTGTCAAGGGTGGAACAGTTGTAGATTCCTACACCTTCTGGATAAAATCTTCACTGTTTGCCAACCTAGTTCTAAAACAAATGTTTCTGATCTGTTATGGGTCTGGTGTGTGTTGTGATTACAAAGTAGTTGAATTTCCTGGAAACAATTTAATCCAGATTTAGGGCTGCTTAGACTGTTTGCAGCCAGGAATGAGCTCTCCCTTGCGGCTGATTCATCCTAATAGTACACTAGTACAGTATTTGAATGTGTATTGATGATAGTATGTATTTTCCAAAGATAATTTGAGCTGTAAATCAGTTTAGATGTATATTACAAGATAGCGGAGCACTACAGTGTCATCTTAAACCAGAAAAGAACATTTCATCAGTGAAATGGGCTACTGTTTGTTGTAAAGAAAACCGGCATGTGCTTTGATGACAACTACAATAAATGCCACTTCAATTACAGTCTAAAGAGCTCAGCATCTACAATGTGTCCTCTTGGCACTGTAGATTAGAGTATCTGTTTATACTGTATATGGTTCTGAGGCCTGTTTCAAACTAACCAGCCATCCGTAAATTCAGTAATTAAAGAAATGTAGAGGTGGAAATTCAGATCAGGTTGCCAGCGTGACCTGCTGGCTAGATAGGACAAGACAAATGTTGATAATTTTCCATACTGCATGTACATTTTCTTACATATCCTGTCTATCCCTGAAGAAGACACTCAGCTCTCACCTGCTTATAAAGCTTTCGATAAGATCCTTGCTTGATTGTTCATAAAGCACAATGTACTGCTATCATATACTGTAGTAGGTAGCTTTAGCCATTGCTCACTCGGAGCCTCAACATTATTAAAATATTAAGGACAGATTAATGAATACACGTCTAATGTGAAGCCATTGATTTCCTCTGCTTCAAAATGAATTAAAACACTTTCTGACTGTCCACTCTGTACACATACTCGCTGCATGTCGCCATAGTCAGAAGGTGTTTTCTAGAGTGTATAAAGAAGAAATGGTCATGGTGTTTGATAGTGGTGGTGGCAATAATACAATAGCACCTGATTAACTAGTTTGCCAAGCAGAGCAAAATACAAATTACAAGGTTACAAAATGAAATTGGAATTTGAAATTACTTGAGGACAACTTGGTTTACAGCCTGTTCACTTTGAGCAAGCATGAATGAATTATTAAGTGGTTGATTCTGATTGGTGGCATAACCTTGTATTGGTTTGACATGAGGGAATCTGACAGTAAAAAAATCACTTCTCCCTTTCTTCTCTACTTTGGGTTTAGAGATGATGTAATCTAACTCAGTTGTCCTTCAGCAGTCTTACCTTTGGGAAATGCTGCAGTGCAATCAGCTGCAGCACAGCCATTATAATTGTTGACACTTCATGTTTTTCTTTATGCCCAGAAAATTAAATCATCCTGGTTTGCATTGCATGACCAGAGGAAAAAATGCTAGATGTGATCTTGTTAGTCATCTTTTAAATTAGGTCGTTACATTATTTTACACTAAACTGCTTCATGCAACAGAACTTCGAAAAGCATTCCCAGTGGTCAAGTTAGGGATTGGATAAGTGGGGAAATTGTAATGGCCAATTACAGCATGTATTGGTGGGGATAAAATACTGTGAAATAGCTAATAAAATGCATTCTGTTGTTAGAAATGGTGTGGTAGATTGATAACGCAGGAAATTGTCGTAATAGTAGTAACGTCAAATTGTTGCTTTGATGAATTGGCGATTTATCGCCAAACGAACTGACCTTTGTTCGTTAAGTTTATTTGGTAGGCCGTAATTCAGACTTGGGTCGGAATTTGCTTAACTCCTGCAAGAGTGAATGTGTTAGTAAATTGGTAGGCGGCCGAACATAAGATTATTAATGTAAAGAAGATTTGAATCTACTTTTACAAGTAGGTATGACTGACCATAAAAATCTAAAATTAGGTCTCGTCATTGGAATAAATTGCTACGCGATGGTAGCTAGCCATTTAGTTTTTCTGTAATCGTTAAACATTAAGTTCTAAAACGTTATGCTATGCTAGCTAAAACACATCTAACCTATCAATTTCACTTCCTCTCCTATCAAAATGGTGGTGCAATGTAATTGGCTAAAAAAAGTAGCATGATATGACGTCATAAGACATTGACCCACCCATTTAGCTCATTTTTTCGACAGCTCATTGGATAGCCTTAGTCATGTAACACGTGACTGCCAGTGGGGGTCGCAGTAGCCACGCCCCCCGACCTAGCTATCTGTTGTAGAATACAAAAGTCCAATTAACAAGTCAGTTATTACATTTAATTCAAAAACAGGAATATAAAATGGGTCACTTGGACACTCTTGAACAATGGCTGACAGTCTTGGTAAAAGAATAAAAAGTTATTTAGTTTTTATGCTGGGAAGCCTCCTATTGGTCAGTTTGTGCAGTATGCAAATGAGAAGTGCTACGTCAGATCCTGAACTTGTGCGCCATTTTTTCCTTATTAAGGGGAAGAAAGGGACAAAAGCGGGATCAAAATAACTTATCTTTGGAGGTGGTTCGCAAATATTATCATTCATATTTGACTATATTCTTCATTCAGCGGTGTGTATAGACAGAGGATGCTGCTCGGATGAGTATCTATGTGCAGCGCTGACGCAGCTCACCGACACACAGTTGACGGCCGGTGGAAGTGGAAAACGTTAGCCCTGTCGGAGGTGGCACAGCGACAACTAACGTCAACGTTAACATACACCGAAAATTATACGAGGTAAATATCTGCGAGGAGGCTGTGGGCATCCTCAAGTAGGAAGAAGCGGCGTGGCCGGCTTATTGCTGTCCGCGTGCTATCAGGGTCTTTTTAATGTGTCCAGTGTGGCAAGCATACACTGAGCAGTGTTAGCATGGACGGCAAGGTTTTAGTTTGTAACGTTAGGTGATCTAAATCAAACACTTTAACTCGCTAAAATAAGTTTTTCTTAACCATCAGTGAATGGTTCGTAATCATATAGTATTAGATACTTATCGTTAAGTGTGAAATTAGCTGTTGCACAGTAACTTCTCTAACTTATGTTATTTGGATACCACAATGCTTATGTAGACAATATCTATGTGCAGTCATGTTGTTTTAATTTTATAGCAATGTATGTTGCAGTTACTATTTAGCCTCTCAATTCTTAGTACAGTAACGTTATATTATTTTTTTGTATAGGAGTATGGCGTTATAAAACGGCAAACCTTTCTAACAACTTTTTCTTAACATAATAAACGTTGGATGGGCTTGTCCTGCACATATTAACTGACCACATTTCTTATGCTATTCTCCATTTATACAGTCTCCATTCACCAAACTGTACAATATTTGGGGCTGCAGTAAAAAGTGGAAACATTATTTTACTCAAATAGTGGTTACTTTCTAGGCCTTGACTGGGAAATGCTGTGACTATGAATGAAAAAAAAAAAGATTTAGTTAAGTACTTTTGTTGTAGCTTTTAAGTATTTTTTTGTTTTGCTCCATAACATTAAAACTTGTTTTCCTCTACAAGGCTTGTGAGGAATAATGTATCAGTATCCAGTTGGAAATATTGACAAGATCCGAAGGGGTCGCAAGGCGGTGAAAAACATCCTAGGTGAGATCGGCCTGGAAGATTGCCAAAACCTGTTAAAGGTATGTTTAATCTTGGAAAATCATTAAAGATGCCTTTTAATATTTGGGTCTGATTGAAAGCCAGTAAGTGTAATTTACACTTTATATAAGATAGGTTGGCTTAAAATGTATATATTTTTGCTTTTTATAATAGCTTTAAACAGTTACAAACACTATGGTAATTATAGTTGTGATAAATGTACGTTTGTCATCAGGGTTTCTGTCCAAAATGTATCCACTGAATCTTGTAATACTGACGTATCTGATTGCAGCCACACGTAGCTCATTGGTTGATGGAGACCAGAAATGCCCAGTAGCTTCTGACCTTTTTTTCTTCTCCTTTTGTTTTGCTCAGTAACTTTACTGACTGCTGTTTTGTCCTGTTTTGTGTCAGTCAAATCAGTGTCTATGCATTCAGTTGGAAGTACAATTTAACTTGTTTTGTCAAATTCTTAAATCAATTTACCATTATTTGTGACTTTGATAAAACAAGTGGAGCAAACTAACAATTGCATAGTGTTACGTTAACATAAGTAACTGGAACCAACTCAATCTTAACAAAGCTACCTAGCCTGCTTCTAGCAAGCAATTAAACAACTATTGATGCTAGGCATGCTCCGATTGATCAGCCGACGATCGTTATTGGCCGATATTCAACATAAACTTTAGCTGTCTCCATGAAGCTCCCAGCTAAGCACTTACAACTCGCGATGCAGTTAGGAAACCAGAACGAGCTAACTAATGTTAACATAAGTAGGGGTGTCACGATACCAGAATTTCAGTAGTCTGTGCAAATACCAGTAAAATGACGATTCTCGATGCCGATTTCGATACCACGGTGTAAAAAAAAAAAAAGGGATTTTCTAAGATTCCATGTACTTTAACTTGAAACATGAACTTCTTTATTAAAATATTTGAAAATCTATCCATTTTCAATTAAAACGTGCAATTAATGGCCATGGTGCAACAACTAGTGTCCCCAGCCACATTCCAGACTTCCAGGCATCTTTTGAAAAGGTACTGTGCAAAAACAACAGTGTTTCTAACAGTTGCGTGACCAGAGATGTTACAAACCACGGGTAAATATTGGAAATGTATTTGAAAGATGGAGACATTTTATGCAATTTCAACATTTGTGTACTCTCATTGAATTATATAGCTAGAGTACCCGAGTTGGTTACTCGCAAAAACAATTGAGACACAGCCAGTGAAGTGATCTCGACTGGTCCTGGCTAACCGTGGCTAACGCCGCCATGCTAACTGCTAGCTAACATTACCGGAGGAGCAGGCAAGTGGGCCACGGCTGTTTACAACGTGTAGCCTGTTCAGCGGCCGTAGCCGACAACGGTGAGTTATTTGATTTAGGGGGACCCTAAATCAGGAAGAGAGGACCGTGAGTTTGTTTTTTTTAGGTTGGGTAGAAGCTTATCTCCGTAGTAGGGGTGCACGATATATCAACTCAATATCGTTATCGCGATATCATGTTGCGCGATATTATACCGAAAGTCTCGTGATAATTACGCGATATTTTGTTTGCATTGCATCCCGCCCGACGTGTACCCAAAGAGTATAGAAGCAACAAGAGAGAGAGGGAAGAGTGGAGCAACCAGAACACACAAGTAAGAAAATGAGTGTTGCTCTGGGAGATGACGAAATAACAGATTAAAAGGAAACTTTAGAGGCCAAAAGTAACCCTACAGTCACATTAGCTACAAAAGAGAGCGACATGCACTCGCTTGTGGGCGCTCCTGGGCGTGCCTAGCCTACTCCTGGTTGCTTGGCAACAGTAAACAGAAATTCTCCGGTGCTACCTTAAACCACGTCTTAAAAGTTACTTCAGAGGTATTGTTAAGTCACAAGAACGATGTTTTTGGATTTTAAAGTATTTATTTCTCAATAAAATTAACAGTGTATGAGATTAAATGCCAAACATATCCGATATATATATACATAAATACGATGTCCTGAAGCGTTTTCCGCCATCTTGAATTATTTTCTTCGACTCGAGCCACTGACATACGTCACGCTGCCTTCACTCTGATTGGCAGTCGCTCGTGGCCAAACGGCCACTCCCATTTAAAATGAATGGTAGCCTGTCGCTCTGTCTCTTGTAGCTAATGTGACTGTAGGGTAATGCCTCCTCCTCGGTAGCTTGGAAATACTTTGGACGTGCTCTTTATTTATTTATTTTATACTGTCTAACCAGTAAAACATGTTCTGTAGACACATGTTGTACCAGTCCAATATGACTGTCAGTTGCGTTTTCCCATAACTTTGGTAATTTTACATATTTTTTAAAATATCGAAATTAATATCTATCGCAATATTCATTATCGATATCGCAATATCAAATTTGTTCAATATCGTGCACCCCTACTCCGTAGACTCTCATTCATAGTTTTTTGAAATTCTCTGATATGTCTCATGTACCGGAAGTAGAAAGGCGTGACTTCGGTCACTTGTTCGTGACCTCCTACTTCTGAATGTATCGACTGGAACACTCTGAAGCGTATACTGCCCCCATCAGTTCCGGAAGAGGCGCAGCACCGATGCTGCTAACACTGGCATCGGCGCTAACGGTGCCTACGGTGCTTTAACCCTTGTGTTGACTTCGGGTCACATTGGCCCGTTTTTAAATTTTTGTTTTTGATCAGAAAATATTGGACGTAGAAATAACTGCTGAAAATGTGTAGAAGAAAAATAAAAAAAAATGTAAAACGTTGTAAAAAGCAAAAACAAATTGTGAAAAAAGGCGTCACAAATGTCAGAAAAAAGTGTTTTTCAAGGTTGAAACGAAGACAACACAAGGGTTAAAAAATGGGCATCGTCAGTGTTTTGTCATTTCAGAACCGGAAGGTATCGCAAGTATCGGTTCTCGTGACATCCCTAAATATAAGCATTTTGGCTCGGTGGATGTCGATTTTTAAAGTCATGTTAAAACTATTTCCCATCCTTCTTCCGATTTCCTGCCACAGCCTGTCACACTCCCCTGTACTAACGTTACTCGGCACGTAACAATGCCTTGTTTCTCATTCCCGTAACTTATTGTTCATTAGACATGACAGGGGAAGAGGGAGATTAGCTAACGTTAGCCAACCTATTTATAAAAAAAATAAATAAAAAATCATAATCGAATAGTCCATCATCCATCTTCGTCCGCTTATCCAGTATCGGGTCGCGGGGGTAGCAGCTCCAGAGGGGACCCCAAACTTCCCTTTCCCGAGCAACATTAACCAGCTCTGACTAGGGGATCCCGAGGCGTTCCCAGGCCAGGTTGGAGATATAATCCCTCCACCTAGTCCTGGGACAATCGAATAGTAATTTCAGCAATATTCTAGGGTTGACAATTGGTGCTTTTAACAAAATATCTTCACACTTAGATTTTAGATCAATAATCATCTGGACATAATGTCTAAGTGGGGAAAAGGCAAATAATAGAACAGCTAGAACAGTCTGGTAAGTTCAGAAAAGTACATCACTTTACTGTAATGCAGCCTTTAAAAGCAGTAAAAGACAACACTTAAGCCATATTATAATATCCAAAATCTAAGACGATATCTAGTCTCATATCCCGATATCGATATAATATTGATATATCGCCCAGCCCTACAGAGTACCGATCTGATACCAGTGTGTCATATATTTTATTATGTTTTAACAACTACTATCCCTGTATGGATGTGATATTATTTCTATCTTTGTCGGTCTGGCTCAGGTTAAACTCTTTGTGAAACATGAGCAATGAATACCACAGAACTTTCTTTTATTATTCAGTTTGACGGTCAGTTATAATGGAAAAAGAACATTAAATAAACTATTTTAACGTATATTTTCTTTAGGGCTTTATTACGTGGTATCGGATCGGTGCATAAACTCCAGTACTTACCGATACCAGCGTTTTAGGCAGTATCGGAGGTGATACCGATACTGTTATCGGTATTGGAACATCTCTAACGAATATTGCCTCAGCAGGTGATCATCACTCACCTGCATTCGCATATGTGTGACTGTCCCTAATTCTGCACGAAGGGAAAAAAAACACTGGGTTGTTTTTATTTCTTTAGCCAATCACAATTGTCCTGGGCACCACTAAGCCCAGGGTGCAGCAACGGTGCTCGGTTAAACCAGTAACATGCAGATAGTGGAAGGGGAGGAGAATTCGGTCTGTAATAGGCGGCCAATGGCAGGCTTTTACTCAGTCAACGTCCTGTGAGTCAGACTAAGTTCACAGCGAATAGTGTTTTTTTTTTTTTTTTAAGTTGGAATAAACATTTTAACTCATTAAAATCAGACTGGAATTTAATGATTGTCACATTGAAAGAATGCAATTCAGAGGGTCTTTGGTTGTTATGGCAACAAGTGGGATTGGGTGATATATCTATGGGGCGATATGTCATGTCAAGTTAAACTATTTCTCAATTGCACTGCATCTATGAGCGCACAGGTTTAACACAGAGGTGGAGATGAATGACGTACTGTGTTGAGGCGCTGGTACTTGATTTATTTCCATATTGTGTGACTATACTTCTACATTTCAAAGGGAAGTACTTTTTACTCCACCACAACTATCTAATGGCTGCTTCTAACTTTTCAGGATAAAAATGTATTTGTGAAACATGCACTCAGTTGTCAGTTTATTAGGGTCATTCCCCTAAAACTAACAGTCTTAATAAAATGAATCCTACCTTCATGAAGATTGTGTGAGGTGTTGCGTCAATTTAAATGTAATTTTGGACTCTGTAGTTTGTTGTGCTGCATTACACAGAAGTGCTTTTTAATTTGTACTCTAGCCATAATATAAATGGGGTGGGCAAAGTATTGGAAACCTCAGCATAATGCAGTACAGTTCAATACAGACTGCAGTTTCAACAGTAACTGATCATTCTAACTTTCATGAAGGTAGAATTTATTGCAGGGCTTTTTAATTATACTGCAGTAGTTTAAGCTAGGTGCACAGTAAAAACTTGCAGATTCCATATATAATAAATTCATACTGTATGATGCCTTGCTATTTAGACTGTAGGCTAAATGGCCTAATTTACTTGAACAACTTTAAATGTATGTCTTCTAATACATACATTTTTATTTATTTTTTTTTACATTGTGAAAATGTGTGTGTTTACTGTGCAGGATCTCAATGAAAACTCTGAGAAGAACTCCGATGAAGAAGAGGCCTTTAAGGAAACTGATTGGGACGATATCACATACGGATACAAAAGACTAAAGAAAAGGGTGAATATGACATGTTTGAATGATTATTTGCTAGTTTGAGTATTTGTTTAAAAAATTCAAAATGTTACTGATCTGTAAGTAAACCCATACCTGTCTTGTGGATTAATATGTCATTAAAGAGGAAAGTAGTCATTCCATATTGCTGTGTATTTCTATGTGTAGCTTGGTATGAATGTTAAATACTTAGTGCCCACTGTGCAAATTTAACTCCTGTTCATCTTTCTATTCAGTGGCCTTATCGGTCTCGACCTCTATGCTGTACCCTGTGCAAGTACTCTTCTACAAACATCTACAACTTCAGGAGCCATGTCTCTCGTTGCCATGGATATATGCAGTCATTCTGTGCACTGGCACCCTGTGCTCAGTGCGTCTTCGTTGGAACCCCCAAGTATCTCAAGAAGCACATGCTGTTCTTCCATGCCAACTCTATACAACGGCAGACGGGAGGGTCTCAACCCACCCATTGTGGAAGTGAGCGGTATCAATGTCGAAAATGTGGATTTCCAAACTCCTCTATCTTTGGGATGAAGAAGCACATCATTCTCAAGCACCTGGACAGGTTAGCAGAACAGTATATCGGTTACAGATTACACCCGCAGGGGACTTCATCGATAAAGGTCTACTGCTGTAAGGTGTGCAAAGTGAACGCTGGAAGCCTAGACCAAATGTTGCATCACATGCTGGTTGAGCCATCACACTATTCAGTCAGTACACAAGTGCAGAGTATGATTTATGAGAACAAGAACTACACCATTAAAACAACACCTAATGGGAATGGCATGTTTGTGACATTTCCAAGCATTGCTCCTAAACCACAACAACCTCAAATGTTGAACAGTAAGTCCTTGGCTTTACCAAGCAATGACCAACCTACTGAGACTGTGGTGGCATTACAGAAAATACAAGGAACTCCAAACAGTACGACTCTGATCTGTGCCCCCAGAACCAACCAAGCTTTTTTGCCCCCTCAAGCGTCCGCGCTAGTGCAGCTAGCTAGTGCGGAAGCTAAAGGTTTGCTCCAGCCTGGTGCCACAATAGCCATCCGGAGTGCTTTGCCCCAAGGACAATCTATGGTCCAGCTTCCCATGGTTTCTAACGTGTCTTTGAAACGGGCACCTATGGCTATAACTCCTGCTTCTGCTCAACTACAACAGACTCCACAAGTGCAGCAAATCCTTCTCCCGTCAGGACTGCAGGCCAACATGGCAGCTGGAACAGGAGCTGTATCTAAGCCTGCTGTGGTCACACAAAATGCACCAGCGAACCAAATTGCCCTTCAAGGTACCATGCTGACTTCACAGTCCTTGCTCAGTCACCTGATTCCGACTGGCAACAAAATAAATGGCATGCCCACGTACACTTTTGCTCCACTGCAATTAGCAGTGCCTGTCTCTCAGAGCACAGGTACCAACCTCAAGACTGTTGAGCAAACCAGGAACTCCACACCACCAACTAAGAAGTGGATTACCTGTCCCCTCTGCAATGAACTTTTTCCTTCCAATGTCTTTGACATGCATACAGAGGTTGCTCATCAGACAAAATCCACCTCATCCAAGTCGGAAAGTGTGGCGGCACGAGCTGCATTCCTTAAGAAAATGCCAGACAAAACTGTCAAATGTCTAACGTGCAAAATTCTTCTATCAGAAAAAAGCGTCTTCCAACACCTGCTCCATGGCCTGAATTGTTTGTATTGCTCAGCTTTGTTCTTTTCAATCAAACAGCTCGCTGAGCATGTAAAGCAGCACAATCCCACAAGCAAGCCATACTGTGATTTTCTGAGGCAGAAGTACAGGGTCTACTCTAAAGGTGTTGGAGGAATCCTGTTCCCTTACTTTGACGTCCACACCACCGCACCAAAAGAGGTCTTAGGAGACACAGAGGTCAATCTTGCCCTGGTCACAAGTTCCCTCGACCTGATCTTCTTCAAGTTGCAGCCCAGCAGCCAGCCAGAAATCTGCTCAGCACCTGCGAAAATCAACAGTGCCTATTGTCCATTCTGTGATGAAAAGTTTGAAAATGAATCCAAACACCTTCAGCACCTGAAGCAAAAACACTTGGTAGCACCCACCATTCATGCGATCCTCAAGACCGAGGCTTTCAAGTGCATATACTGCAATGGTGTGTACACAGGAAAGGTCACCCAGCAGGCGGTGATGCTCCACATTCAGCGATGCCGGTGTTCACCAAAACAACCAACACCGCCGACAACTATAGGAGCACCACCGCAGCCACCAAAACCAGCTCAGAAGCAACTCTACTTTCTCCAAATGCCACAAGCGCAGACTATGAAACAAACTATATCTCCAGCGCGTGTGATACCAGCTGCACCCGCTGCAGTGCGTCCAGAGAACGTAGCAGAGCTGCAGTCTCAGAAGAGGCTGGAGGTTGCATGGAGGGAGGTCATGATGACCAACCAACTAGAGCGAGAGAAAAAGGCGGCTATGCGCAAGAAGCGAGAGAATGAGAAGTTGCTGCCCCCGCCAGAGCCTGTGATTCAGATGGATTCCACAGTAAAGCTGCTGTTAGAACCCAACCCAATCGAGCGCCGCTACGGCGATCAGCGCAGAGACTTCATATCCAAATACTTCAACCTAAACCCCTATGCCACCAAAGCAGAGACCGAAGAGCTGTGCAAGAGGCTGTCCCTCACAAAACCAGAGTTGGCAGCCCACTTCAGCAAGAAGCGCAGCAAGTGCATGAAAAGTCTCAGTAGGAACACTGCTGCCATTTTCCTCGGCTTCAACATGACAGAACTGAACAAGGTCAAGCACAATCTCATGATCCCTGAACAGAAGCCGGCTGACACCACAGAGCAGCCGCCTGCTGATTCAACGGAGCAGATGGAAAACAGTGAGG
Source organism: Zingel zingel (assembly GCA_023566125.1). Classification (NCBI taxonomy): domain Eukaryota; kingdom Metazoa; phylum Chordata; class Actinopteri; order Perciformes; family Percidae; genus Zingel; species Zingel zingel. The sequence continues at coordinate 16,054,419 of CM042330.1, read as the reverse complement.
GTGGACCAGAACCAATGGATGAAAGTGGAAATGAGAAAGTTACGGAGGGGGAACAGGTGGAGCAGATGAAATTGAGCTAAAACGTGTGAAAACAGAACAAATGCAGATGTCCCTAATTTAAAACCCAGATTACAAGATAACAACCAGATACTTTAATGATGGCCTTTTGTGTTGAAAGTCACTAGAAAAGTTCATCATGCAGTTACCTGTGTGGTCAGTCTCTCTTAATATAGACCACATCAGTAGTGTTTTGTTTGACTTCAGTAAATTGTTAGTGGTCCATATCCCAATTTCCACATGAATGCAGAGAACATCATTAAGATACAGATTCATTGTCTGCAAGATATAATGGGGTCAGACTGTTGAGTGGCGACAGTATTTAGCTGGTTACAATCTTTCATTCAACAATGGCTACTGACTTCAACTCGAGCACTGATTTGCCCATGGAAGCAGCTTTTCTTGCACCCTTTATTTAAGCCTATTTTGTACAAAATTGTGATTCCTACATCATGCTAGTCTGCTGATATCAAGACTTAAGTGCACACTTCAACATAGACTTGGTTTTTCATTATATTTTGCTTTTCTTTCTATACCTCCCCCCCCCCCCCCCC
>CM042330.1:15901308-16046308 GCA_023566125.1 Zingel zingel | reverse complement strand
ACAGTGAGGAAAATAAGTATTTGAACACCCTGCTATTTTGCAGGTTCTCCCACTTGGAAATCATGGAGGGGTCTGAAATTGTCATCGTAGGTGCATGTCCACTGTGAGAGACATAATCTAAAAACAAAAATCCAGAAATCACAATGTATGATTTTTTAACTATTTATTTGTATGATACAGCTGCAAATAAGTATTTGAACACCTGAGAAAATCAATGTTAATATTTGGTACAGTAGCCTTTGTTTGCAATTACAGAGGTCAAACGTTTCCTGTAGTTTTTCACCAGGTTTGCACACACTGCAGGAGGGAGTTTGGCCCACTCCTCCACACAGATCTTCTCTAGATCAGTCAGGTTTCTGGGCTGTCGCTGAGAAACACGGAGTTTGAGCTCCCTCCAAAGATTCTCTATTGGGTTTAGGTCTGGAGACTGGCTAGGCCACGCCAGAACCTTGATATGCTTCTTACAGAGCCACTCCTTGGTTATCCTGGCTGTGTGCTTCGGGTCATTGTCATGTTGGAAGACCCAGCCTCGACCCATCTTCAATGCTCTAACTGAGGGAAGGAGGTTGTTCCCCAAAATCTCGCAATACATGGCCCCGGTCATCCTCTCCTTAATACAGTGCAGTCGCCCTGTCCCATGTGCAGAAAAACACCCCCAAAGCATGATGCTACCACCCCCATGCTTCACAGTAGGGATGGTGTTCTTGGGATGGTACTCATCATTCTTCTTCTTCCAAACACGGTTAGTGGAATTATGACCAAAACGTTCTATTTTGGTCTCATCTGACCACATGACTTTCTCCTCTGGATCATCCAAATGGTCATTGGCAAACTTAAGACGGGCCTTGACATGTGCTGGTTTAAGCAGGGGAACCTTCCGTGCCATGCATGATTTCAAACCATGACGTCTTAGTGTATTACCAACAGTAACCTTGGAAACGGTGGTCCCAGCTCTTTTCAGGTCATTGACCAGCTCCTCCCGTGTAGTCCTGGGCTGATTTCTCACCTTTCTTAGGATCATTGAGACCCCACGAGGTTAGATCTTGCATGGAGCCCCAGTCCGAGGGAGATTGACAATCATGTTTAGCTTCTTCCATTTTCTAATGATTGCTCCAACAGTGGACCTTTTTTCACCAAGCTGCTTGGCAATTTCCCCGTAGCCCTTTCCAGCCTTGTGGAGGTGTACAATTTTGTCTTTAGTGTCTTTGGACAGCTCTTTGGTCTTGGCCATGTTAGTAGTTGGATTCTTACTGATTGTATGGGGTGGACAGGTGTCTTTATGCAGCTAACGACCTCAAACAGGTACATCTAATTTAGGATAATAAATGGAGTGGAGGTGGACATTTTAAAGGCAGACTAACAGGTCTTTGAGGGTCAGAATTCTAGCTGATAGACAGGTGTTGAAATACTTATTTGCAGCTGTATCATACAAATAAATAGTTAAAAAAATCATACATTGTGATTTCTGGATTTATTTTTTTAGATTATGTCTCTCACAGTGGACATGCACCTACGATGACAATTTCAGACCCCTCCATGATTTCCAAGTGGTAGAACTTGCAAAATAGCAGGGTGTTCAAATACTTATTTTCCTCACTGTATATATATATATATATATATATATATATATATATATATATATATATATATATATATATATATATATATATATAAAAATATATTTTATTCAGCCATGTAATGAAAATATTCATTCCATTCATCCATCTGTATCCATCCAATCCGTACTGAGCATGTGTGTGTAATTCAGGCCTGTGTAATGTGTGTAGTATAAATTATATTTAGTGAACAAAACAAACCCTCTTACTAATGGTGCAATAATACACAGAGTCACATTTATTCCTCTTTACCTCTAGCCATTTTAATGTACAAAATAATGAAAAAAAACAAAACTGAAAACATGGAAATTCACAAAATGTTTCCTCCGAGCAAAGAAAAAAATCCTGTACAAACAGTGGGGTGGTGGCCTGCAAACGTACGACCTGATGATCATCTCCTCGGGCCACCCCGACCTCGTCCCCTTCCTCTGCCACGCCCTCGTCCTCTGCCTCGTCCCCGTCCAGCCACTGGGAAGACACAGAAAAGTTAGTCAGAAAACATGTCAAACATGCACGGGCAGTATAGTAATGTGGGCCACTCAACATTTAAACCAGCTAAACCCACTTGTGAATATCAACTCATTGCTCAGTTTCTAAATGTATGGACAAAAGGAAACTGGGCAGAATTTGTCCTGCTGAGAGAATTTAAACACAGCCACCTTAATGCCACTTTCACAAAGGCGACACTGACACTATAAACAAGACAAATAACTTGTGTACACATTGTTATGGTATCAAACTTCTCCTAATCATGCGATGACAGCTAAAGTGTTGCAGTCCGATTATAGTTAATCACCCACAACATACAAGCACAAAATCCATGCACTACTTTCTAAACAGATCAAGTTCAAATTAAGGAAGTGTCCATGCATTGTAACAAAATCCATGTTTTGACACAATTTTGGATATAACCAAAACTGTTTTACTGACAGGTAGATTGATAGCTGCCCATGTAGATACAATCTGAATTACATGTTTTGTCCCCATCAACAATGTAATTTTATAGCACACAGACCAGCGGCCTCCCACCCCTCCACCTCGTGAAGTCTGGTTTGTTTAATGTGTCAATAGTTTTTTCTTCCTAAATTATCTTATGTAGTCATTTTTTCCAATAAATAGTTAAACCTCTGACTAGTTTATTACTGAACCCAGCCATCACATGCCGCGCAGGCACATCCCGCGCCACCCACCACCACAAGTCAAATCTCAACCTGTGGGAAACACTGTACAAGCGAGCAGTCTGAAGTGTGTAGAGGTCTGTATGGTTATAATCTAGCAGCCTGGTGTCTTCAGGCAATGTGATAAAAAGGTAAACATAGTAACACGTTAGTTACGGCCGTGCATAACACCAATACAGTGATGCGCTGGCTGAGCATTCATTCATACACCGCGTCAGTGTCACTCGTCAGACAGTCCGGTAAAAAACGCCGGTCTTTCGGTTTGTTTTGAATGCCTGCTGCCAAAAAGTTAAGTCTGAATCAACTTTAGGAGAAAGGCAACCCGATGTCAACCTGCTGTGGTCAGTCGCAGCGTGCGAGTCCCATAACGTTACAGTGAAATAGTTTAACACTACGAAACAAGCACTGAACTGCCCAGGAGTTTGTGACTGTGTCCTGCAATAACAAAGCAGTGGCTTTATCTCTCGCCTTTATTTTCTCTTTTCCCAAAAGCCATAAAGCGTAGTTGAAAATTCATCACCACCGAAGCGAATATTCACTTTTGAAAAGCACCGAAGCAAAAAACAAAACAAAAACAACAATAACAAAAACAACAACAACAACAACAGGTATTAGGTACAGCCCTAAAGGACTGTGTATTGGCAAGAATCTGGCAATATGATACACAGCATGACAAAGTGGTTACGAATCAATATATTGATACATATTACAATATAATGCGATACTGTAATCAATGTGATATATTGTGATTTTTTTTTTAAATGTAATAGTAAATAGTAATAGACGCTAATATTTTTAAGCACTGGCCCCACGGGTATATTTATGTTAAAATACAGAAAAGATAACTTAACACAGCATTCCTTAACTGTGACACCAATAAATGAAAATACATTAACCAAATTAAGATATCTACCTTTCGAATTATTCATTTAAAAATTGAAAACAAGTTCCTTGTTAACATATATTCTCTCAATCTCTTAGTTCCAGGTATCGTCTATCCCAGCACTTTAAATCCGGTAACTGCAACTGTGCATTTATACACAAATGTGTGTGTGCTTATGACAAAGCAGCCAATTTATGAACGTGAAGGCGCATTACTTGGTCTCCACTCTTACTCTTTCACCCAAGTAAGGGAGTGGTACAGCGGCGTGTATAATCTACTTATGGTTAGCTTATGGTGATGTAAATTTTAGTTTAGTGATATCCCTGCAGATGTGCTCTCGACTGGTCTTTGTCGGAGTCCTTGATTTTAAGAGCAAACTGCTTATCGGCTATCACTACCCAGCATTTTCTTCACCAATGTCACTGGCAAATAAAATGGATACAATTTTGTTCCGAGTGGAAGAGTCAAATGGTTGAAGATAGATTACAACACTGCTATCTAGCGGTCAGGGGTTTAAACAATACAAAATGAACCGCTATCTGCCACGAATCTTTGCATGTTTGAATCGATACAGTCTCACAAAACATAATATTGCGATACTCATTTGTATCGATATTTTCTTACATCCCTACAGTCGGTGTCAGGCGTCTATCATGAAGACTTATTAGATACTTTGCCTTAAACCGATCAAGTTTAAATCAATCTGTCATGATTAGCAGTGTGTGGTTTAGGACACTTGTCTCTTCTTAAAAAAGGTCTGTACTGCATAATCTTAATGGGACAACTGAGAAATCTCTTAGACACATTACACTGTGCCCAGAGCAAACATTAATTATGGAAATGTCTTAAGACATATTCTGCAAGGTATGTTTGATAATAATCAAGCCTTTACAAAACTCCCAAAATGCTCTCGCACCTGTATGCATGTGTGTGTCACACACACGAGCATTTTTACGAGAGCATTTTGGGAGTTTTGTAAAGGCTTGATTATTATCAAACATACCTTGCAGAATATGTTTTAAGACATTTCCATAATTAATGTTTGCTCTGGGCACAGTGTAAGAGATTGTGTGTGTGTCTAAGAGATTTCTCAGTGTGTGTGTGTGTGTGTGTGTAACACACACACACACACACACACGAGGAAGCCACATATCACGCCTGCTATGGTTTTCTCTGCTGTTTTAACATACCTGCTTCTCTCTTCTTGGACTTGACCTTTGGCTCGATGTCAACCAGCAAGGTGTCCAGTGGGAGGCTGTCAGGAAGGATAAAGTAGCGAATATTGTTGCCACGGATACTCAGTGATTCCAGCTGAGTGGGTTCCCTGTTTTTCAGGGTCATTTTCACCGCTTTCAGGTGGGTGTTCATGCTCACATCAACACCTAAATGGGAAAGGAAACAGGGATGGGAAAAACTTGAAAATGAAATCTAAACTTGAATCATGACAACTGAACTTTGAACAATATTTCACTGCAGTATACCTGTACAAGGGGCAACGCCAACACAATTTAATAATGCACCAGCTGGCTCTTACCTGTAATGGTGCCATGGACCTGGGTGCCATTCTTTAGTTCAATGGTAACCGTCTCATGGCTGAGTTTCATCAAAAACCTGCGAGTTGTATTGAACAAGAGTAGTGTAAACACATCGGTTTTTTTTAGCTCAACGTTTCCCAATTCTACACGAACATTATTTGAACATTATACATCGTGTTTAGCCTGAGATTAGCTGCCTAACTGCCGGTTGTGTAACGTTAGCTTTCAGCACCAACACATAGCTAGCTAAGTACTCTGGTGGGAGTGATAAATCCTCAAAAATTTGATTTGAGAATGAATGATAAATGACCACACGTCTTTCTAGCAGTGGCTTGGTTTTTAGCCACAAAATGCGCTAACTTAAGTTTGAAGACAAAAGATAGAGGGCCTGTGCGTTAACTTTCTAGTTACCATTCAGGTAGGTAATGTTAAGTTAGCTAGCTATGTTTGTTAAAACTAACGTTAGTTAGCAAACATTGCGTCTATAATACCTGCGCGACTTTACAGCTAAAGCCACAGTTCAACAATTAGTAAGGACACCTCAAATGTGTATGCATCTGTCGTATTATTTCAGAGGCTGGAGCACGGCCATTGTAACACCGGACAGTTTCCATTCATGTCGTTCACCGCTTCCCGCCTCTCCACCGTCTCTCCGTTTACATCTAAATCAATCCATCAGCATCGCGTTGTTTTTATTATCGCACATCACAGCATTGAATAAATAGCGACTTTTCACTATCACTTACCTGACAAGTTTCATGATGGTGACGGACTGTAGAGACAAATCCTCCACCAAAGACAAAAAATTACAGCGCTCGAGTGAAAACACAGGCCGCTGTTGTAGGTTTTACGTTTCAGTCGCGATGATATGACGTCATTAAATGAGCGACAGCTAAGAGAAACATTACACAACAGCGCGACCCAACGGTGGCGTAATGAACATCATGTACAGAGACCTGATAAAAACTATACTGTATAAAATAGATATAACCCTTATGACGGTCTACGGTTTAAACTTACATTACTAAACTAACTAACAGCATTTTATAACAACTGTATTGCACAACACAGGGGAGTATCAGTAGATAAATGTCTGCACAATAAATATAGCAGCTTCAGGTTTGAGACCAGGTAACAAATTAAAAAAAGATAGAAAGTGGCAGTTTATGTGCAAGTATAACTTTAACAACATTGTTGTTGCTATTGATTTATTGATGTATTTCGCTAACAACGGCGTTTTATACAGTGTGAGTATGAGCAGATAAAAACTATATCATGTAGAAATCAATTAGTTTACTAAAAAGTTTAATAAACACAGCAAATAAAAACAAGAGCAATACAGACCTTTTTCGCAGCAGCCATTTTGACTTGTCACAATAAAAGCACAGGTGTTACTAATAACATTAATGACGGCTCTCTTGTTTTCAAGTGTTGAGGGAAACATCGTTATAATTGTATCTACGCCGCTTTTCCTACTGTGCGTTTGTTGATTTAGGTATAAAATGAACCACCATATATAATACCCATGCCATTTTGTACCCGCTGGAGATTTAGATATTTCGCAGAGTAACATTTAGTAACGTTGTCCAGGTACCGGCATACCAAACACACTCCTACCTACTGTGTCTCTAGTGTACTCTGAGTTCAGATGATATGTCTGAAATTTCTGTGTGGAAATCCCAATACATGACTTCTCTTGTCTCTGTTTTTCAACATGATTTTCTATGGTTGGAGGAAGACACAGGCTGGTCGGTGTTGTTTAAGTTTCCACTGGCTGCCAATAGATGTTGCTAAAATGACCTTTAATTTAGTATTTTTTTTACCACTATGGTATTGATTGGTACAATACAATTGTCTCTGGTAGTAGGACTGTCCTACAGCCATGGCATAATGTTTTGAGTAAAATTATCAAAGAATATCACTTTTTAGCTTACTTGAAGACAGTATTTGCAACCAACATATTGTTCAATATTTTAACAAGTTCTACATTTGCAGAATATTCATGGGTTTAAAAAATGTGTTAGTTTACTTATCATGTTTGGCATGTTGTTGATACCTATTGACCATTGGAAACTGACTGTAGATGGCAGTCTTACGCTCTAGAACAAGTCCTACATGTACAGTATAAAATATTGCAGATGTTTGTTGAGAAGGTTTTGGAAATCACTGTCAGAACTTAAAAAAAAACCTCATAGCGACACACTTTCAGTTGTTTTTATTGAGAGTAAACTTTGCACTGACACTTTCATTTACAGTTTTGGCCCCACATTTAACCTCTCTTATGGACCGACTGGGAATGTATCAAGTATAATCTTTTTTTTCTGAAGAGGTTGGTTGAGGGATCGTTAAAATATAAACATTATATATGGAGTAGAAAATGGCACAGGACCATTCCCTTGACACAATAAATTCAATTCTAAATCAAGAAAACAAAAAAGGAAATAATTATAATAAAAGCAACACTGATCAGTCCTCCACATCTTGCCTGACCGCACTGGATTAGTGCAACACATTAACAGCATGCTTGTGCAAATTAAAAGATCCCAGCCTCTTCCATTGTGTATCCTGTTGCAACCATGCAACCTAAACAAATGTTATTTAAAACCATTTCCCATTTCTCAGGAAACAATGTCTGAAATGTTATGGGTGACACCAGCTGCCCTCACACTTCAGCCTTTATGAAATGTCTAAACGTCAGCACATACAACCTGTCCAGCACCTTCACAGTTTATTGTTCAACACGGAGAGGAAAATGTGCGTTAGTTTAGGGGGTTTATCTCTTCAGTGGAGCACTCCAGACCTCACACTTCAAACAGGCTAAAAACTAAAACTATTAATTATAAGTGATGCATTTTAATTGCATATCACATTCTGTATAACTGGCACCTTTTGGAAAGTGGAGGGAGACATTTTAACAAAACCAGAATATCTTGACATTTGTTTGGCCTGCCATGAAAATATGATTAAAAACACTCCATTATCATCATTTCAGTCCCAAAAGCACCAGATCACATCTCAACATAACAGGCAGTTTAATTCTCTTGTAAACATTAAAGTTGGGCAATAAAGTTTAAAGATAAAGGCTGAGTGACAACCCAAGATTCAGAGTGCCATTTCAAGAAAAAACGAAGGCCAACTACATTTGAACAACTTTAAAGATAAAATGGGTGTTAATTATAGTGGAAACTCTAAAGACAAATGATTTATTTTCACATATCTTCAAAGCAGTTTTTCTCTGGGGACAAGGTAAAATAAGATACACCCGGGGTATGAGGACAAACAAGACTAATGTACATCAAGAACCTCAGTGTATGGCAACAGCCAAAGTGGTGTGTTCTTCATTATCTTTCATTAGCAACTTTGTTTAGCATGTTTAAAAAGTAATGACAGTAATAAATACAAAACAAATAAACAAATACAACTGAAACAAAAAGGCACACAGACCCAACAACTCTGGGCTCAACTAAAAAAAAAAAAAGAAGTAATTTCTATAATAAGAAATTAAAAGGATAAATTACAGTAAAAACACAACCCATCCCCCATCTATCAACTGCACTAATCATCAGTAGTGGGATAGATATGTTAAAAATGAACTAAATGAGTGTTTACATGTTAAGTATTGTCTGATTGCTTTGGCTCAGTTTTCACAAGTTTCAATGTACAAAGAAATACAAAAAGATGAATAGAAGACTTACTGTAGTGTAAATTCAGACTCTTCTACTATTATACATGACGTGATCTAGTTTTAGCCATTAAATATTTGCTTTGATGAGAGCCATCTTATTTTGATAAGCAGTGATTCAATTTCAGTGACACACAATATTGCAACAATTTGACAAAGATGTTTTTATAATGTCAATTTTGAGGCCAAAATTAACATTATAGCAGTTTGTCTACAAGCGTTTTGCACATTGAAACTGTCGTGAAAACTGATCCAAAGCAGGTGTAAAATACAGCAATAAGGATGACATAGCTCATCTCCAATAAAGAAAGATCATTTTATAGAATGGGTATAATAACAAACAACAAGCACCCATGACGCTGAAGTGCCTTTGAGCAATACTCTGAATTCCTACGGACTCTTGGCTGAGACTGACCACCGACTTCCCTGTTCAAAGGGACAAGCCAATATCTGTTCTGTAATCACTGGAGCATTACATAAGAATTATGACTGTCATATAATCCAGATAAGCACGTTGTACTAGCACGATGTCTACTGAGCAGACAACTGTATCGCCGTTCATTGCAGCCTACCAAAAGGAAACATCAGTAGTGTGTTGGCGCTCTAACAAAGCAGGCACAGTGTGCATGAAGGTCCAAAAATCAGAATTAGGCCCTCTGATTGTACAGTACGCTAAACAAGCTCCAAGGTTACAGTTATCATGTTTGGCTCCAGGAGGCTCGTGGTTGGGTCGGTGTGTTAATAAAAGTCTGAGTATACTGTACGAGGCAAGTTTGGATTTCGGCATGATCAGCACCAAAACTTTACCCTGAACAAACTGACAAAAGAAATAAAGGAAATAAATAAAATAAGAAAACAAAAACATGTGCAGCATTTAATGTGTTATGATATCAGTAGCTCTCCATTGATATACTTAGCTTTAAACACTCATTTGTTTCAAAGAATAGTCTGTTTTTAGAGCAGACAAAAGCACTTAAAAAAATGCGGATGACATAATCTTTACTGGACAAAGTTTGCAGGGTTTTATGTCTCCTCTAGATGCAGTATAATACATACAGTAAACACTCCACAGACCTACATCTTTCATTGAGGCATCACCGTTATATCTTATATTTTTCCTCTTTTTTGTTTCCCAGTCTTTGATTTTCTTACTTCTTCACTTTTGTCTCTCGCTCTCTCTTTCTGTACTTGGCTCAACCTTCTTCTGTCGCTGTCACACCAGGTGTACTTGCTCCTCCCACTCCTCAGGGGATTGGTCCCCCTCTAAGTGAAGGATAAGGTCTAAGTCTCTCTCTGTGGCTGGGGCAGTGTGTGCGGGACTGTCTCCACCTTGGGAGTGTGAGTACAGGTGTGTGTGCGCTTCGTCCAGCGACCGGTCAGCCACACACCCTACGTCCACAACCTCCTCGCCAGCCTCTCTGTTTTCCAGCTCCAGAGTGCTGGGCCTCGACGTCTTAGGGCCCTCTGCACCCTCCGCACCTAGACAGGGACTCGCCAACCCTCTGTCTGCTTCTGGCTCGCCCTCCAGGGGCTGCCAGATAGGGGCAGGGGTCACGTCCCTGGAGAGCTGGCTCTCTGTCTCAGTCTCAGTGTTTGTGTCAGGAGAGGAGTCAGTTTCTGTGGTGGGCGGGGAGGGGATGAGGGCCAGGCTCTGAGGGTTGTTCTGGGGGTTAATGTTGTTGTTAAACCAGGCCATGATGTTGTCCAGCAGCTGGGCACTGGCTGTGGGGTCCAGGGGCTCCAGACTCTGAGGGTCACTGGGGGTGAAAGGGCCCCCCGGGGGGATCACCGGTGAAAGCAGCAGCTCCGGCTCAAGCTCTGGAGACGGGAGGCACAACTGGGCATGGGGCTGGAAGTCTGATTTGGGTGGGCGTTCAAGAGCGTAGGCGGCAGGGCGCTCCTGAGTGTAAGAGCTACTGTGTTCGGGGCAGGGGTTGTAAGAGTTGTCTGATTTTGGGGTGCTGTCACACGTGGCTGCATGTTCCCGGTTATATGAACTGGGATGGGCAGGGTTTTGGGTGCGTTCAAGTGCACAGGAGGCAGTGTGTTCAGCCTCTGCCAAATAACCACTGGAGTGGCAGTAACTGGGATCTGTAATGGTGATATGGTCAAGCACATATGGAGTGGTCACTGCATTCTGGTCTGGTCTATGGCTGCAGTCACTGTAAGCAGGTTCAATGGTGTAGGGAGCAGTGAGTGTACTGTGGTTGTACGTGTGGTGAGAGCAGAGCTGCTCCTGTGTGTGTGTGTCTAGGTCATAAGGAGTGGTAATGTTCCCCAGTTTCATAAGGCTGTCTCCCAGCTCCAGCAGCTCTGCACTGAGAGAGGGAGGTGGGGGAGGAAGGGGAAAGGAGTTTGACGTGGGAGGCTGGGAGGTGGAGTCTGTCCTATTAGGGGGGCGAGGAGGATCCAGGAGAGAAGTGGGGAAGGAGAGGCCTCTGGCTGCTGGAGGACCATCTGTGTTGAGAGAGTGCAAAGCAACATCACCGAGTTCTCCTGGTGGACCCAGCCTTCTCTCTTGTCCTCTGTCCAGTCCACGATCCAGCTCCACTCTCCCCTCAATCCCTCCCTCCAGGCCTCGCTCTCTGCGAGACTCCTGAAGCGACAGCTGGATGGCCAGCAGGATGTTTGGATCATCTTCATCCAGCGAGCCCAGCGCTCTTCTGCGACCCTCACTTCTCTCTGGACCTTCTGGAACCCAAAATACCACATTAAAACAAGGACTGCTTTGTCAAGCTTGATAATAAATTGATCCCAGTGATCAATGCCTCTGTGTGCTCCGACTAGACCAGATTCATGGAGCAATAACTTAAAATCCCATTTGCTGATTGTCTGGTGTGGTGACAAGTCAACATTTATAAATGGAGGCAAAGGATTAGGATGCAGAGTTTGTGCACTATACTGTACATGCTATAAGTAAATGACAATGTACCTATAAAGTGCAACACTGAATTAATTTCCATGCCACACACACACACACACACACACACACACACACACACACACACACACACACACACACACACACACACACACACACACACACACACACACACACACACACACACACACACACACACACACACACACACACACACACACACACACACACACACACACACACACACACACACACCTTATGCCTTTTGCATAATCCTTTTTGTAATGAAGGGCTTTATATGATGCTATTATATAGTAAAACCGTTGCCAGACCTGTGCTGTCACTCCTCCTGCTGGTCTCTGGTGTGTTACTGCCGCTTCTAAGATTGTGCAGACTCAGCATGTCTCCTCTGCGCCGTGGCCTGTGTCTACGACGGTACTGGATGTCAGCATAATCCTGCAAAGAGTAATTGAAGCTGGGTTACTACAAAACCAACTCTAAAAGCTGTGTTGAAAGTCTATTTTGCATCATGCAGGGTCACAATCTTCAGCACAGAAAACAGAATTTAGCCCATGCATATGCACAAAATGCCAGGAACTATGATGTATTACCTGTGACTGTCTCTCTCTTTGATCTCCTGCTCCTAGTACAGAGTGACGACTCCCCATCTTAACACACATAAGCAAACTAAGTCAGCTGCAGCCACAGTCATGCATTTGCATGACCTCATACTGAAGTAGGTCACTAAGCGCAGGTTTTGGGAATACCATTAGCGGGGCACAAACCAAATAGTTAGCACAACAAAAGTTAGAGTTTCAGTACATGGTGAGTTTACCTCAGGGGAGGCAAAGCCGAGGTACTCCCAGTCCCATGATCCTCCAGGGTAACTGAAACAAACACAAGGAAGTTTTGCTCACACAGACACACATGATAACAGCAGATAAGTTCAATTTTCAGTTTCGGTGTAGTTTGTGATTAAATATTGATACTTTTTCTTTGCCTTCTATATCCCTGCCAGTGGAGGAAAGATGATGCAAACAAAACAATGAACTGTTTTAAGTATGTGTGAATGTGTTTGTCATTACTTCCTGCGAGGAGGATCAGGAGAATCGTTGGGAGCGACGCCTCGGGCCACTGACGCCAGGAATTCTTGCCTCTTCTGCTGCACCAGACGGGCCGCACTGATTATCTTGTGGCAGGGAGTCCTCAGGTAAGGCCGGTTGACCTTCTGGGCCAGATCCTCCACAACCATTTCAAGGTCCGTCTGAGAAGAAACAAAAACAATATGTTAACTTCTAAGAAGAGACATGAAAATCAAATTTAAAAAAAGAATTTGCCACTCATATTTAACTTCAAATATAGACAAGATATGAGCCGAGTATATTTTGAGTATTCTTTATCTCACAGGAGATTTCATCCAATTTTTAGCTTGTTTAAAGTTGTAGGCCGTAAGATTTTGAGGAAGAAGTGAGTTAAAACAATGGTGATTGGCCTTATGTCCCACTGATGAAAACGCTTGTATTTGCTGCTTTTTCACGTAATACAATCTAAAGTGTCTGGGGCGACTCCCGCCCTAAATTCAAATGCAGCGCAGTTAGTGACGCTCTTTACGTCAGTCAGTATGGGTTGGTCTCCCTGTCTGCCCCACGGTCTGCCCAAGTGGAGCTTGTCACTGCCAATTATGCTGCGTTCCAATGTACTCCGACATTGGGAACTTCCAACTAGGAAAGATGCAAAGAAATGGTATGTTAATCGGGCGCCTACATTTCATTACTGCTGACTCACAATGGCGAACCAACAAACGGAGAAAGAAGACAACTTCAACTTTGAGTCCAAAGAAAAATAAAAGAAAAAAACTAAACTCCCACACCCACAAGAGGACAGAGTTGATGCTGGCTGAGATCATGTCACCCTTTGCCATCAGGAAATGATAGCCAGGCTGGAAGCCACCCGTAAAGCCTCAGAGCAGCTGGGCTCTAATCTCCACCCGCGGCAGCAGCCGTAGTAGTCAGGGCTGTTCATTTTTCAAAAGAAACTCTGGGAGATGAGGTCCCAGAAGCGGACCTGCAATTGCATCTTACCACCAAAGTTGCCGCTAGAAACAACCTAACTCAAACTTAAGGACTACAACTTTAAGTGTTTGAAAAATAGATGGAATGAAAAAATATATATATATATTTTTGCAAGGCAACTGCCCTGCTTAACACAACTTAATATCAATCAATACAATCTCAAAATTCTGTATGTCTAAAAGAAACATCGCATAATTGTCACGTTACTGCAAGTGAGTCAAGTCATAAGAAAATGTGAGTTAAGTATCTTACAAACTGCAATATAAATGCTCAACTTTCCCTAACAATGTTGCAAACTGGATTAGGGATTTGGAATGAGAAAAGGCATTAGTTAAACAAAAGCAATGCACTTCATTTTTAACTTTTGCACAGGGATGTTAAAACATCCAGAATACAGATTATAAACTGTACGCCTGCAACAACACTATAAATGTGGTATGTTGAGGAGAGCTTTGTCCAAAATGTCTGAGGAATATTAATCATATATAGTAAATGAATAAGTAAATACAGTATCTCAACTACAGGCTGAATTAGTAAAATTATTTGTATGGATATTAATGGTTCTCAGAGGATGAGAATGATTGTGTTGACCCCTTCACCTGTTGTCTAGCATCACCATCAGGCCAAAATACGAATCTGTGTATTAGAAACACAAAACCTAATGGTCAGATTGCCACAGAATTAACTAACAGTGCTTTGTGTGTCCCAACCAGTTTAGCCAACCTGTGGTCCAATGAACACAGCAGTCTTTAGGGATCACTGGAGCGGCTTTAGTTAGTCTTGTTCATGTCCCAGACATGTATAAGATTACCTGCATGAGTTCAAATATCTCCTTCTGGGTGCTGCCTTGCTGCAGGAAGAAGCCGTATGGGTAAGAGCACTTCAGGACACGTCGCGTCTTCAGCAGCTCACACACACCGTCCTCAATGAACCGCGTGTCTGGAGGAGTGCCTTCACCTGGACCAAACGAGCCAGTATTATAATGCAGATAGGATTAATGTATTATGATTAAAACAAAACACTCCATACACTTTGTTTCACATAAGAGAGAGACGTACGGCAAATAAAGGCTCTGCTCAGCTGCTCCATCTTCTCTTTAGCTGTTTTTAGTAGTTTCTGCTCCAACTAACAGACAAGATGAGATGCCCAATATTTAATAATCATCAGATTGTAATGTATGTCTCAAAAAGCGTTTAAATTTCTTTTAGAAATTCAGCTTTGCATTGTTGTAAGTGTGTGTGTGTATGTGTGGCGAGTGTATTACCTTATAACTGTGTTCATGGTTCTTGAAGCGAGTATAATAGTGCATGAAACGATCCAGCTCCTGAAAACTTTTGTGCTTCTTTTCTGCCTGTAACAAAAAGAAACTCAATTTCACTTAAATGGCTCGATGTGAGTACATTACATGCTGTAAGGCACATGAACATGAGCTTCAATAATGTTTCATCTGACAAATTATGGGGAAGTTCTTGCAGGTGGAAATGTGAGCAGTTAAATGTATGTTGATGTAAATATATTTTGTGTGCATGTTTTTATCAGTCAGAGCATGTGTGTGTGTAAATACCTCCACAGTCATCTCCTTGGACTGCTCCTCTAGCTGTTGGATGACCTCATAGCGAGTACAGCGATAATAGCCTCCTGTTGATGAGCTGTGCTTCTTCCACTCCTCCAGACATATCCAACAGAAGTCATACTTACACTAGAGAGAGAGAGAGAGAGAGAGAGAGAGAGAGAGAGAGAGAGAGAGAGAGAGAGAGAGAGAGAGAGAGAGGTTAATGTCATAATTCCAGCCAAAATACAGTAAATAATGAAATAATAATATAGAATTATTAATAGTCTGTGACAAAAACTCAGTATCTACACAAATGATGACACTCAGATTAATGTGTATACCTTGGCACACTGCATATGATTGCAGCCCTCATTCTTCTGAATGGGCGACTTGCAGTTGGCACACGGTTTTGAGTTTGTCAACAGCCACAGGCAGTTAGCAGCATCCTCATAGGCCTCACCCACACCTGCCACTGTGGAAAGCGCACAAACACACACACACACACGCAAACACACATTAGCAACATCTCATTTGTCCAACACCTGCCCTGCAGATACACCCTCCAGCACACACAAATATCAATCACCTCAGAGCCTGCTACGTTATAAAAGTATATTAGACATATCCTGGTTAAGTCGTCCTGATAGCTGCTGTTAACTGTCGGCGCTAAAATGATCCTCAATAACACACAGTAAAACACAAACAACACAGAAACAGACTAACACTCCTCAGGCTTCATCTCTGTGACTTTCTGGAGCCAGTTCCTCCACATCTGACAGTCACATGGCTCATGGGCCTCGCCAAGGCACTCCCTGCAGACAGGGAGGGTGATAAACAGAAAATTAGGTGCAGTAAAATACAATAAATTGAGACTAAAGCAGCATGATAACTTGTCACTAATTCATAGAAAGAGAAGCAAAAAGAAGAAAACAAAAAAAGCACAGAAGACGTTTCTTTTAACACGGCCTGACAAAAAAATAAGAAATTGTTGTCTTGCATACATTTTTTTGGTCAACAACACAGTAGGCATGGGCCAGTATGAAATTCTGATGGTATGATAATCTTCAGCAAAAATATCACAGTTTCCCGGTATTACAATGACAGCTATAAATGTATTATTTTTTAAATGTCTGGGTAAAAAACAACTTTTTTCCATTGAACACAATGTATTTCATTTTTAAAACACACTGCACACTGGCAGGGGCAGGGATTTCTAAAGTGCACTTTCTGTCCTTGAAGACTCATAAAAAACAGCTCATACCTTAGGAACTGTAGGACAGAAAATGTCAGTGGTTTTAAAACCGTGACTTTTTCAAACCGCGGTATACCTTGAAACCGGTAACCGGCCCATGTCTACAACACAGTGGCCTCTTCTTCCAGCTGTGTTGAGTGTGCAAGTATGTGTAAACAGCCAATAAATCATGAAGTGTACCAGCAGAAGAGGTGACCCTTGCCACAATCAACAGCTGGGGAGGGCAGCAGGGGGAAGCTGTGTGGGTCACTGTCCCCGGGGCCTGGTCGGGTGAGCCGCACCGCCCGCTCACAACGAGCTGCAGGACACCATCGGATAGCAGGATTGTTCTCCACAAATGCCTGCAATGGGGAGGCAGGAGAGAGGGGAGAGATAGGAGAGAGGGTGAGGACACAGCTATAAAAGGTAGAGGAGGAAGAACAGAACACAGACAGACAGCAAGGAATAGAAGCAGTAGTGATTGAGAAATGCCAAAAAAAAAGGAAGAAACAAATGGAAACAAAGACAAATGTATACAAATATGCAGCAAGAAAACGGTCAAGGTTGCAAAGACACACAATACATTTACAGTTGGATGAAAAGCATTCCTTTAGCTGTGGTGAGCCTAAACAAGAACATCAATATCTATGAGTGTGTTTTTTGTTTTTTTACCTTAATGTCAAACTGTAGATATCGCTGGTCCATCTCTCTGGAAACTACGCTTTCTATCACATGCACCGGCACCAACTGGTAACACTCATAGGCCGGGCAGAAGATATTGTGTGCATCACCCTCCTGGATCTTTACATTGAGGAACCTGAGAGACACAAACGCACACATACAGAAAAATTGATACATAAATGCTCAAACACACTGAAGTATGCAGAAACATTTACACACAGACAGGTCCCTACCCTTCCCAGCATGCTCTGCAGAACTCGTGTCCACAGGACATGTCCACTGGATCTTCAAACACTGAGATAGAGCAGAGACAGATTCCACACTGCAGGGAGACAGAAGATAAACATATGACGTTCAAATGTAGTTATACCTAACAAATGGATATATATATATATATATATATATATATATATATATATATATATATATATATGTTATCTTCATAATCACACACAGGGAATGGACAAAATAGCAGTAGCATCTATAGAATATGATGCAGAGCAATATAACAGACCTGCAATAAATCCTACCTTTGATAAGATTTTATTAGATTTTATTATTACCATCATGTTGTGATATTACGGCCATCCAATATTATTATCTCATTTTTCCAAAAGCCCACACAGCTCCATCATGCTTTTCAAATGATATTAAATCCCATGCATCTCCTACAATACAACCCAATGTCCTCTTCATGTTTAAGGAGTCTAACAACTTCAGGTCTGAACACTGTGATGCAAGTAAAACATTTGCAGGTAGACAGCGAGACAGGTACTGGATATGTAATTACACCTGCCTCAACAGCAACAGTGGACTGGAGGCTGACGCTTATGTACAACAACAAAGAGTAGAAAGAAGAATTATTATTGTTAGAAAGATGACGATGACCTCCTTTGCTCTGGGAAGTTTAGACATTAACCTTGTATAATAAAACAAATGAGACAGTTCAACTAATAAGACAAGTTTGCAATATCTTTTCATACTTTAGTCATGTCATCGGTCAACACATGGCTCTCATTTAAATACAGGGGATATTGTGGTCTAAGGCAGGTTTTACATTTAGGTAGACTGAAATCCAACATTGAAAACTGTACAGTTTACTACATTTGGCTCCCAGGGGAAATATCACTATGATTTTAATCAACTAAATAATTCGCAAAAGTAGGTTTAAAGCTTTAGTGCGTAATGTTTTGATATTAATAAATGTCTGTTACATTCAAGCCATAGCCAAATCAGTGGCTATAAAAGCTAATTAAAACTATCCACTCCACACAACTTTCTCTGTATTTCTCAGTATGGCTATGTTCAGAAGATCATGGCGTCCGGTGACTTTCCCGCGCAGAAAGATAATTACCACTTCTGAAGAGTCCATCGTGTTTTTTAACCCTCCGTGTCCACCTTGGCTACAAGTAACTTCATGGAGGAGGGGTGGGGGCGGTGCGCGATCACGTAAGGCTTGTATCATGTGGATGCGCTGACAGCTTTGTTGTCATTACTTAGAATTCCTCATGGTGGCGACAGAAACTACGCACTATAGCTTTAATATAACACACATTTTCTGCATCTTTAAAAAGTTAATTTAAACACTGCCAGTTAAAAACTCAATCACTGGATGTCTCACCGATGACAGGCCCTCCTCTCCAGGTGTGAGGCAGCTGTCGGTCGGGGAGGTGAGGGTGAGTGTGAGGGGTGAGCGCGGAGTCCTAGGGGTGCGAGGTGAGGGTAGGGTGTCCCATGCATTGTAGCCGCTGGGTGGTGGAGTTGGCATGGTCACACCTGAGCGCTGGCAGCAGCCATCAGCATCTGACATCCAGGCTTCCAGAAGCTTTTCTCTGTCCCAGTCTAAAGAGGAGAGAGGTTACACCCACACACACTTAGAGGCAGGGAATATGTACGCTATACTCTATATTTCAATCACAAAGACAGTGCTGTGAAGGTTTGTGAAGGTCACATGAATATTAACTTCAACACACCATGTGCTCGGAGCAGGGCCTCTGCTGTGAAGAGGGGGGCTTGCAGCATGTCTGCCGTCTCTACGATCAGCATGTCCTTCAGCCTGCGCAGGTCCTGAAGCTTCAGTCCCTCATAAGGCTGAAATGTTAGGGAGATACAGAGAAAATTAAAAGAAGGGGAAGGTCAAGCCAGCAAGAAACCCCCAGATCTCGTAATTGTGGTCTCACCTCTTTGTATTGGAGCAGGTTGGTTTCACCATGTGTGTCTGTGTTTGACTGCTGAGCTGAAGAGGAGAAAACCATCTGGGACTCCAGGCTGAGAGCCAGCTCGGTGTGGTGATGCCGCTCGGCATGGTCACATGGCGTCAGCTTGTCCTCATCCTCCACAAAAAGGTCTGCCTCGCTCTGGATTAACAGCTACAGGGAGGAAGGAGGGGGGAGAAAAGAGAGAACAAAGGAATGGGAGAAAAAAAAAAAAAAAAAAAAAAGAGATATGGATAATGGACATGAACAACAAATTGAAGGAACTTGTAACAAAAGAGAACAAAGGAAGTGAGAGGCAAGAGCAAGTGGGGAAGACAAAGAGATAACAAGAGGAAGAGGCGAAAAGAGAAAGATGTGATAGCAGAAAACAGAAAAGAAATACAATAAGGGGAAGTAGACAGTGACATGTGAAGGAAGAGGGACACAAAGATAAAAAAAAAAAAAAAGACAAGGAGAGGAAAGGGAGCAAATACAAGAAGAGTCAAAAGGAAGTTTAGTCAGTTGGAGAAAGATTGAGTGAGAAGACAATTTTTGAAGAGGTGAATAAAAGAGGAAAGAGAGGGAATGAAAATAAATCTGTTCAAACTTTTTTTACTTAAAAAGGATAATATCTGGGATTCCCTCAGGCAGCCCAAACCAGACTTGAGCTCAATTTTCTTTAAATTCAGGAAGTGAATTTTCTTCCTAATTCAAAAGCTGTAAAATCTTGAAAAACAAGGGAGGAAGCACTACTTGGATCTGACAATAATGCAACACAGAGCAGATGCTCCTGATACAAGGCCTGGCACAATACTGTCTACAGATTTTACAGGATGTAAAATCAAATCCAATCACCCAGAGCACAGACAGATCTGCCATACACAAAACAATGTCCTCCTAATGCGAGTTTGAGTTCCAGAGGGATCCGCACAATTTCTCTCACCTCTACACAGCTCTTCATGCCTGCCGCAGCAGCATAGTGCAGACAGGTGCTGTGGTGATTGTCGGTGGCGTTGACATTGGCCTTCTCATACTGGCCTCCCTCCAGCCGTGCCCCCGTCCAGCTCAGGATCATCTGGCAGCGGGGAAACCCACAAATACACACACAACATTATTTGTATGTCATCTTTGTAAATACACTTTTTTTTTCACAAAATGCGTTTGTCCGTGTGTTAGCGTGTTTGTACCTGCAGGCAGTCGGCACGACGCTGCTCGTCCCTCTGGGGTCGGGCCAGTCGTGGCGACAGTGCTCCCTCTGGCAGCAGCAGGATTTGCGGGCCTTGGCACAGTACGTGAAGGCACGTCTCGTTGTGCACATTGCGCTTGTTGGGGTTCCCCTCTTTACTGAACAGGAAGGACCTATATGATGCAGGTAAGAAAGAAGGGATTAAATCAAATAGAAGAAAGAATAAGGACAAAACAGAGTTTAGAAGTGAGGTTGGAAGAGATGAAAGAACTGACGATAACAGAAAGAAGGCTTAAATCAGAGGGTGAATGGGAAGGTGAAGAGAAGCATACTTCAGAGAAAGACAGATGTGGAGGAAGGAGTACAATGGAGGTATGAGTGGAGATGACATGAGAATGAAGTATGGCAGTTTGATGGATTGTGAGATGAGTGTTGGTGGATAAGCAGTAGAGAGGGCGATGGCAGAATATTGACTATTTCTGTTTAACATCTCAGAGATAATGGATGGACACACACACACACACCACTATCTTTGTGGGCACCCGTCATTGACATAATGCATTCCCTAGCCCCTTACCATCACAACTAAATGCCTAACCTTAACCCTTACACCAAGTCTTAACCCTCAAACAGCCCTTTAACCTTGTGGGGTCCAGCATTGTTTGGGCCCCACAAGGCTGTGCAGACCCCACAAGTATACTGTATTCCCCAGTTTTTGGACCCCACGAATATAGTAACACACACACACACACACACACACACACACACACACACACACACACACACACACACACACACACACACACACACACACACACACACACACACACACACACACACACACACACACACTCTGTTTAGTAAATAGTTTTTCTCTGCTCTGTCTGTAAACCTCCATTTACTGATTAGCTCTTTTATTTGGCTCCACCTGCATTCTGTTTTTTCTTTTCAAATTTATTTCTACGCTTCTACTTCCATCTATCTTTTTCTATCCTACACTTGTTTTTTTACTCCTCCTCTGCAATATCAATTCTTCATTGTCTTTTGTCATTCTTCTACTTGACATCCTTTTCTATACAGGTGTGTCACGATTCTGCAAATCCACGATTTGATTTGACTTTTGATTTTAAGGTGACGATTCAATTCAATTTTATTTATAGTATCAAATCATAACAAGTTATCTCGAGACACTTTACAGATAGAGTAGGTCTAGACCACACTCTATAATTTACAAAGACCTAACAATTCCAGTAATTCCCCCAAGAGCAAGCATTAGCAGTGGCTAATGTGACAGTGGCGAGGAAAAACTCCCTTTTAGGAAGAAACCTCGGACAGACCCAGGCTCTTGGTAGGCGGTGTCTGCCGGTGCCGGTTGGGGATGTGCTGAACAGTGGCAATAATAGTCACAAAGTTAATGGAACAGTGACTACAAATGGTAGTCGTAGTAGTACATATCATAACCGGGTACTGAAGGGCGTTACAGGCTGTAGCATGGCACAGCACAGCATGGGTGGGCGTAGCAAGACACAGACACTTGGCAGGACGCAGCCAGCCGCAGCAATTTAAACATTTTCTTTTCAGCAGTAAACAGCAATGCCACAATAAAAGCCACTAGATTGGGGCGCCTGGGTAGCTCACCTGGTAGAGAGCGCGCCTGTATATAGAGGCTCAGTCCTTGATGCAGCGGCCCAAGGTTCGACTCAGACCTGCAGCCCTTTGCTGCATGTCATTCCCCCTCTCTTCCCCCTCTCATGTCTTCAGCTGTTCTATACAAATAAAGGCCTAAAATGCCCCCAAAAAATTATCTTTAAAAAATAAATAACAAAGAGCCACTAGATGGCAGAAGGGTACTTTACAACAACAGTAAGTGTTTTTCAAAATTAACAAAGTGCAATTGATTGTACCATTAGTTTACCGAGATGCACATGAACACACCATGAAATCCTGTCGGAGCCCACATGCTTCACCTTCAGTTTGTTTACATAACTCACTCACGGGATAGCAAAAATGTTGCCACCCTGATGACTTCAGGTAAGCAGGAGGATTTTCCGGTTCTGTTGTTGCTCCGTTATCTCCCGACTACGGTAGTGGCCATGGTGTCTGGAAAGGAGCAGCTGCAGGCTACCAGCCAGCAGTAAGCTATGCTGTCTGTTGTTGTTGTTTTTTCCCTCAGACGTGCAGAAGTAGGCAGGGGTGGAGAGAAAAAAAATACTAGGGGAATCGCCGATCCTGCTTTGATTTTAATAGTCAAAATCCAAATCTCATTTTGATAAAAATTGTGAACCCCTATTTCTACATTATCCTAATGCAGCTGCACGTTAAACTGTAGTTAAAAGCTTGCTTCTTTTTCATCAGTGGTATAACACGAATAGTTGAAAAGACCTTCTAGTTCACAATAATGCAAGTTCAACAAAGAAGAAAATAACAGGATGTCATCGGATTTCCACTGGTTGAATACACAATAAATGTTGTAAAACCTCTCCCTCTCTGCTCCTTCTGCAGTAGCCACTATTGAATTAGTGTTTGAATGTTTCCTTATTGTGTAGCCTTCCAGCCTTTCTTCCACTGCTGTCCCGCTTTTCCACTTTTGACCTTTTTATCCTGTCAGCCACAAGCCCCTGAAGCCTCCCCCCTAATGACAGTGCACTGCCAATTCACCCACACAGCAATAATCACTAATTATTCCCCTCTCAACACACACACACACACACACACACACACACACACACACACACACACACACACACACACACACACACACACACACACACACACACACACACACACACACACACACACACACACACACACACACACACACACACACACACACACACACACACACACACACACACACACACACACACACACACACACACACACACACACACACACACACACACACGATGGATGGACCTAATATCAGTCTACTAAAAAACAATGTCAGGTTTTGCTGCAATTGTCGAGTATCAAAGCTGTTCAGACCGTACAGTAATTTGACGAAGGCAGGGCAGAGATCAAACGCTTCACACTGAACAACAACAATTAACACTGAAATTCTGAATTTGTTTGTAGTGTGTGTGACCAAGAAGGAACCAAACCTCTCCAATAGCTTGAAGACACGCACACGGAAATAAAAAGGAAGTTGCTGTATGTTGACAAAATACATCTGCTTTATGTCTTGGCCTTCTTCAAACAATAGGAAATCAATTGTTCCCAATGAGTAACCAAGTCACTGTTGTTATTTACATATTTCTGACTGTGTTCTCCTTCACAACTGTGTTGTGGAGGAAGGGTTACACTTCCTGAACTACACCCATTTTTCTTGTAATAGGTCTACTTGTGATTTCCCAGTTTGCAAGTCTCATGGGATTACTATCCAATCCAAGAAACGGGATCTAAAAGAGAGTGAATATACATACTGTTCAGCAGATATACAGTATGTTAAAAAATTATCTTAAAAAACAGGACTCTGCATCTAGCAGCCCACGCCTGTCCTCTATGAGTCTTTATTTTGTCTGAGATTTCTCGGCCGTCTATCTGCCTCTTTCCAATCGAGCTATTGGTACAAAGAAGCATTTCCTCTGATACTTATCAGGAGCAGAGCGCTGGGTTCAGCACGCCTCTCTGGCCCATTATAGGTTAGTAGGAAGGGACACAAATAGCACACCAATTGATTCACTGTGTTTTATTCACAGACTCGGACACGTTAAGCAGTTGTGGAGTCACAGTTTCCTCCCCTCAAAACACACACATGCAGATGCACAGATAATTGACTGGCCTTTTCAAACAGCTTCCTCTGACCCCCCCCTGTAATCATGGAAAGAAAGGGCTAAAGAGAGGAAGAGTGCGAGGAGGAAGAGGAGGTAAGGACGGCTATTGAGTCACTGAATCTGCTGTCTTGGTCATGGCCAGCAGCCTTATTGTCCCTGTAGGGTGTTTTTTTAGTTTGACCCCTTTCGTTTAGGTTGTGTTAGACTCAGTGACTCCCCTCCTTTGTTTCTCTTGAGACTATTATTCAAGGGAGGGTTTGCTGTTGTGTACACCTTTTTCAAGCAAGTATGCATGCAATGAAAGTCCTTACAGCACAATAGCCATGAAGTAAATTAAAATCTGTTAATTGCACTTTTATTAAGTTGGGGGACCAGAAGCAGAGAAATCCTGACTTTTTAGTCCCTAGAGTTTCTAGACCCTCTCTGCTTCCTAAATGTCCAGGTTTTTTTGTACTCTGCCTAATATAAATTTGATGTCTAAATCAAGAGATAGAGACAACCCTGATGACATCATTAGAGTTATTTCCTCAGACTTTAGAAAACCTCCTCTAGAACCCCATCAAACCATTATACAGATGTTTCCACAGGCTGAATAGTCCTCCTCATGACGAGTACACTGAATTTCATGTGTAAAATTTGCCCTTTTCATTTCTGCTTTTTGTTTAGGTTGTCACAGTTGCTCATTCTAGTAACGGTTCGTTTTTGAGGCTGTAGTTTGCAGTTTTGTTAATCAGTGTCTGTGTGGATCTAATTTTGTCCAATTGCCAGTGTCCCTCATGGCTAATGCACATCTCCTGTGTCTGGCATATGTCAACATGACATGTAACGTACACCTTGTAACATAATTTACATAGTTTGAGAATATACAGTATGCAACTGGTCTCTTCTGTACAAAAGTCCTCTGTCTTAAAAACACAATTATGAAAATGATGACTCTCAGAAATATATTAAAGCTGACATCCTGCTAATTATTCAGTTTAATATGACTAACTTGCATAACTACTTTTGTAACTGCTTAACAACACTACAGGCGGCAGCCTCATAAATTACTGTTGAAAACACCTTTGACATTCTCAACCAATGCAAACCAAAAAAACATGTTTGTTTTTGTACCTGAGCAGACGTGTCATGGCATGGCGGCACACATAGTGCAGGGGCGTGTTGTGCTGGTACTGCTCTCCGTACGATGCATTTGGGTCCAGGCCGTCCCTGAACTGAGGGTTGCCCTCATACAGCTGCCAGGCCAGGGCCTCATCACCACCCACCAGGGCCTTGCGGAACTTGGTGGCTGTGTTGCCCATGGCTTCAAGCTTGCAAAGGGCCGCCTAAAGGGAGCTGTGGCAGATGCCCGTCTGCCTGCCTGCCTGCCTGCACCTCCTTCCTCCTTCCTCCTCCTCCTCCTCCTCCTCCTCTTCCTCCTCCCCCGTTCACGACAGGTCACAACTTAGAGCAACATGGTTCTGTGTTTTCCTGCCCTGTAAGTAAAAAGAGAGAGGGGAAGATTGATTAGGAGGAAAGAGGGACATGAGGAGAGTAAAGAATTAGAATGAGTGGGAGTAAAAAAAAAAAAAAGGCTGGTGAAGATAGGAAAAAGGAGAGAAAACCAAGACAGAAGTCAGGAAGTGAAGAAGTAGGGAGACAGGTGGAAAAGGAGAGAGAGAAAGCAACTCAATTAATCAGGCCATCCATCGATCAGCTGATGTGTTGTGGTGAGGATGTTATCTTACCACTTAGGGGAAAACTGACGGAGAGAGGAAAGAAGATAGAAGAAAGAGAGATAAATATATGAAGGCAGGCAAGAGGGGTTAGGTTGATATCCAAGCCATCGGCTAGTTAGTCAGTTGATGAAAGGCATGGTAAATATTACCACAGCTGGCCACCGCGCGTTTGTGAAGAATTACCCACAAAAGGCTGTTAACATACTTTTCTGCTACTGGAGATATGAGAGTCTGAGTGTGTGTTAAACCGTGTAGCACTAATACGCTGTGCCAAAACCAGTTTTAATTTGCCTCTCAAGCACTAAACCAAAGAATCACAGCTATGGCTGATACAGTTAAGTTTACTCTTCCAGCAACAGCTTATAAACTTCCTGTAGATTCACAAGTTATCATAATCTTTTCATTATCTTCCTATCAGTTATAAATTTACTTAAATGACATGACAAGAATTTGTAATATCAGGAAAAAAAAAATAATACAACATGCAATACAAGAGTAATGTGTGGTGAAACAAACAAACACTCTTTCTTGTCACATAATCACTATCTTTATCAGTGTACTGTGTTCTGCTTCATTTCCTTCCTTGTCTTACACACACACACACACACACACACACACACACACACACACACACACACACACACACACACACACACACACACACACACACACACACACACACACACACACACACACACACACACACACACACACACACTTAAGAGTATGTGAGTGCATGTGTCTGTGAGTGCGTATTGGGCCGTTGAGGGTATCATTACAGTCTTCATTCTATGGCCATCTGTCTGTCCCTCACAAAGAGCCTCTTTTAGCCCGGCTACAGTTGGCCGCAGGCTGGATGGGCTCTGGAACATTTGAATAGCGTGGCTGGCTGCCTCCCCTCCTCTGCCTCCCATTTCTATGCAGTGACAGACAGGGAAACACACACTGACAGACTGAGACATACGGCCAGTGCAGAAGCTGCAACCACTGGCGAATAATAGCCAACATCTTTTAAGTTCTGCGCCTGTGATGCATTCAGCAGTGTGTGTGTGTATACAGTATAAATCTAAAGGGGTGGTGGTGATGAGGGGGGTTACTATAGATAATAGGTCAGTCTGTCTGCTTGGCTCTATGTTTTGTGCACACTGGTTTACTTCCAGTTCACTTCACTCCTCTGTATCTCTGCCAGTCTCTCTCTGTCTCTCATACTAAATAAGGACAGGAAGTCTGGACATGGAGGAACTTTGGAATTTCAGGGAACGCAGGGTTTGTACTTGGCAGTGACAGTACAATTATCTACTATTACGAAAGCTCTTTGAGCCTACATGTCATTCTGTGGTCGGGTGGAGTGAGGCTAAGAAAGTGTTTAAATCCATGTTGACTGGACACTAAATCTATTAGCCGTAAATCCAGACAGGAATAAAAGGTATATTTATGAATTATTGAATTCATAAACTTTTTTTTAATTTAAAAATTGTATTATTGAAAATTAACAATTTTATGTCACACTGGTACCACAGCTCTACACAGAACAGGCCTCTTGTACACATGGTATTCCCCATTTTAGGCATTGTGATAATCGAGACTTAATGACTCATGAGCTCAAGAATCCCCAACACATGAATGTTGTCTGGAAATGTTTGTCTGATGATTCCTGCTGACAAGAACGCAAGTCATGGCACTCTTGGTTTCTCAAGAACCCAGCCAGAAATACACACATTAGACCAAATTAAACATCATTGGGTGTGACTGTCTTGGTGCTTTCCTATGTACAAAGGGTTCAAGCTTTAATGGTTAGTTAATAAATCGATTGACAGAGAAACCAATCTGCAACTATTATATAACTTTCCAAGCAAAAACACCAATAATTCTCTGGTTCCAATGTTTCTAGTGTGAAGATTGCAGCTTTTCTCTTTAAAAAAAATACATTTAGGTTTTGGACTGCTGCTTCAATAATACAAGACATTTGAATACTTTAACTTGTGCTCTATCTAGGAAAGTGTGTTTCTGACATGTTATGGACTAAACTATTAATTGATTAATCAGGGAAATAGATTTAGTCAGATTAGTACAGTAAATATCCATTATTTTCATTGTGGTAAAAAATTAACAATTATTTTCTTGAATAAATGCTTAATAAAAGTCAGAAAATGGTGAAAAATACCAGCAGTCCAAAACTCAAAAGATATTCATTTAACAGTGATATAATAACCGTAAAAACCAGCAAATCCGCACTTTTAAGAAGATGGAAATTGAGAGTGGCAGTTATGTTTGATAAATTAGCCTACTAATGATTAAGTCATTACGAAAATAGTTACCAATTAACTTTCTGCGAATCAACTAACTGACTGATCATATATAATCAAAACAAGTATTGCAGTCCCACCAGGGGTGCTGTCATATCAAGATATTAATATTATACTGATATGTATCTCAGTTTTACGTTTTAACAGTCCTGCTATGATAAGCGAAAGCTATGACTGACGGTAGACTTTACTAAAGTACATGAAGCATTTAAGCCCTACCTGCCAGCACCTTAACATTCACATCTACAGTTACTACTGTCACTATTACATGCCTTTAAAACAAATACCACCCACTGTGGTACCTTTACAGTTATCAAAACGTGCTGCCATCTGATAGACATCAAGTCAGACATCTCATAGTCAAAGTATGGATCATACTTCTGTATAAAATTACAAAAACCAGTTTGTCAAAAGAGACATCAAACTTCTATGGGGGAGCTGAAGTCAGACAAGAGCTGCATAGTGTAAGTTACTTCAATAGCACTTCGGCATTTACCAAAATTAGCTAGGTCACCGTCAATCAGCTACATATTCAGGTCAGACCTCGTGTGGTTATCCCTGAAGAAGTGTGTCAGCATGAAATGGAGCACAAAACAAACAGCAGCCGACTTCTCTGTGCATGTTTCTGTCCATGCGGCCCCTCGGTTAAAGCTCCTTTGTTCAACACACTGACAGTATCTGTGTGAATTACTAACACAACAGTAAAGCGAGTGATAGGTGCAGGTTTTTCGAAATACTGCTGATAAAAACGCTTTACCTTGGGTGTTAACGTTTTCTCACGGCTGTGACGGCGCCGTGGGAAAACGTTAACACCCAAAGCAGACTACCTTTCTACCGTTGCCAAAGCTAACAAACCTGAGGTACACGTTAGCGCGTTATCTTAGCCTCAACTAACGTTACCTACAGCAGGACAACATCAAATCTCCGCCGTTTTACTTACACGGTCGTTTCACTTGGTCACTAGTCGCACATTCGGGAATTTGCGTAAATCGAGGGCCATTATCCTATAACTGTCATTCGCATCCCCGGCTGCTTTTCCGCTGAACCATCCTCTCTGCCACCGGACCCGGCGGGGACGATGATGATGATGATGATGATGCTGCTGAGTGCGGAGGGGCGAGACTGACTGGATCGCTTCAGTATGTTGTTGTGGCTGACAAAGAGAAAAGCGTACTGCGCATGCTCGGAACCAACTGTCATACGGAGAGCTCTCACTTGATTGGTAGGTTGTCTGAGTTCGTTTGGTGCAGCTACTGTTTTCATTGTAACCTTTTAGTGAAATTGTATTTTAGCTGCTATTATAACAGGTGCGTTTTAATATGTATATAGGCTATATGAACATAAACTTAAATTGACCCCCCCCCACACCATGAGTTATATTAATATATATTATAGTGTTCCCAACCTTTTTGGCGTTTGACTCCTGATCCAGCAATCCCTCGAGGTCCTGACCCCAAGGGGAAGAACCACTGTATCTTATCACTGGCATGTTAATACTGATGTATTCATTTATAACCAAAATGTTATGTTGAAGTTGATTGAAGTGTAGATCATTTTAACTGGGGAGGATAATCTATAAATCCCATATATTTAATAAACTAAACATTTGTTTTTCATGTAAAATAGCCTATTTATCGGCAAAGTAACTAGTCACTACAGCTATCACTATTGTGGAGTAAAAGGTACAATATTTGAATCTGAACTGTAGAGTAGTAGAATTATAAGTACAAGTATAATACAAGCAGTTGAGTAGGCCTACATTTAGTTAGTTATATTCCACCACTCATCTTCCATATTCATATATAAATTCATGAAATAATCATTACCCCAAAAACAAAACGTGGTCAGACTTAATACTTTATTAGCAGTGACAACAATACAAAAGACATAGAATTTTACAAATGTATATATTTACTGAAACAATCTTATTATTGGTCCTTAAAGGTAAAACGGTGCAGACTGCAAAGGAACATCTCAGCTATAGCACATAACACATAACATCTCCCTGCATCTCTCTCTCTCTCTCTCTCTCTCTCTCTCTCTCTCTCTCCACACACACACGCACACACACACACACACACACACACACACACACACACACACACACACACACACACACACACACACACACACACACACACACTTCTAATCATCCTGACAGCAGATGCCCATAATGCAGGCCTCACACAGGGACGCCTCATGAGGTTTGGTCCAAACCTTGGTAGAGCCTGCTGATGAGCCGCCATCGTCGTCGTCGTCCTCATCTTCGTAGCAGTTCTTCCGGATTTTTCTAAACAGCCTGAGCAAGGCTTCTTCCACCTCTTTCTTGGAAAAACCAGGGAGGTCAAACTCATCATCTTGGCAACGGCGACAGGCCTGTCCAAAGGGCCGCATGATGACTGTCCCACGGTCACCCCGCAGCCGGTAACGGAACAACACCACCACCCGTGCTGAAGGCCAGATCTTGTTGCAAGATGAACACTGAAAACTGTTGAGAAATTAGAAGACAATAAATGAGAGTCATAGCTTCTCAGTGTTGATGGAATTTAGGCATTCTCAGATAAGCAGCGTTTCCTGCAAGTTATGACTATTTTTGAAAAGTTAAAATAACATTTAAATTTAAAAGGATCAATCTTCCCATAACTTTGTTGGTTATCCTGTTTTCCTAAGTCACCATAAAGCAGGATAAGTGCAGTCTTTACCCAGGTTGCAGTAACAGGTTTTTCCACAGAATGACACTGTTTTACTGCACATGACCTTATTTTATGACACCATCATCATGTGATCGGTCATGGCAACAGGAATGAGTAGAAAGCACAACAAGACATCCTGCTGTCAGCCAACTACTATTGTTAGAAAAACTGAAACTCTGTCGACACTTATTACAGTACAGCACATTTTTATCCTCCTTGATCTGAATGTTTAGTAGCCTACTGTGTATGGTTTAAAGTTATATATATTGATATTTTGACAATATATAACAATACATACTGTCCATAGGCACAGTGGCTGTAGATCTTCCAGCCTCTTTTCCTCTCCTCCTTGGTGACGATGTTTGTCTGGCTGTAGCTGAAGTTAAGACTCCACTGGTCTCCATAGTCCAGCTCATTGTCATCGTACAGCAATTCCTCAAATGTTTCCCTCCACAAGGAAGGAATCCAGTCTGCACAAGTACAAATAAAAAA
This sequence comes from Zingel zingel, assembly GCA_023566125.1. Taxonomy (NCBI): domain Eukaryota; kingdom Metazoa; phylum Chordata; class Actinopteri; order Perciformes; family Percidae; genus Zingel; species Zingel zingel. The sequence goes on along the minus strand of CM042330.1, from coordinate 16,014,634 downwards.
AATGCTTTACATTCAGTAACTTATGGTTTCTCTGTCACAGCACTGACAAAATAGCAGACCTCCGGGGTAAATGACCAAACTCTCAGCAGGAACCTTGGCAATTGTTCCGAGTCAAAACATTTTTTGTCAAGCCTGCTTCTTCAGATTAATAGCCTACTATCTGAATTAATATCACGTAAAATACATGTAAAAGATGCTTAGCCTTTATATAGCCAAATATGAACACTAAATATTGACGTTGCATAATGGTCTCAATTTATGAAAAATAAATATTGCATAGCACCGAATTAAACTGCATATTAACGTATTACACACACACAAGAAAAAAAGCCACTTTGTGTTACCTGTAGATCTGCTCATGTTGTTCGGTGATCAGACACTTAATGAGCTTCTGGTAGATGAGATGAAGCGACGTTTGACTTGTGAATATCGCTCTGCAGGCAGTCTATTTAATATCAGTTAGCAGCTGTTAGTCTGGAAAACGAAACTTAACAACATACTTTCATTTTCCATCTGGCTTGGAACGGTGTGATTCAGTATGAGGGGCCGTTTGGGCCATTTTTGAGGAACACAAAGCAAAAGCACATACTCTTTTCATACTTACTTTTACTACACACACTACTTTTTCTCACAAAAACGTGTCTGTGTGCGAGCTAAAGTTGCAACCTACAATTCAAATTGGCCTTAGGGAAGTCACTTAACCCTAAATTGCTCCTGATGCTGCCCCATCTGTGTGTGTGAATGGAAGTTGCTTTAGATAAATGTAATATAGGCTAATGTATTATTTAATTTTTTTTAATCTATAGTCCTTATTTCCTGTTGGTTTATGCTCAGTCAGAACCTACAGTTATGACTACAGTTATGACTGAGGGCAGAGGCTGCCCCCTCTCAGTACAGAGTCACTGCACAACAGATCAGTCATTGTATGGCTATTGGCATGAACTGGCGAGTTCAAAGGTTGTTGTTTTTTCTCGAAGGGGATAGAGTTTGCGAACAGCAACACACAGAGAATGGAAGGCGAGGGACATCAAGCGACGCTAGATGTGCAGCAATTATCCTGGAAATGGACTGTCGTTGATAGACTGTTTACTCAGATGGATCAACATAAGTACATTTCCAGGATAATTGTCTGACATCCAGCGTGTGAGCCACGCACCGGATTTCCATCGCCTTCCATGTGTTGCCATTCTCAAACTCAGAAAACCGTCCGCACCTTCTAGAATTAAATAGCATATTAATGTATTACACACACAAAAACCTGTACCTGTACTTGTTTGATGATTTGATATTTGATGAGCTTCTGGTAGATTAGATGAAGCGACTTGTGAATGTCGCTCTGCAGACAGTCTCTGTATTTATTATCTGTCAGCAGTGGTAATTCTGGAAAATAAAACAAATGTTGAATACGGGTAAAGTAGGACACTTTCTGATAATTTTCCTTCTGCGTCATTTTTAAGAATGATCCAAATGTCTTAGCCCCTCATATAATACTATTTTAAAGAGCTCTACTATATGGACGGAAAAAAAGAAAGCAACACAGGATCTATTTGATATTTTCCCCAAGCCACATTTTCCATATTTCCTTATGCTTATAATAATGAGATTGTCCTGTCCATTAATGTCCATTTATTTTATCAATTGCTGTAGTTTTTTGTTTAATTTACAGTGACAACATTGCAGGTGATAACACATCCCAACACACTGAAGTTCAGTTCAGGTCACTTCAGTAGGGGGCAGTATAAGACAGCTGGTTGTTCCACACAGACCACATGCTAAAGTGGACCATCTTTTGGTGCACAGTGGAAACAAGTACTATTTTAGGAGTCCTGGGATTTCTAGTCTCGCATTGCCAGACTTTACTCCACATCGCTATGGGATTTCCCACCAGCCACTGCCTATTTCTCAGAAGAAGGCAAACTGGATCAGCTTTCCATTGGTATTATATTAAGTAAATATACTTAATATATAACTGAGTACTGGAAAACTGGAGACCATTAGGGTCATACTGATGAACTGATGAAATGTGATCTTTAATGTATCTCTATAGCCCAGAGGACCCAATTTTGCCATGTCAGAATAAAATATGAAAATGTAGGATAAAATAGTGTCATTAATATTAAACAACCTGCTGCTCAACAAGTTTCCCAGCTGAAAAGAAAGAAGATGGCCGGGTTGCCTCAGTTGGTAGAGCAAGCGCTAGTATATTTAGAGGTTTATGCCTCGATGCAGAGGTCCAGGGTTTGACTCTGACCTGTGACGATTTCCTGCATGTCTCCCCACCTCTCTCCCTTTTCTCACCTGCCCTGTCCATTAAAGGCGGAATAAGCCCCCAAAATAATCTTAGAAAAAAAGAAAAGAAAGAAGAATCAACAATAAAATGAAGTTGAAGTTTCACCTGTACGTCTGTTTGTACAGACGTACAGGTGAAACGTCTTCATGGTGACCATGCAGGTACCAGGTTGTTTGAAACAGGTGCCTCCATCAAGCTGTGTTTAAACTTACACCTCGCCAGTCCTGTTCACCTTCTTTTGGCCTGCAAATTAAGTCCATGGAAATGTAAAGCCCAAGTTATTAGTGCAAACACTTATCTGTGTCACCTTTCTACTTTGAAAGACAGTCAAACTGTTTTTGATCTCTTGTTGTAACTCTGGGGTGCTTTTCACACCTAAACCTGTTTTAGGACATCATTAATTACTCTGCATGCGTGGTTTTAAGTTTAACCACATTATTGATATTTAAACTTTCCGTAAGAGCCTAGAGTGCCCCCTGAGGTCCCCTAGCACAGCCATCCTGCCTGGTGAAGTTTAAAACAAAGCTCAAGTCCAGACCTGTAATATGTCGGACCTAAATTGTTCCAAATTTTTTATTTTTTATTAAAGAAATATCTTACTAAGAATCAGTAGCTTTTATTTCAAGCTAATTATTATGAATTAGTAGTTGTAAAGGTAGTAACAATAATCCATGCCAGTCTTTGAGCGGACATTGTAGTAACAGCATGATGGTGTCAAGCTGGTTTGATAAATCAGACCCTTGTTTACTCTTTTAAGTTCAGTTTGTCTTTGTATCCTTTCTGTATGCACGGTGTTTCCTGATTAATCATTAACATCATGTCAAGACAGTTGTAATAATAGCATCAGATTGACAACACCTGTCACAGGTATGTAGTGACGCTGTCAGTCCTCTCTCTCTCTCTCTCTCTCTCACACACACACACACACACACACACACACACACACACACACACACACACACACACACACACACACACAGTGTGTCTCACTATCTTTGTGGGGGCCCATCATTTACATAATGCATTCCCTAGCCCCTTACTCTAACCTTAACCATCACAACTAAATGCCTAACATTAACCCTTACCCTCACCCTAACCATGACCTAATTCTAACCCTAATCCTAAAACCAAGTCTTAACCCTCAAACAGCCCTTTAACCTTGTGGGGTCCAGGATTTTGCCCCCACAAAGCTGTCGGGACCCCACAAGTATACTGTATTCCCGGTTTTTGGACCCCACGAATGTAGTTAAGCAAGAACACACACACACACACACATACTTACTTACTTTAAATGAACTGTGGGACTTTCCTTTTACCTGAGTTGTTTACTGTTCATGATGATGCCCCACCCAGTACTAAAAAACTGATTGTAATGCTTGTCAGAGTTTCTTGACAGGGTCTCGAGCTCTGCTCAAAGCAGGAACACACACACACACACACACACACACACACACACACACACACACACACACACACACACACACACACACACACACACACACACACATTTAATAACACACACATCATGCAGGTGTGTCAGGCTCATTAGATCTCACTTGTCAATGATTATTTGGGTGTTATCTTTGGGTAATGGGAATTATGTAATCAGGTATCTTAGTTACACCCACACACACCACATTCACTTTATTGTTTTACTTTTTGAGGATCATATTTTACTTTCTCTCTCGAAGAATTAATTTGCAGGATCTTGATCTGTGAGGAAATAAAGGACCCGCACACAATGCAGACCAAAGAAACCAAAGGTAAAATGTCATTATATAGTGGGAGGTAATGGGAATGTAGTGCCGTCTCATTGGCATGAGAGTCCATATACACACACAACACTGCCAACCCCCTCACACACATACATAGCAACCCATATACTGTATAGTGTTAAAGTGGACGTGTGTGCACCTTTCTTCCCAGCACAGTAGTGTAAAGATGACCTCAGAGCCCCAGGCTCCAGAGAGTCACCTTATACTCAGGTGTGACATTACAGTGTAAGAAAAGCATGCTGGGAAAGCTCACAGGGCCACAGAGATGCATGTTTAAGATAGATAAAGAATAGAGAGACTAGACAAGAGCAGACTCACAAAGTATTAACTTTCTAAAGTACTGAAGTAAATTCCTGCTAAGTTATTGGTGAATTTGATACTGAAGCTGTTTTGGAGGCTTGTGGTAGCCCAACACCTTAGTAATGCATAATACATATTGTCAACGTTGAACTCTCACAGCCATGTCAATAAAGCTTGTTTGAATTCAAATCGTAATGCACTCCTCTGCCAGGCGTGTTGAGATGCAGGCCAGGATTTAGCTGCTGCCTGGACTCTGCCTGAACCTGTACACCTGTTCCATGGCTGCCAGGTGACTCAGAGAAGGAGGACAGGGAGAGAGAGCAGAGCTAGTGAGAGGAAGACAGAGAGAGAGGTGGGGGGAGGGGGGAAGACATTGTGTGTGTGTGTGTGTGTGTGTGTGGGGTGGTGGGGGGGGAGACATTGGGTGTGGTAAGATGCCTTGAGCAAATTCCTTCGAGCGGCCGCACCCTGGGTTTCAGCGTCTGTATACCTGCTAGTGTTTGTTATCAGAGATTGTTCATGTAAGCAGACACTCTGTCTCTCTATTGGCACTCATACTTCTTTCATGGGATATCATTTCACACACATAGTATAGCCTATGCTTTATTATTGCACACAATCATAGTCTACTTGTCATACTCACACAGCCGTATGCAAACACTCAACTCTCATTTCATATCTCTGTCAAGCTGAGAGTTGCACGTTTGCATGAATTAAAAGAGTAAACAGGCAATGTGAGAGCCCAGAAACATGGCTCCTGCAGTTTGAGTTTACAGCAGGAGCTTACAAGGTGCATTCAAACAGGAGACACACCCTTACGAGTAGGACTGAACACACAATCAGATTCACGCGTGCGTGCGTGCGTGCGTGCGTGTTGCTATCAGAGGGCTATGAAACAAGGTGTGTTCTATCTGATAGACATGTTTCAGGACAAAGGACGGCAAGTGCACACACACACACACACACACACACACACACACACACACACACACACACACACACACACACACACACACACACACACACACACACACACAGTGTGTATACTTTTTCCTGTATTATGCCTTGTTTTAATGTCATGGTTGCTGCTGTATTCGAATACATTGAGTGACACACAGAGGGGTAGATTGAGAATCTAAAAGAGAGGTAGTAAAAAGTAAATTAAAAAAAAGACAAATAAAGAGAGTGAAACAGACAAAGGGTTAAGATTGAAGACATTTTCTTCAAATTATACAAAATAAATATGTTGGAATTAACTCGCCCAAGCAGAAAATTCAGAAACATATTAAATAGTGTGAGAACAATCTGCTAACTCCAGTATCTACAAATGATGGTTCATATTAAGGACATATAGTGTCTTAGTAATGACCTGCACTATCACTTCATGGCCTTTAGAAAAACAAGCTTCCCAAATCCAGCCCATAAAAAAACTGAGCAGTGAAGCCTGTAGCAGAAGATTCATATAGAAAGGGGAACTGCTGGATCCTGCTGATTCAGTGTTTGACATGGAGAAAAACAGCAGGTGACTCATTTACATAATGTTTCAGTGGGGAACATAGTCTCCAAAGAAACCAAAGTGAGCCTATAACTTTTGCTAAAAAGGGGCAAATTATTTTGGGATAATGGTAAAAGCTCAAATGCAGAGCACAAAAAGAGCACAAAAGAGTCATACTAAGTAGGCTGTAGCAGCAGAACTGCTGAGTGTATTTAATTGAGAAAGTGTGCGTTTTATTGACTGTGAATTATTTCATTTGTATGAGGAAGAAATGAAATAATGCAGGTTTAAAGGTCCTATGACATGGTGCTCTTTGGATACTTTTATATAGACCTTAGTGGTCCCCTAATACTGCATCTGAAGTCTCTTTCCCAAAATCCAGCCTTGGTGCAGAATTACAGCCACTAGAGACAGTCCCACAATGAGCTTTCCTTAGAATGTGCCATTTCTGTGTCTGTAGCTATTAAGGAGGAGAGAGTGGGGGGCAAGGTGGAGAGTGGGGATGTGGCCTTGACCAACTGCCACTTTGCTCGTTTGAAAGCCATGATGCCTCTCTCTCATGGGTGGACAAAATTCTCTGGGTGGGCAAAGCAGAGAAAGGGGAGGTAACCTTTCTCCTTATGAGGTCATAAGGAGCAGATTCCAGATCGGCCCATCTGAGCTTTCATTTTCTCAAAGGCAGAGCAGGATACCCAGGGCTCGGTTTACACCTATCGCCATTTCTAGCCAATGGGGGACCATAGGCAGGCTGGGGGAACGCATATTAATGTTAAAAAAAACTCATAAAGTAAAATTTTCATGCCATGGGACCTTTAAACTGCTGCCTGACACTTCCAGATAACTTTAGTGTCAACCCATCCAGTACACAGTAGGGATGACATCAGTAAGCAGCAGGTAGCAACAAGGCAACAATATAAAGTACAAAACGACAAGATAAGGTGCCAAGATAAAACCAGTGCAAAACAGCGTAAAGACAAGACAGTCTAAAGAGTGAGTGCTATGAGGGTGATTTATTGGAACAATGGGTTGGCTGTTGGCCCACATTGGCACATGTAAAGAGTTTTGGGGCTAGATAAAACACCAGTTAGCAGCCATGACATAAAGGCCAACACTTTTGAAATATGCCACTGGGAGTGAGCTTCCAATGGTCTTCTGTTCTCAGTGATAAACGGGTTTGGGAGGAGTCACACCGGTGGGAAAGCCCTGCCTAACAGGAGTTATCCCGCTCCTTCCTCATTCTGCTCTGTGCCGTATAGTGGCGGTGGCTCTGGAGGATCACATCCCGCCGAGTGAAGCACTCAGCCCGGGCCTGGAGTCCGTGTGGCCTCGCGTCTCCTTTCTTCGCAGGCTGGCAGTGGAGGGTGCACAAAGGAGGTTTGGGTGGAGTTGTAGCCCGATCTGAGGAATGTGACGCGCCGACGGGAAGGGAACGCATGAACATCGGCGGTTTCACCGGGCAGAGAGATAGTCTACCCGTCGGTACAAAGAGAGGAAACAAGTTCTGCCGCAAAGTTAGGAGGTATGGAGTGGAAATAAAAGTTTGTAAGTGCAAAATGGGACAAAAGAACCATATGTACAGAGGGTCTATTCTATTCTATTGTGTTCTGTCCGGTTTTATTTTTTAGGCTACTGTAATGTAGCCTATCCTAGTACACTATTATTTACTGTGTTTTATTGTAATTCTAATTCATACTTTATACTTATTATTTATTATTTTATTCTTGTTGTATATTGCTTTATTCTATTATATTGTGTCCTGTTTTATTATCCTCTATCCTTATTTTCTGTTCAATTGTGTCCTGTACTGGTTTAATATGTCCTAGTTTTGTCTATTCTATTCATTACTTCATGTGGGTGGAATAAAAAAGTGAAATGCTGGTTACTTTCCTCACCCGCAGCCTGAAGTTTATAGATTAAGTCATCCAGGTACCTGCAGCTGTGCATTGCAAAACCTGAACAGTATTGTTATTGTCTAAGCACACAGAAGGCTGGCACTGACAAACTTTGCTGCTCTTTCTCCTGTCCTTTGAATACATTCAAGAAAGAATACTTTTTTTTGACTGTTTTGACTGTGTAGATTTCTGTCTGCACTGCATTGTAGGGAAGTAGGGGTAATAAATAATGCCTTTTACAAGCATGTCTAATACATCGGTTACACAATGCCCTGTACAGATTGCAGATCATGTCATTAGGCTAACTTGACATGCCTCTAATTTAAAGATAATTGGTGAGGTAATACAAAGTTATTGTCCTCTAAGCATGGAGCCTTGTGTGTTGAGCAAGAAAGACACCCTGCACATGTCGTCGCCTACATACTTTGATCTATAGACTCTCATAGTATCTTTATCACACACACAGATCAATTTTGTTTGCAGCAATGACCCAAACAAGTAAAGTTTTCATTCAAACTTTACCTTGACAGGCTTTGCCTTGATTCAGTCAAAGTGACTCATTGGATAGGAATAATCCAACATGTGTTTGTAATTTGAGGGGAAAAGTTTGTAGTGCAAGCCTTTTTTGTGGCCCATCTCTGCATGTGTGCTTCTTATTATAGATTTCATCTTGTCACACTAGCCATATGGCCAGGGCTGCATCACATTCATAGCTTTGTTTGCATTGTGTGTGTTACAAGGGATCATTGTCTGTGGTAGTAATTCATGTATGAGCAATATCAGCTTCTGGGGGAGTGAATAAACAAAGTAGAAGCATTTTTATGCTTTTATTGTTGGGTTTTCCACTCAAGATAACCACAGACATCTTAAGGCAGTTGGAACAAATGACGAGGACCTTAGTGGACCTGTTTTTCTAGCAGCGCTGCTATGTAAAACCCAGCTAGAAAAAGGGAGGATAGGTGCTGCCATTTGTCCACACATACAGTATACATTAACCTGACCTTGAGCTGTCTTTTGTGATTCAACAGTCACCCTGAGGTGTGATGTTGTCTACAGAAAGACAAGTTGTGCTTTGTGTTTGCTCTTATCTGTGTTTGTGTGTTAATTTTCCGAAAGTGGCATTGAAAGGTCCTGACAGGAGCATCAGGAGATGAGTGGCTCATCCCTCCAAACCTGTTTTCAGGTATTCTTTTATAACTGCATTCACACCGAATTATTGCACAAAATGAATCGACCGAAGAGCTAGATCAAGCATAGTGCTTGTTTAGTGAGGAGTGTTCAGATGCGTTTGTGTGAGACAAGACAGAAAACTGAAAATATTTTTTGGAGTTTGTACTTGATAGTTTGTGTCTCCTCAGGCTTGTTTCTCTATTTACATGTTGAGACAGATAAAAAATGTTCTTCTCTCAGCTCTTCGCTTATTATTTCTCTCGCGCTTCTGATGGCAGGAATGCTGAGAATGAGCCATTCACATGCTCAGTGAGCAAACATTGGGCACATCAGCATAGTGGGTTTATCAGCCTTGAGGAGCTGCAGTCGATTGCTGCCTGCCTACACTGTGGTGGTTTAGTGTTTCAAACTGGCTTTGTTAATGGTGCATTTAGGGCAGGCTGGTCCTTGTGTGGGTAACAGAAAGGGTTATAACTAAGGGAGTAACAGAGAAAGTAAGTTCCCTATCATCATGTCACTATCTACTGTTTAATGCTTACTGAAGTTGCTATAACAACAAACAAAGCCGCAATATTTGTTTGACTATCCGAGCAGTCAGCCAGGTGAGGTGCCATGCATCTTACATTGTGTTATTCTGTTGCTTCATTCTGCACTAACCCAGATGTCAGGAGGGTGAATGAGAAACCCAGGGCTCTGTTTAGTGCAAATGCGCTCTTGAGTCACCCACTTAGCTGAGCTGATGATGGGATAACATACATGTGACAAATAAAAAAAGTGTTTGCTTGATAGCTCATATTCAACTCAGGGTCCATTTGTATTGGTTTGCTGTGTTCCTCTACGGTGGAGTTAATCGATAATGAAAATTAACGTTAGATACACCACTCTTTATTTTTGTAACTGAAAGCCACTGACAGCATTTCTAACTATTTCATAATTTGAAAAACACTCGCTGTGTTTTTGTTTGTGGCGGTTGTTGTGTTGCCACACATGGTAGATGACTTTTCTGAGGTTTAAACATTATGACGAGCACAGGCAGGTGCACATCTCTCAGTTCATGGCTGTTATCACAAGTCCTCAGGTATACACGTAACTGCTGCCTCAGCACTATTCACTTGTGTACAGATCAAGCCTCAGGCGGCTAGATTTCTTTAAAAAATAAAGAACAAAACAAAATGCATCAAAGTAGTTGTGATTTTTCCCATTTTAGAAACTTGGCAGGAATAAAATTATTCCATGCAGGCAACGTGTGTGTCTAACACGACTCCCTGCCCACTATGGAACTTTTAAATGGGAACAGCACATCGCAAAGGCCCAATTTCTATGGCTCAAACTGAGTAAGGAAACAGGATGTCATCCATTTTGCCAGCAGATGAATCACCACAGACATTTATGTTGCAAGTTATCCCCAGGCAAGGCCAGGCCGGGCTACCCGGTGACTCACCAGGCCTCTGAGTAAACCAGTGTCTCCAAGTGATTGCAGGTTAGGACTTGGGGCCCTTTGCTATCACCCCCGATCTCTCAAGTGTGTGTGGAAGTTTGCAGAAAATACGTCACACACACACACTTCTAAAGCAGGTACAACCTTACAAAACGTCTGCTCACCCTCCCACTCCGACCCCAGGTTAGCCAGGCTGTCAATCAACCATAGTTCCTAAGACTGTACGTTTCCATGGTGATACAGTATAAGACACAGTCCAAAACACTTCCGGTTTCAACCACAGCCGCAATGTGCAGAAGGAACACATGTATATTCCTGATATTAAAGAGTTTCACCAGCTTACTTTGGATACTGAAATAGTTTGTTAACCCAGATCTCCCCCATCAGATGACCCGTCCAGTGTGCAGCTGTCAGCACCACATTAAATATCAATGAGGGGGTGTCCTGGCTGGCTCAGCTGCATAATAACACAGGACTGTGTATCTTTCAATCACAGAGTCCAACTATAAAATGAGTTTATGGTGAACAGAAGACAGAAAATGATGATGAGTTGGGGTTAAGTATTTTGTCTAAAGAAGTTACAAACTATGTCTTTGTATTGTTTATTATTGTCCAAGGTCTTCTAGTCAAATATTATATGACATACGTTGTCAACAGTTATTTTAAGTTCAGTGTGCAACATTTACTTTGTATTTGTATAATATATGTATAATAAATATAATTAAATATTAATGGCAATAATAAAAACAAACCATCAACCTCAAATTATTAATTAATGATTCATAGAAGAACCTGAACTGACTGCATTCATTTGCCTTGTAAACTTAGAAACGTGGCCCTCGGCTGGACATTTTTTTTTTTCTGGGGAGATCTGTCACAACTATTAACTCCTGCCAGAGTATAAGCATGTGGTATTGTGTGCCGGTTAAGGTGTGCATACTTGTTAAACTTACTGCACAGCAGTTTGACTCAGCAACAATAGACTCTTTGTGTAAGGGGTTATAGATAATCTTTCTACTTGTGTATCCTGACATAAAGCATTCTTCCTCTCACCACCCTGAGGAATATTTAGTTGAATTATGAGTATTGTATATCACTGATGGAAGACCAGTGTCTCATCTAGTTGCAACTACAAAAGCAATGTGATTAAACACATGGCAATATGTAACTGTTTTCTCTAAGAAACCTGTAATTGTATTTCTCTAAAACACTCAAACAAACTGTACAGACACCTGAACAAATAAAAATATTAAGTTGATAAGAGCATTGTGCATCACATTTTTAAATGTTTTCTCTCACTGAGCTTTTCTTTCTTTCTGCACAGGTTTAAATTCTTCCTCCCTTATCTCTCCTCACCCAGGCCCTGACCTTTGACCCCACCCCTCTCTCCAACCATGGCACATCGATCTCAGAGTTCATCGATTGGCGAAAACCCTCTCGACCCAAACTACCTGCCCCCACATTACCGTGAGGAGTACCGCCTAGCTATTGATGCTCTGATAGAAAATGACATACAGGTAACACTACATTTTTCTACTTGTGTGTTTTTATGTGTGTATGTAATGGATATTTATTTAAAATACTTGAAAAAGACGGATACATTGGTTTAATCGGACTGATCTCATGAAATGGCGTATGTATGACATGCCAATTTGTATGCCATTATTGACGTGTTATCAAGACGCATACTTGCTTTTTAGCGTGCTTATCAACGCAGTTTGGCCTCCATTGAGTTACATTACCTTGTGATTGTGTGTGAATTGACGCCATAGCAAGTAGTATGGAAGGGCGAAAATCCGCGTAGGGAGGTTGGTCAGGGTGGTGGATGGGTAAAACACAGGACTTTCACCCAGGAGACCGGGGATCGTGTCCCACGTCACGTTTCCTAATCTCAACCCTCGCTTTGTTCTTTTACTAAATCCAATCCCTTTGTTCTTTTCCTAAATCCAACCGGTTCTTCTTTTACTAAATCCAACCCCGTTGTTCTTTTCCTAAACCCAACCCGCGTGTCACGTTTCCTAAACCCAACTGTAGCTTTCTTCTCGTGATAACACACCAAGTGGCGTGTATGTTTACGTCCTCTGTATACAGCGTAGACATACACGCGGATAGCTCAAAATGCGTACAGATAACACGCCACTTGGCTTAAGAAAGTGGGCGTGTATGTTTACGTGAAGTCATGATGTCATGTTGGTTTAATGATGTCATGAATTTGAGTGTGTCTCCTGTCACAACAGGGTTACCATGAGTTCCTCCAGTCCGCGGATGTGGTCGGTTTTTTGGCACAGTCGGAAATTGAATTCATTAAGTCAACAATCCAGACGCCCAACCAGACCTCCAGCGTCCCAGAGCTTACATACCATGAGGGATGTCAGGATGCAGATGGCTCCTCCGACACCTACTGGCCTATGCAGTCGGACCTGGCTGCCCCAGGGCTGGACTTGGGCTGGCCGCTGCCACAGCAAAGCTTCATGGGGCCCACAGAGGTCACCACTCTAGTCAACCCCTCCGACCCAGACATGCCAACCATCAAGCAGCAGGCCAGGAGACTCATTAAGAATGCACGCCAGGTAAGTGAAAGGCAGAGATATGAAACTTAAACCTACATATCAGGTTCGCTTTCAGCAGGTAATTCTGAAAAAAATGGCATCTGAGGATAAGATCAAAGCATTCTACGTACATAAATTCCAACCTATTATAGTGCGCGTATCGCGTAGCGGTGAAAAATGCTACCAATGCCTTTGTTTCTACGCACATGCCATACTTTTTCATAGCTAATCTAAAAGTGGATGGGTGGGAAACCTACGATGTAATAAATTAACACACCGTTTCTTACTACCATATCAGTATTCTCTCATCTCATTGTTAGTTTAATCTTACTTTTTATCTGCCACTGCCAACTTTGCCACCACTCCCTTGCATATGACTTTCTTACTGGCAGGCCTTTAGCTAAATTCAAAATATAATTAACACAAAATGAACAGGCCAAATGTCAGGCAGTCAAACCTGTTGATGTGGGCTGTGTCATTGTCTGTCCTCCATTTCTGTCTTTGTGTATAGAGTACATGTTTGTCTTGTTTACTGTAACAACATTAAAAGTGTGACTCTCATACCAGTGTTCTGGCATACCAGTGTTTCAACACGCATTTAGAAGACAGGTTCTGAGACAGGAGTCATTCATCTTTCTATGCCATGTGTATTGTGTAAATTTAGGAGAGATTAACGTACATCCATCTATCCATCCATCTTCGTCCGCTTATCCGGTATCGGGTCACGGGGGTAGCAGCTCCAGCAGGGGACCCCAAACTTCCCTTTAACGTACATTGTATTGCTAATACACTAAGTGTAGTTAAATGCCCATTTTGTTTCAGTTATATGGTTGAGAGCATAATGTCCAAAGTTTTATTTTACATTGCTGATAAACAGCCAAGTCCAAAGTTTTCTCAAATTATGTAAATGTTCACAGACCATATTACACTGACTGAACCTTGACTAGTTTTCTTGTGTGTGCTGTTCTGCTTCAGGTTATTGCTGTGGTGATGGACATGTTTACAGATGTTGACCTTTTTGCGGACCTCTTGGACGCAGCAGCACGCCACGTTGCTGTTTATATTCTACTGGATGAGCAGGAAGTCCATCACTTTGTCTCTATGGTCTTCAACTGCAAAGTCAACTTGGACCAACATCCTGTGAGATTGCCTTTTCATTACATTTTCTCAAAAAGACTGGGCTCACTGTTGTCTATCCTTTTGGCATTAATTGTGTTATTTACTTATTTATAACACATCATTTCCACTAAGTGTGTCCATAACATGATTGAAATTTGGTTTTACAGATGTTGCGTGTCAGGACTGTGGCAGGAATAACCTATTACTCTCGTACGGGGAAATCATTTAAGGGGCAGGTGAAAGATCGTTTCCTACTGGCTGACTGCAAAGCTGTACTCAGTGGCAACTACAGGTGAGTCATTTGTTTTCATTAAATCCCCAAGACTCATTCATTCATTCTGTAAATGCCAGTACTTTAATTGCCCCCACCATTCTTTCTTATTTTCTTACAGTTTCATGTGGTCCTATGAGAAGATCCACCGCTGCATCGCCCACCTCTTCCTCGGGGAGCTGGTTGCCACCTTTGATGAAGAGTTTCGCATTCTCTTTGCTCAGTCAGAGCCTTTAGTTATTGACCCATCTGATGGAGCACTTGCTCTCTCTGACTCCAGCAGTTACTTAGGCAGCCAGTTTGGTTTAAAGAGGACCCAGTCTTTGCGTAACCCCACAGGTTACCGAAGGCAGCCTGAGATTCCTCCTGCCTTCCCCTATGGAGACTCTGATCGTAACCTTGCACTTCCTTTCCGGAGGAACGATCCATTTCGTCACACTATTGAACCTGGGGCAGGAATTACAATAGGAAAGTATTCCCAGCAACAGTTTCGTCTGCAGCAGTCGTTCCTGGAGCAGGGAAGGTCCATAGTTTCCAGGCAGATGGAGATAAGTACCAGTGGCTTCAAGAGGCACAGCTATGCAGAGGGAACCCAGGAAAACTACTCATCTTCGAGGCAATACATGAAGCACAGAGTCATGAATAATTTGGACGAGACAGACTTTCACAGGTAGTTAACCCTTTAATATCTACAACTGTTTGTAATCTGAATTATTTAGAATCATCACATGCATCACCACCTTATGTGAGAACAGTATATGTATTTACACATAACAATACATTTATAATCAAATAATTAAGAACCTCCGTATTCTCTTCACAGGGAGCAGACCCAAACTAGCCAGTACTACAATGAAGGGCCTGGGCCGGGTTCTGGCAAGGGACACTACGACAGACTTCGAGGTCGTCCTCCACAACTCTCCATTGACCAGTATTCAGATTCAAGCTTTCGCTCAGATCGGGAGCCTCCACCTGGAAACTATAATCAAGAATACTTTTCATCTGAGGACTTGAGAGGACCTGAGGGGGGCCAGGCACCTCCATTAGCTGGAAGGTATGTAGGAGATTCCACCAATAGGAGGCCAACCATAGGTCAGGCGTATGCCTGCCAGAGCTCACCCACACAGCCCCACCCACCAGAGAAGAAACCATTTGCCAAACAACCTGATCAAGAGCATGATGAAGATGCAGATGCTAAACAAGGCATGAGGAGTTGGAGAATCCATTCCTATCTTAGCACTTATGAGGACAGTGGAGAAGAAAATGTGACTCAACCTTTGGGGCCTGATGCATTTGAAGATCCTCCGCCATCTCAGCAGCCAACTGGCACTGAAAACTCAGCTCCCCGCTTTGGAATAAAGGAGCCACCGAACGTTCCCCCCAAACCCAGACCAGATATCTTGAGACCACGGTTTGGAAAGCCTATGTTACCTGAGAGCAAAAGTCAAGACTCTGCCCCAAAAACAACCAAGGATCTGCTACCGTCAGTCAGTGACTTGAAGCCATTTGTACTGGAGAAAAGAGGGAGGGAGGCTGAGAAGGAATGGGAGAGAGAGCCAGAGAGGGGTGCAGCAAGGGAGGTGGGTGTGGAGGTGGAGGTGAAAGAGACTCCAGATCTCTTCCTGTCCAAACATGAATCATTCCGTACACGGGTTAATCCACTCCTTCAACGTAACTCTCGTCTGCGTTCCTCGCTTATATTCTCATCGTCCAAGGCAGAGATGCACAGTGGTAGCCTGGGCCTAAAACCAGCCACAGAGGAAGACGACGAGTTAAACTCAGTGCGCACTTCCTCGATTGTGGCCCAGATCCTAGAGAAGAGGAGGTCATTGTCTCGTGAGCCTTTTGAGTGGAGAAAGAAGGCTGAGGAAAGAGATAAGGAGAAAGAAAGAGATAAGGAGAAAGAAAGGGAGAAGGAGAAAGAGAAAGAAAGGGAGAAGGAGAAAGAAAAAGAGAAGGAGAAAGAAAAAGAGAAGGAGAAAGAAAAAGAGAAGGAGAAAGAGCGACAGCAAGAGGAAAGGGAGATTCGATTAAAAAATGAGATTAAAGCAAAAGAAGAACCTCAGAAAACCAACGAAGAGGTAAAGACGACACCAACTTTTGAAAAATCTGATGTCACAACATCATTATCTATGAACATGAATGACCCAGCAAATAGACTGCAGTATTTCAAAGACCTGGCGGCCAAAAGAAAAGCCTCAAAAATGGAAACAGAGTCATCGCTCAAAGCTCCAGAGCCTGCTGAAAAAAAGCCAGACCTTTCTGATAAACCTCCCCTAAAACCTGCAATGACTCCAAACATCCCAGCTGTTAGTTCAGCAGAACATGAACCAAAGAAGATAGACATATCTTCAAAATTGGCAGAGCTCACTCGCAGATCTTCATTTAGTTCCTCAAAACCACCCATACTAAAGCCTTCTGCAAGCTACCTGAAGCCTTCAGAGACAACTCCACTTCAAAAAGAGGAAAATGCATCAGATGGTCAAAAGAAGGATATATTCAAGTCTCTAAAGCCCCTTCCTTCACCTAAGATCTTCAGGAGGGATCCGTTGAAGTTCAAAGGACTGAATCCCCGTCGGATCTCCTGTGATGAAGAGATTCTGACCACAGACGCTACTGATGCAGAGAAGAGTGAACTGAAAAAGAGTCGCTCTCAAAGTTCTTCAACTCTGCCACGTGATGATTCCAGGGAAGGATTGCAAAAAGTGATGGGTTCTAATACATCCATCAACACACTTGGTGAGGGAAAGGGTGAGGGGAAGACACTCGACTTCTTGAAGAAGCAGACGCAGAGGCTAAAGGGATTACTGGGGCCCAAGGATAAAGAGAAGAAATCTTCAGGAGACGATAAGGGCATGAGCACGGTCAGAGAGATCACTGAAGATATAAGCAAAAAGCTGAGTTCATCAGCTAGAGATAAAGAATCTACCACTGCCGACCAAACTACAGCCAATCACAAAACATCAACCGGCATATCGGGCCCATCTCGATACCAGGCCCCGGGCAGCTCTGTTCTGTTCAGTAGCAACCTACGAGATGACACCAAAGTCATTCTAGAGCAGATCTCGGCCAACAGCCAGAAAAACCGACTGGAGCGAGAAGAAACAGGAGGGGACAAAGAAAGTGACAGTGGGGAGAAGGGGCTGGAGGGACAGAACGCCATCAAGAAAAATCGATTTCTGCGTCCCTCAGGCAACGTCCAGGAGCGGGAGGGATTGCTGAAGAGGATGGAGAGTTTGAGGAAGGAAAAGAAGGTCTACAGCCGCTTTGAGGTAGTCTATCACTGCAAGGATGATACTTGCAGCGTGGATGGGAAAGAGATATGAACAAAGGCATAAGTAGCGTTAGGTGTGTAAACAACTTAAGTAGTAGACGTTTGAGGGAATCAGGGGTTTAGATTAAATTGCATTACAAAAAGCCAGCTGTTTAAAATATAAATCCTGTATTGTTTGAGTCAATCAGACACAGCAGTATATAGTACACTTGTGAGAGTACAGTATAATTAGAGACTTAAATATGAAAGAACAATCTCTTTGGAACTTTCTGAGCCATAAAAATGATCAGATATGTTTAAACTCATGTTTAGGTATTAAGAAATGTTTGATTTGGAATTAAGTTTGTTCATTCAGTTTGAAAATGGAAATAAGTCTATGGAAATAATATATATATATATATATATATATATATATATATATATATATATATATATATATAAACAACCATGTATATTATAATTATTACAGAAATAATTAAGTAGTTTGTATAACTGAAAGTAGTTTTTATTCCCAAACAATGAATGTTTAACATAGTGTCTGCTTTTAAACTGTGAAAATAAATTTGGTGGACAAGCTAATGTTCATTGCTTTATATATACACAATATAAGTCTAGTACAACTATGATTGCTATTGATTGTAATTCTATTTTAAATACTACTTTTTTTATTTGGTTCTACCTTTATTGGTATACTGGTTAAATGTAAGTGTCTTTAAGAAAAGCAGAACATACTTAGCACTGTCCCTCATAATATTGACAGTAAATGACAGACGAATATAGGTTCATGAACTGTTCACTGCATTCACTGTTATCCCTGTTGTTCTCTTAATAGATGGGGAATAACCTGGGATAACGAAAGATGGAGGAGCCACCTTTTATATGGGAACTATTTATGCAAGATGATCAAAAAGACCTATTGCCCATATGTGCCAACGATACTCTCAAAGTACCTCTGTGGCTCAACACCAGCCTTTCCTGGATTTCCACACAAAGTAAAACAACTTGAAAAGACAATATATAAAAATACTGAAAATAAACTGAAGTCATTGGGTTTGGAATGTGCCTATGTGCCAAGACCTGGAACTACTTTGACCTTATATGGTGACTGAGAGAAAGAAGAGTGACTCTACTTGCATTCTGGCTGCATGGGCCAATGTTTCACCTAGGAAGAAAAAAGGTAGGGCAATTTACATAAAACTGAACTTGTACAAACGTGACTGGGGGAGTAAGAGAGAGGATAAAAGAAAGACAGTACATATTGCACCTGAGGGATGGAAAATAGACCCATGCCAGTTAAAAAAACATGGCAGTGTATGACTGCATGTGTACAAGTGTTGTGTGATTCTATAAGTGTCTGTGTAGCTGGGACTTGTTTTAAACTAAATAGGAGAAAGTGTCCTTGTGGATTCATTGTGTGACAATGGCCCACCAAAGGTATTACCAAAGTTAGGACTATTATTAATCCAGAACAGAAAGCAAAGATAAGAAAATGAAGGGGAAAGGAATGACATGAATAATTGACAAAGAATTAAACGTCTGTGAGATTTTAGAGAATGAAGAGTAAGACAAAATCAGAATGTGAGAATGTGTTTATGTCTAATTCTAATGGTGAGGCAGATTTTCGATAGAAAGCTAGATAGCCTGTCGTGAACTTTACCCTCTCAACAGTGTTATGTGCCTTTCTATTAAGGTGTGGACACACTTCATAGGGTTGAAGATGTCAGATAACCATTCAGAGGGGACTAGGTTTTCATGGTTAGAGGAGTTGAGTTAAATATAAGTGTACTAGTGTTTGTCTCATGCAATGTAAATAAAAATGTAAAGCATTTAAGTTGCCCTGAATCACTTTTTTAAAAAAATGTGCCCCTGTTCCTCTGTATGTTGACTTCTAAATAAGTCTACTGCACAAAGGAAAGGAAGAGGAAAAAAGGGAAGCTACATTTTGCAGTACTGGGGCAGGGCCATGCCTCCTTTCATAAGTTACTTAACTTCTGAGACCTACGCCCTACGCAGGACTGCTAACTCCTTTGTTGGTCTGTAAACACTAGTAAACCAAAGATTTAGTTATATGGTACAGTTCCCAGGCTGCGAGCTCGACTGAGCATCAAACCATTTATTGTGTTTTTCTTTTTTACAGTACATCAAATGATTGGAGGATCGATTACTATATGGACACTTCAGGGGATTACACTGTTTGCTATAAGGGATTATATTGTACATATTAATATAAAAAGGGCTTGTTGATAATCTAAATGACAAATTAGATAGTGATCACCCTCAGTGTACTATCGAAGTGCCTTGTGTTTATTTGTAATTAATATGCAAGTATGTGGTCTTGGCTGTAAAAACGAATTGGCATTAATTAGGGGAAAATCATTTGCACAGGGGTCAACGTGTTCTTTTTTTTAAACCTCAGATAGTATTACATTGTATTTGAAATACTGCAAAAAAGTTGTTTATTAAATCTCTTTCAAACTGAAATTGATTGTGGCTGTGTGCACATAGTATGTGTGTATATTGTAGTGAAGGGTTGTACTGTTTTTATTTATAGGCTCTTTAAGATTCATAAAATAAACCCATGTGACCCATGTGTGTTTTTTTAACAATTTCACAACATTGTTGACATTTTTTTAAATTTTATTTTAGATATATGAACACCTTTATATTATGTCAATACACACTATTTCAATATTTAAGTAAGATGATAGTACCATACAGGATACTACTACTGGCACTTGAAAAACACTATTTACCAGCAACAATGTAAAATATTTCTGGTTTCATAAATACATCAAAACAAACTCATTCCTTACAGAACAGTTAATGTAAAAGCATGAAATACTTACAGAAAAGTAGCCAATGACACAGGAATTAACAGAGTTTGGTAGGCAAACATTTTACTTGGATGTCACTGGTATAAATTGTAGTTGAAGTTGTGACTAAAATTCTGTTTACATTTTTATTTTTGGTCAACTAAAGTTTTTTGCCGTACAGGTTAGGAAGGATATTGCAACACTTGGACTGATGAAACCCAGAAGCTGCCATTTATGAGATTAAAAGGTTTTCACTTGACAAAAAGTGATCAAAGTGCATCTAACGGAAATAAAACAAGAGACTGTTACCTCTGATTCTTTAAAATGACCTACGAACAGTTTTACTCCTCCTGAGTCTCTGCAGCTGTTGTCACTGGCTGCTTCTGTTTCTTCATCTCTTCTAGCTCCTCATCGAGGCAATGCAGCTGAGCCAACTTAATTTGTTCTGTGAGAATCACAGAAAAAGACCAAAGATCAAAGGGGTTGGACATGAAAAAACACTATAATAATGCATGTTCAAGAATAAACGTTTAATAGACCTTTTTCACAGCGGACATGTTGACATGTCATAGTAGGAAAAGCACAGGTGTATTCAAAATCATTAATGATGGCTGCACTCCACTTAGGAGAGGCCCTGGTATTGTGCATGCTGACTCACTGAAATAGCTTACTGGGACACTTGATGGAAATGAGCCATCGTTAAGGTTATCAATTTCAGCTGTGCTTTTCCTACTATTGCCCTGTTTACACGTACATGGTTATTTTGAAAAAATTGAGACATTTCCCTTCGTTTACACGCAAACGGAGAATTTGCCTCTGAAAACGAGTCTTTCTAAAACCTCTGGCCAGAGTGGAGATTTTGGAAATCTTTGTTGGCATGTAAACTGAGACAGCCGAGAGAGAGAAAGAGAAAGTGATTCGTTGCTGTTGTTGCTATTTTCAGGATTCTGATTCTGGGCTTGAGCTTCTCGTTACACTGCCACCTACAGGTTTGGCATGCTCTTGAGGTCATTGACAGCATATATACACGGGTACATGTAAACGAACACTTTTCTGAAAACTGACAGCTGTGCACAATATTATTTTTGAAAACGGAGAGGTTGAAATGTCCGTTTATGAAAATAGCCGGCCACGTGTAAACGTAGCATTAGACAAGTCAAAATGTCTGCTGTGAAAGAGCACCATTGCTTGCAGAAGGATGGACATAAATTATGAGAGGGTACTTACCAGCCGATAACAGTTGACTTTTTGTATTCCCAGCACTCTCTATTTCTTGTGGGAGCCTTTCTGGAGTCTAAGTTACAATTTGAAGGACAACATCATTAACAATATCAACAATGAGTCACATTTTCATCATTCTGTCTTAGAGATGTGGAAAAAAATTATAGATGTCAAACTAATTTTGATATAAAATAGATAAACTTACAAAGACAGAGTGCAGATTCTTATGCTGCTCTATCAGCTGATGAAGTTGGTTTTCAAACTTCATCCTGCAAAAACAGGGCTGACTTTAGTTCATTTCTTTTTGACATTTACAAGGTTGTTCGATAGGTTAAAAAAATTAAGTAATATATCATTGCACTGTTAATAGGTACCGCTGCTTCCGGTGTTTAAGCTTGAATTCCTGGATTTCACATCTGTACTCTTCCAGCAGTTCCTCACTTTTCTTGTTCTGCTTTAACTGCCTGCACAACACACACAACTCACTCAATACAAGATAAAAGCATCTTGAAATATAAAAGATTTCCACCAGTACCATCATTTCACCCTAGACTTACAGTGATTACTGTACATCACAGACTGCAACATATTCCTCATGACAACATTTGATCCCATATACATATATAGTAAATCGACGACAGCTAATGTGCCCTTAAGAAGAAGTCTATTACAATATTAACCTGCTGTGTGTAATGCTGGATACAGAATAACATCATCACATGATCCTTTGACAGTACACAAAAGCCATGTACTACCCAAGGATGTTGTGTATGGTACAATCAATCACACTGTATCACACATCATCACACATGAAAGTGTGCTTGCCAGGTAAATACTTGTATATGGGGATTCAATTAGTTATAACAATTAAAGCAAGCAATACAGACAACATATACAAGCATAAAAAAAGAAAAAGAACCACTGACAGGAAAAACAAAGAGCCACAAAGGCATTGAATTCAAAAGTCTTTTAAGTGAAGGAACGGAATGTTTTGTCACCAACAAATATGTGGTTGATGTCCAGGATGCAATCAGACTCTCATTAGGCTTTATAAAAACTAATTCAATGACACAGGTACATATCTTAATGTTATCATATCAAACCACCTTGGTGGAGGTGGCTCTAGTCAACATATGCTACTGAATAAAAATGCATTATTAAAATGGTACATTGTTATTAAAAGTTTAAATTGATATCAATATATTATTAGGAAATTAGGCAAAACGTCTTAATATTCAGTACAAATGGACTGAAGAAAACCAATCTAACATGTCATAGTAGATCCAAAAATACACAATTTCTCAAAGAAAAAAATATCCAGGATTCTGATAAGTTGCTACCATCTAGTGTTACATATCGCACAAAGAAAAATGTTGATGGGTCATGTTAAGACTTCAGAAAAACACACATTAAATATTATTCTTTATCTGGTTAGTGTGCAGAACTCACCTGGAACAGTCCTGCTCAGACTCCTCACACTGGAACTGCAGCTTCCTGCACAACTCTGGAGAAAAACATCACACAGCTCATTCATATGTATTGGCTGTGTATATACAATAGATGACATATTTGTTTTCAGATCTAGTCAACCAAAAATTTTAACTCTGCATGGCTTAAAATTGTCATATTTATTCAGGCCCGGATTATCCATAAGGGCATTTGGGCCAGTGCCCAGGGGCACCAACCATTCACAACCAGTGGGGGGGGGGGGGGGGGGCACCACATGACACAAGCTTTAACAATATTTTCCGTAAATGGTTATATTATTCACTTGAAATTGTTGAAAGACCATACATTACTCGTTTATGAACACTAATTTCACAATAATAATAATACATTATAAATAAATCAATATTACTTGACCACTATCACTCCCCACCAATCTGTCAGAGTTGAGTTGGTCCACAGGTACGCACAAATGTATCATTTAGTGGGGGGTTAACAATAATCAAAAGTGGCCAGTTTAACCCCCCTAAACAATTTTATCATAATGATGAATGTAAAATATTAACGGTTATGAAAAATGATAAGTGGTTGGCTTTCTTGATTCAATGTAATTGGCAAGCAAAGAAAAACATTTTTCCCACAACCCCCCCCCCTCTGGGTGAGACTTGGTTGCGCCCAACCCTTCTCCGTGTTTTCCAAGCACATAGCACGGCGCTTCGTGAGTTGTAAAAAGACCGGTCCACAGTCTGCGCTTCTTTTCCTAGAACTCGTATTTCTTTCAGAGGACTTTGTGCAATAAATCCATATTCTTAGATCTAATATTGATAGTCTTTTGTCCATATCTTATTCATTTTAGGTCCTTTTATTGTCGTTAGCTGTGATGCTAAAGCAGTTTTAGCTTTCCCATGATGCTTTTGAAAGTTTTTGACCAGAGGAGTTGCTTTCAGGGCCCGTGAAATAAAGTCGGAAAAATACATATTTGACCTACCCACAATGCTGCAATACATAGTACTGATTTTGGCTTTTTGAATTGATAGAAATTTTGAATTGAGATAGTTTGAATATAGTGCTCACTGCTCATATGCCTACATGTATGTAGTTGGATAAGTTAGTAAATTACATTTGAGAAATCCCCTTGATTATGTCTGATATTTTTGGCAGGGGGAAAGCAAGTGTTGGTTTCTCTTTGCATAATGAAAATGCTTTGTTTTTTGTTAGTTTTTTTGGCTTGTCTGCTGGGCTGATGTACTGATGTGTATTGATTTTGACATTTTGAATTGAGTGCTGTGCTTTTTGAATTCGACATTTTGAATTGAGACATTTGAATATAGTGCTCACTGCTCATATGCCTACATGTATGTAGTTGGACAAGTTAGTAAATTACATTTGAGAAATCCCCTTGATTATGTTTGATATTTTTGCCAGGAGGACAGCACGGGTAAAGGGGGGCCTTTGAGGTATAGTGCCCAGGGGCACCACGTTGTCTTAATACGGGCCTGTATTTATTAAGCTATAATCAATTACACATGTACAGTTGTTTGAGTATGTACCTTCTCTTTCTTTATGGATTCCTTCCAGTTGGTAAGCTTCACTTTGTACTGTAAAACAACAACAATGCCTAGTAATAGTATGCTATGATAAAATAAGCATATATGGTAAACAACATGTGGCATAAATAGTTGTCTAAAGGATAGCAAATACAGTTACTATATACTTTTAGTAGGTCTTTTACTACATCTTAGCAACATACAGCAAGTACAATAAGTGTATTGTATGTGAATCAAAAACAATTATTAGAGATTATGTTGTGTCTTACAAGTTTCCAGCTCTTTCTGCAAAGAGTCACTGACAAATTTGAATTCCTTAATTTCTTCTTCCAGGGATCTTTTACCTTGAATAAAAAAAACAGTGTAACTACAACATGACAGCAGTTACATATGTTGTTTAGCAACTTCACAGAAGCTAGGCTCAGGGATCACATGAACCTATAAAACTGACTTTCACATAGTATTATTTTTCACAATAAGGTCAGAATGGATCTTGTAGGGTGTTGCTGTTCCCTACAAGATGGAGATATTAATCATATCTCATGAGTCTCCATTCATCATGTTCTGATACTCCTTGGTGGGAGTAACAGGTAAGGATGTACCTCACTGAAGATACTACACCATTGACGTAAGAACGGTTATGTTCAGTGCATAGAGCTGTCTTACTCACGGTTTTAAATTCCCGTGGTCGCGTTCAACTTTTACTTGTTACATGCAGTTTAATGTGTTTTTGCTTAAACTCGAACTCTTACTACGTTAATGTGTAACGATGTTTGTTCTATATTTCTGTTAAACCTAAAGGAAAACGCGTGCTCATTAGCATATGGAAAGCACAACCAGCCTTCCCATTGGTGCAAATTCCCACAGCTTACTATCAATCTCAGACCTCCGTGTTAAAGAGTTTTCACATTGTACGATCAGTTTACCTCTATAGGACACCTACACGCGGTTCACGTGTCTTTTTTAAACTGGCTTTGATGTAATTACAGAAAAACACCGCGCGACTTACCATCGGAAGTTGAAGTGTATCTTCACAAAGACTAACTAACATGTCAAGATGTTAACTCCACATGCTGCTTTCGCTAGGTTACCACCAGTTGAATTTCTGACCGACTTGTAGCCTACATAATAGCGAATACATAATTATGATTACAGTACTCGTACTGATCAAATGGTTAATATCTTAATACAACAGCTAAATAATGCGCTAACCGTCGATTTATTAAAGATTCGTACCACAGCTCCACGCATGCGCGACACAAGCACAACTCAACGCGAAGACGGAGGTTTGCGGCAGTGACTTCTCAGCCGTCCCTTTGTACTGTTTATTCCCATATAATAGATATATTTATGGTTTGTACCTTGTGTTTGACCGAAATGCTTTGCAGTAGATTGAAAACGTGAAGCATTTCCTGCATTGTTTTTGTCCCAAATTAAGGGGAAACGATCCAATATACAAAGGAAGTGCAAGTGTGTCAATTCTAAAATACAAAACAAAACATCTCCAATTTGTCCGAAAGATGTCGCTATTAGGTCTGACCAGGCCTGCCTATACCCTCCATGTCAACTAACTGTTCTCTGAAGTACCTCATTATGTGCACATGAGAATTCAAAATATCTGATTTACTAGCAATTGAAAAACGCCATAAGGTCAGTCAAACACTACCTTGTTGCAGCCTTCTTAATTTTCCCATCAACTGTTCAACTTTGGGCTCCTGCTGCATTCCTCCACCTGACAGCAGGGCATGAAAATATATCAGCCTTGTTTAGGGATTTTAAAGATTGGTTTAATTTGTACTTTGTGCAAGTTTACCTCCATTCATTGGTGTAACATTAATCAAGTCCTCAATGTTGAATCCTGTTAAATAAAAATAAATGTTAGATAAGTGAAACACTTTTGTCTTAACATTGACTTCCCATCATGTTCCAATGTGCCCACAGCACATGTTAGCTAGCTAAAAGTGTCACTCCATGTAATGTTTAGGTTCAATTTCAGGTTGGCCTTATTAGTTACACGGCTAAAAGTTAGGTGGGTTAACTCACTGGTTCCCAAATGGGTCCTTGAGGGAGACCCCAGGAAAAAGAGGAATACTTTACTTCCACTTATAATTCGATCCATAAACAATGACACAATGTATGACTATTTTGGTAATGTGTTTCATACACCTTCTGTAATAAAACATCTAAAAGCAACATTATTATCAAATGGGGGTCCGTGGTCTTACGTGTGTCAGTTTAGGGGTCCTTCATGTGAAAAGGTTTAGGAACCACTGAGCTAGCTAGCTAAGTGTCACTCCATGTAATGTTAGGGATATCTTCAGGTTGTCCTAATAAAATACATGGCTAAAGGTTAGGTGGGTTTAAATTAATTTACTTAGCTAGCTAAGCTTTCTGCAAAAACAATACCATTACAGCAATTTACAAATGGGCTCAAACTGAGATAACGTAACGTTAAAATTAACATAGTTTTAAGCTAAGATAACACAAATATAAGTTAACTAACCTTTCTCCTTTAGCTAACACATCAATTTAGTCTTTACCAATTTAAATGAAGTTAAAATGAGACTTAATTAACGGTAATACTTGATTGATGATTAGCCAGCTACAAAGGAAGATACTGACATTTAGCCGTCTTTGCAGTCTCTATTCTGCATACAATGCTACCACCGTTTTATTAAAAGTTAGCCTTACAGAGCCAACAGATGATAACGTTACTACTTAGCTATGCAGTAACTTGCTAAATGTTTTCTTAAATAATTATTGTAGGCATTTTAAAATCAGTATACTTTTGCTAATATAATTACGTATAGTTCAACTTAAATTTACGCCGCCTAACCTGCCAATTCGCTCATGTTTATCCAGCCAGAGGAGTCTTTTCTTCAACTATCTAGAGTCCTAACCGTCCTTATCTGAAGGGACGTGTGCACCTATGTGCACGAGGACGGAACCAGAAGCCGTTTGGCGCCACAGTGAGCCTGCACCGGCCTGCACCCCCCATTAGCATATATTTTTTTAATATAAAAAATACTATATATTTATATATTGATTTATAGCAGGAAAAGTACAGTTACACACTTGTTGTCGCCAGTGGCTGGAAGAAAAACAATTACTGTTTGTCTACAAAAGACTCAACAACTAGCTAGAAGTGCACCGGTATGCTCCATTTCACAATTAATGCGTGTGAATTTTATCCCAGTAGGGAACTAATCTTTACGATTATTCCGACACCCCTTGAATGCAGCACAAATGCCCTGGCCTATCCATGGATGTATTAATAGAAGGGCCTATCTCGCAATGTTAACGAAAGTGAAAAGTAATTTGCGAACCGCCACGTGATCATGTATGTATTATGTTCTTCCTTGGCCGATGCTACACCCCTCCACCAGTTTCATGAAAATCAGGCCAGTAGTTTTTCCGTAATCCTGATATAAAAACAACAAATAAACAAGCTGGGCTGAAACCCTCCTCGGCGGAGGTAACGAATACTGATAACTCCCCCTCGGCTAAAACAGGGTAAAGCTTATCTCCGATTTATATTTCAAATGTCCACATTATTTACAGATCGACACTTTTGTGTAATGATATTTTTGCTGAATGGAAATAACTTCATTCAATAAATTCATTTGCATTTCAAGGACATTTAATCTTTTAAATCAAAATGTGGGCCTGTAACAATGTAGCCACTATTCATACGCCTTAAACCTGACAGATACTTCATTTTTGAGACCGTTGTCAATTAAAGACAAAAAAATTATAATGCTGAAATAGCAATATTTTGAACACAACAAAACTCAAATAAGGATTCCTGAACTTTGGTTAGAAATGTAAACATATGGCCTGAGTGGGCCATTCTATTTAGAAAAAGTCTCAGCTCTATGGCTGACAAGCTATACAATGGCAACACTGTTTATAAATTAACTTACAAGCAATACCTATGGCATTTAGTTTTATCAGAAAAAGGTCTTCAAAGGGATTGTGTAAATGAATAAACAAAGTTCGACACCTTCACCTTCACATTGTATCCAGTTTTAATGAAAAGCGAACAGCAGTGAGGAATGTGGTTCCATTTTGATTTAGGCTAATGCAAATAAACTGTACAATGCAAACAGACCTACAAACCCCCACAATTTCTTTATCTATACACATCAAACCACTAAAAGGAGTTCTATGTACAGTACACGTTAGTTAGATAAAAACACAAAAAAAGTCTAACAGGGCTGCCAAACAACACTGTTTCTCTCCAAAACAGGAATACCTGTACAGTGGGAATTATCAGCACATGAAAAATGAGAGGAAAGTTTCATGCATGAGTTGAAAAAGCAAAACATAAGGTACAGAATAAAAAATATGAATGTTAAATAGAGCATTAAAGTTGTGTGTGTTTATGTGCAGGGAGTATTTTTTTGCTTCCAGTGCATGTTTATTCCTTTAGCTAGGAGTATAACCAGTATGTGATGGTTTCACAATCACCTTAAGTAATAAAGTCTTTGTAAATTTCCAAACAGTGCACGTTTGTTTTCCTCAACACTTTCTTAAAGAAGCCTCAAAGCAACCCGTTATCTACATTAAGTTCAATCAATCGATGAGTTATAAATCCGTCGTCCATCTACTTCTTCATATGTTAAAATTCAGAAGTGAAAACTTGGATCAGCTTGGTATAGACATGGTCAGAAATTCCAATACTTCAACCTTTCACATTAGTTGAAATGAGAAAAAATAAATACAGCACTAAATTTTCACTTCACGTTAATGACCAGATGAGAGGAAATTAGTGAGGTCAGTAATGACAAAAAGAAAAAAGGTAAGGGGACATCTCAGCTTTGCAATCATATAAATCATTTCAAAACATACATTTTCTTCCTCTTGAAAATATTTTCTGTAAGTATAGTTTATGAATATTAAGTCATGGTCATGTTAGTCATATACATCCAACATCTTTTCTTTTGCCATTAAAAGAGTTTAGTTACTGTACTGGGTAAGTGAAGTCTTGACATCCGAGCAAATTTTTCCCAAAAAGCAACATCCATACGAATCACTCCAGCATGCCTTTTCGGGGAAGGGATTGGGGTTACTGGTATCATATACAGTAATACACTTAACTATTTACAGCTGTGACAAGCAAGCTAAAAGGTAGCTCTAAAGGATCATAACACATCTTAAGTTGTGTTGCCATGCAGAGTTACTTTACACCAGCGGACTCAAAGGAAGAGATATGTTTGGGGAAAACAGACAGATTGAAGGAAGAGGGTATTTCTAACACTAACTTCTCTTAAAGTTGGTTTGCATCATCATTAGGCGTTAAGGATACCTTCCCCTCTATTTTTCTCTTTTAATCTCTGCAGCAAGGCATCCACAGGAGAACAGCTTTTACACTGTATGAGCAGAGCCAAACTGGTAGTTGGGGGATAGGTAATGTAGCCACGTGTTAGAAGCATAGGGCAGTAACAGCAAGCAGAATGATCAAAATTGAATAAAAAGAAAGGAGGAAGTATACTTCTGTCACTAATGGCAAGATTTGAATAAAATAAATAGTGTCCCTCAGCTGGATTTTATGACAGGCTGAACCTGCTCCACAGCACAACTGCCTGAGTGAAGAAAAAGTTTGAGTTAGAGAGCATGTTAGCAAAATTTCACAATTAAAGGAGGCATTCTCTATCTCACTCCTGTTCTCTCTAAGGTGCAGCCTCATTCCCGGGAGCGTCCCACAATAGTCAGGATGTAGAGGAAAATGTTGATGATGTCAGTGTAGAGGTTGAGGGCAGCAAAAATGTACTCCTCTGGACTCAGAGACATCTTCTTGTTGCCCAGGAGAAGCTGAGTGTCCACAGCCAAAAACTGCAGACAAGAAACAAGGTCAGCATTAGTCATTTTAAGAGATTTTAAGAGATCTACAATTAAGATCTAAGATGAATGACTAGCAAATGCATTAGCAAATTCTTTAGCTAATGCAAAAAGAAAGCAGGGTTGTCCTTCATCAAATGCATTCTATGACATCTTCTCCTTCTTTGTTCATCTAAAAGTTGCTTACCTCTTGTGTTGGCCCAACAGACTTATTTTACCCTCTATAATAATGTTTATAGTGTTTTACCAGCTGTTTTGGTTGAGTTTGACTCTCATGATGCATGATCATATATTCAAATTTTAATAACAAAGTTAGTGTCCCACTTTCCTCTTGTTAATAAGCATAAATCTTTTTCCTACCCGATTTGTGCTTTTCACTTAAACATTCTGCTGATGTAATTCTCACTTATTGAGCAGAATAAAGTTCACTGAATGGTGGAAAACCATCTGTATGGTGAGATAATGGTGATGACTGTCTAGTAACTGTGTCCAGACGACTGGACGCCATTACCCCACACATTTTAAAAGTACCCAACTGGAAAGTATACCTTCCATGAAATATTTTGCACTTGCTCAAGAATGACATCCAAGTGATCATTACGGTTGCACAAAATCAGGATTTCTTTAACACAACGCCAAAAAGTGAATACAAGCAACAGCCACAATGAGAGTGTGAAACGTACGCAGGTGAAGAGCAGGGCCCCCAGTGAGGCATAGACGATGTGCAGGATCCTGTGGCGGATGAAGATGCAGAGGATGGAGAAGAGCAACAGCACAATCAGGCACACAAACAGCACGCCCCGACAGGAAGTGAAGTCATACTTGCTCTGTGGTGAAGAAGGAAAAAAAAAAAATGTTGGAAAATACTGTATACGAGCTAAGGTATGGGACTGATTGTCAAATAAAACATTTTTTAAACCATTCATTTATATTTAAATGCATTTTACAATTGGAATCCAAAGTTTTTTCCAAACAATAACTCAGTCTCCCTGGTTACTCCTGAGGGTTTAACTAATACAATCAGTTGTGCCTTCAGTTTAATGTTGCACACTTTACTGTGAAAAAGTAATCAGAAGAAATTCACACTTTAGCTTTTGAACCAGAGTGACTTTGTTTGTCTGTAGACATTTCAATACATTTATTCAAGCAGCTTTTTGGGCGTTTTCTGACCTGTAGTGAGAAGAGCACGACAGTGAAGCAGACCACTGCAGTGATGCCCACGGCCATGATGACGGTCTCTGTGTCATAGAAGCTGGCGATCATGCCCACCATGTAGGAGAGGCTCAGGGTCAGGATGGACTGCAAGACACAGAAAACACACGATCAAATTAACATCACTTATGACACACTTTACATGGTTTAGATATCCAGGTGAGATGATGGAAAGATGGGCCATTAGTCTGTCTCAAAAAATATCTTGAACCAAGACCAATCTATAGACCGAATCACCTCGATGTCGCTCTAACACAAAAATCCCTTCTAGGTAGAAAACTGCCCATTGATTTTAATTGCTGAGATATGTGAAATCGGCAAACTTGTTTATTTCTGTTGTCATTTTAAGTAGTAAGTATAACATTTTAAGATATATATAGTTAAACACGGAGGTCTTACCTATCTGACGTTTCTGCTGTGCTTATTTTCTTTACTGTGTTGCTTTGCTAGGGTCTTTCATAAACCAGATCTAGCTTTAACAGCAACGTCTCGTTCAAAACGATTATTATAATGATCAAAATCGACTAACTGTGGTAGCTCTACAATAGACATTGGGGTACAATGTTCCAGTGGAAAACAAAACAAGCGATCCTAGAAATTACAGGAGGAACTGACAGAGGGAGCCCAGTTTAGCATGAACATGTGTAAAGTGATGTAAAGTATGTTTCTATTTCAGAATTTGAAAGGTGGGTAAACAGTGTTTACGTGCAGCCTCCACTACACCCCTGCCTTAGGTTAGATCATGTATGATTCTCAGGAACACATACAGCTTTCACCTTCAGCTTGCTTTGCATATTTTCTGTTGAAAAATCGTAATCATTGTTCATTAAAATGGTACACACACTGTGCGTGAATTGGTTTATTTATCATTGTAACAGAACTTTACATTGGCTAATCCATACTTTTTAATGATTTGGTATTAGGCCAAGTTCTTACCAGTGCAACCAAGTTCCAGGGGTGCTTGCGGCGGAAGTCTCCACAACAGCTGAGGACGATTAGAGACACAAAGAAGACTGCATAGGACACATAATATGTCCATGGATTACGTCGCACAAAGAACTTGGCCTCATCGACAAAGGTGAAGACCGCAACGAAGGAGAAAGTGATCATCAGCTGCACTGTGAGAACCATGAAGACCTGGTGGGAAAGAGAAATGAAGCAGGTGAGGTTGTATGCAATGCCATATTTACTTCTTTATCAGACACATTTAATCTTTTTGAAAACGGTAAAGGACCTACTTTTCTGATGAAGGCTTGTCGGATGCTCTTGTCCTCAAAGCCAGAGTTGGTGAACTCCTCATTGTCGTAGTAAGATGGAGGCACATCACCATGGTAACCAGCACTGCCAACAGTTTCTGGTGAACAATAATAACAGGACGACAGTTTGTTTTTGTTTGTTTAAACTAGCACAACTAGGCTAAACAAATGGACATGTGTGTGTGGCGTCTGTGTGCGATTGTAGTATTGATATTCTCATTGATTTCCCGGTCATCTGTGTTGAGTCTGATCTAAACTGGAGTACTGTACACAGTTCTTCTAATATTCACAGTTTAGTGTGTAAATCCATTTACATGGAAAAGTGAGATACCTTAATGGGGCAAAGAGGAAAAGTTTGGAAAAAGTAATAATGAACACAACTTTAGCTGAGCATATTTTTGTGGATGGAGCATAAGCAGAGTCAAAAGACATGACTCACTTTAGTAGAGTTACAGGCCCACTATTTGGCCTACATGTCATGATTTATCGCCTCTGTGATATGTAAGGGATAATCACCGAGAGGCAGGGCAATACACAGTTTGATATGCCCGGCTTGTGGAAGGTTACCGCCCTGCCTTGACGCGATTATCCCATTTATTCTACTTCTTGGGTACCTAACGGGTACCCTGGGCCTTGTCTTTTTCTTTTGTCATTCCGTCGTCCTCGCCGTTCTTTAACCAGTCCTCAAATGTCTTCCCTACTCCAAATATATTAAAATTGACAATGAATTTGTCCATTTTTAAAACACTGTAATGTTTAGAACTACGGCGAATAACGTTAGCTCAACTGTAGCTAACGTTATTAATAATTAGTTTCTATAGCAACCACACAAGGCTGCATCTGATCACTAACGTTAGTTTAATAACATAGTTGATACATTGTATCTCGCTTGCGAAACTATGCATCGACTGACCCTCCGGTAGATTTCCGACACATTTTAGAAACTTTTTTTAAACAAGGCTTATTTTTACAATGGATCTCATGTTTGAAATTTCTGTGATAGAAAAAAAATACAAGCTTCGTATTGATCTACTATTTGATGACGCTGTGCTCAGTCAACGGGCAACCTGCCAGGTTAATGCCCTCCTCCCAGCCAATCAGAATCAAGCATTCTTAAACGAAGTAGAATGTATTCAGGTATCTAATAAAGAAGAAGGTGGCCTAGAAAAGGAAAAGTCTATTCATAAATGCCTCACATCTTTGGTTTAACCACTCACCTGATGGGTCACCGAGAAAGCCTGGCTGTGCGACCCCTTGCTGATAAGGCCCCTGTGGGTAGGGTCCCTGTGGGTAGGGTCCCTGTGGGTAGGGCATCTGAGGGTAAGGCATCTGAGGGTAGGGACCAGGGGCAAAACCTGGGCCTGCCTGGGGGAAGCCCGGCTGTCCGTAGCCGGCTGCTGGTGGGTACGGTCCTCCTGGGGCTTGGCTGTAGTTGGGAGGGGGCATGCCGAAACCTGGCTGAGGGGGTCCATAAATGTTGTTATGAAGTGGGTTGTTCTCACCCATAACAGGGTATCCACTCTTCTCCTGGGACATGGTGTGGGGGAAGGCTCACTCTGCTACTAGAACAATCTATGAGAAGAGACGTAGAATCAGGGTTAGTTTGCCTAAAAAACATCTATCTATCTATCTATCTATCTATCCAGCACAAACATACATTAAAAACAGGTGAGAAGATTGTAATCTAAATGTTCGCAGTAAAAATATTCACACAATTTCAACATCTTTCTTACATCTCAAAAGTCCCAGAAGTAAGCAGAGAAAAACAAAATGATTGGACACTATCTAGGCCAAACTGGCAAAGACACAATCACTGCATATCCCTGATTGAAAAATGTGACTGGCAAATAAACAATGCTGCAGGAAGAGAGGACAGAGGCATTGCAGAGAGCTACAACACTTTGCCATTTTGTTTTCACAAACTAAAATCCAGATATATTAGCATTTTATGCTGTATTACCTTCCTTTTTTGGATTATTGTTTTCAGTTAAATTATACTAAATCACTCTTCTAAAAATCAAATGTGATTGGTCATTACATGGTCTTATTGATAAGAAGCTGAACAAATAATAGACTATGCTAAAACTTCCATGCTTATAAAGTCTTTTAGAGAGCTAGGCTGTGGGGGATCAGGAGGAAAATGGCTGAAAATAGAAAAAAAGAGAGCAGGCACCACAGGCCCGTTCTACGAAAAAGACTGCTGCAACACCTGCACTAGTGGAGAATGCACAGGTCCAGGAAGAGACCAGGGTTACAGGGGTTGAAGAGCACCTGGCCGTAATCAAGACCTTGAAATGGATCGGGGAGATCTGCCACCAGAGCATCGAAGAGAAGAATACAATGAAAGAGGACGGTAAGAGAGGGGGGGGGGGGGGGGGGGGGGGGGGAGTTGTGATTTTTTTTTTTTAAATTTAGTTAGAGTATTTGTAAGATCACTGTGATCAGTACACACTCTTGGAAATATTTGAAATCAGTGTTTAATTCTGAGATTTTAATGTGTTGATTTATCAGTAATGTGGTATGTTATTGTGAAGTGTTGATAATGAAACAGGAGATACATGTCTTGACAAACCCTGGGTTTACGGTCAGAAGAAAAGAAATTATGAGTTATTCATGAGTTCAGTGAAAAGCAGTGGGCAGCTGTGATCTAATGGAATAAATAGGCCACAGGTCAGAGAGTCACTAAAAACACCAGATGAGACACTTGCGTCACACTGCTCTGAGAAGAAGTTAGGGGAGGGGTTACTGTCATGGCTGACTATCCAGGCACATCTGAAAACGCACATCTTTGTCAATGGCTGCAAAGGGAAGTCAGGGAAAGCAACCGCAGTTCCTAGAAAGAGCTGACTGCACAATGCACTGCATAATAATAATTTAAAAGAATAATAATAATAATAATAATAATAATAATAATAATAATAATAAGCTACTTTGCATTGACGGTGTGATTTAATGGGTGCATTTAGACAGGTAATGTAGTTATATTTGGGCAACCACGCTATCTAATGGTTCATATTGGGTGTATATAATTAGAGTTACGAATTTGACTTGAATTAATGTCACTTAGGGCTGAAACTACTGATTATTTTCATTATCAATTAATCTGCAGATCATTTTTTACACTTTCTCCATCAATCCTTTGGTTTATAAACTGTCAGTATGTGTATATATATATATATATATATATATATATATATATATATATATATATATATATATATATATATATATATAGCTATAATGTCAATGTCACCCAGCCAGGTTGGGGTGGTGATGATGTTGGTGGAATGTGGTGGCAGAAATTACTCAACTAACCCCTTAACTGTTTTTTTTTTTTTTTTAAAATAACTCCTCCAAAGTTTCATGGAGGAAGTCATTTTGAAATGATGATGTCATTCTAAAAAACTTTCCCTAATAACAAGGTTCAACCAGAGGTTTACTGAATCATTTTTACTGCTGTGAATGAACCTGATGTCAGTGGAAAAGTACACTAGTAATCACACGCTCCAGTCATACCTACATAAAAAACTGCCAATCCCACACACCGGCTTTATGGATTTAAACAACAGAGAAAACGAGAGAAATTGAGGAGAAGGCAAACACTGTTCACACTTAACTAGCGTGGACATTGTTACCATGGATGCAGGTGATGACTTGGTAACCAAATGTATTATTAATCTGCTCGGTTTCAGGATGAGGCCTGACATATTGGCCATTTACTGCAGTGTCCCTCCCCCCCACCAGGCCCCTGCACAACCCAGGTCAACAGGTTTCTGCACCATTTACATTGCAATCTAGAATGCTAATGAAGCATCTACATGCATGACACAAAGCTGCACACCAGAAAACAGATATCTCTCGGCAAGTGAGGTCAGATTTTTCAAGGTTGATTAGGGCTTTCAAATGTGCTGCACAGGTTTTATATAAAAGGCCTGCAGGAAAACTTCTGCTGAGGGATAGGAGCCAATAAAGCCATTCTCCTGATTGCTGACTTTAAAAGAAAAGCTTGACTTTACAGTGGTACACAGGCCTGTGCTGTTTAAAGTACAGCTACTGTATGTATACAGTACAGCTGTGTACATAATGCATAAATATACAAACACAAGCAACATACTCTCAGTCCTTATGCCATTTCTTTCACACCCAAACCACCACCAAATGTATAAATATATAAACTAAAGTACAAAAATATCCATTCAGTGGCAGATTAGAAAGCTAAAAATCATGCTTACTGTTTTAACACTGCCTCTATCCTTCTCCTCCCTCTTTCCAGACCACACCGTAAGCGTTATGCAACACTGCTCTATTTCGCCTTGGCTAATGCATCCAGACTCCAGTGTGTGTGTCATGATTCCTGTCTGTCCATCACTAGGAAAGTGCAGTAGGACAGAGCAGACAACATGCAGAGTGCTGGCTGAGCTTCATACTGACAGTCTCCATTTAGATCATAACAGATTACAATCATTATCTGAGGAGCGAAATCCCTCCTGGCTTTCAGGACAACAATGGTTGTGTAATGGGGCATACAGTACACTGAGTATAGCAGTTTTATTGAATTACATGAAACATCCATTTATCTGTCAGTGAAATGTTTTCACTGTAGTATCTGCTTACAGTGGGGCAAACAAGTATTTAGTCAGCCACCAATTGTGCAAGTTCTCCCACTTAAAAAGATGAGAGAGGCCTGTAATTTTCATCATAGGTACACTTCAACTATGAGAGACAAAATGAGAAAAAGAAATCCAGAAAATCACATTGTAGGATTTTTAATGAATTTATTGGTAAACTATGGTGGAAAATAAGTATTTGGTCAATAACAAAAGTTCATCTCAATACTTTGTTATATACCCTTTGTTGGCAATGACAGAGGTCAAACGTTTTCTGTAAGTCTTCACAAGGTTTTCACACACTGTTGCTGGTATTTTGGCC
This sequence comes from Zingel zingel, assembly GCA_023566125.1. Lineage (NCBI taxonomy): Eukaryota > Metazoa > Chordata > Actinopteri > Perciformes > Percidae > Zingel > Zingel zingel. The sequence goes on along the minus strand of CM042330.1, from coordinate 15,976,796 downwards.
CATTCCTCCATGCAGATCTCCTCTAGAGCAGTGATGTTTTGGGGCTGTCGCTGGGCAACATGGACTTTCAACTCCCTCCAAAGATTTTCTATGGGGTTGAGATCTGGAGACTGGCTAGGCCACTCCAGGACCTTGAAATGCTTCTTACAAAGCCACTCCTTCGTTGCCCGGGCGGTGTGTTTGGGATCATTGTCATGCTGAAAGACCCAGCCACGTTTCATCTTCAATGCCCTTGCTGATGGAAGGTTTTCACTCAAAATCTCATGATACATGGCCCCATTCATTCTTTCCTTTACACGGATCAGTCGTCCTGGTCCCTTTGCAGAAAAACAGCCCCAAAGCATGATGTTTCCACCCTCATGCTTCAAAGTAGGTATGGTGTTCTTTGGATGCAACTCAGCATTTTTTCTCCTCCAAACACGACGAGTTGAGTTTTTACCAAAAAGTTCTATTTTGGTTTCATCTGACCATATGACATTCTCCCAGTCCTCTTCTGGATCATCCAAATGCTCTCTATCAAACCTCAGACGGGCCTGGACATGTACTGGTTTAAGCAGGGGGACACGTCTGGCACTGCAGGATTTGAGTCCCTGGCGGCGTAGTGTGTTACTGATGGTAGCCTTTGTTACTTTGGTCCCAGCTCTCTGCAGGTCATACACTAGGTCCCCCCGTGTGGTTCTGGGATTTTTGCTCACCGTTCTTGTGATCATTTTGACCCCACGGGGTGAGATCTTGCGTTGAGCCCCAGATCCAGGGAGATTATAAATGGTCTTGTATGTCTTTTCTTATAATTGCTCCCACAGTTGATTTCTTCACACCAAGCTGCTTACCTATTGCAGATTCAGTCTTGCCAGCCTGGTGCAGGTCTACAATTTTGTTTCTGGTGTCCTTTGACAGCACTTTGGTCTTGGCCATAGTGGAGTTTGGAGTGTGACTGTTTGAGGTTGTGGACAGGTGTCTTTTATACTGATAACAAGTTCAAACAGGTGCCATTAATACAGGTAATGAGTGGAGGACAGAGGAGCCTCTTAAAGAAGAAGTTACAGCTTTGTGAGAGCCAGAAATCTTGCTTGTTTGCAGGTGACCAAATACTTATTTTACCGAGGAATTTACCAATATATTCATTAAAAATCCTACAATGTGATTTTCTGGATTTTTTTTCTCAATTTTGTCTCTCATAGTTGAAGTGTACCTATGATGAAAATTACAGGCCTCTCCCATCTTTTTAAGTGGGAGAACTTGCACAATTGGTGGCTGACTAAATACTTTTTTGCCCCACTGTATCTTATACGATCACTCTCTTAACGTAACACTACAAAAAGGTTTTGTTTGCTTGCGTCACACAAGACAGAATATCTGTCATCGGAGTGAACCCAGAGATGTAACTGAATAACCTAAGAGTCCTCAACTAATCACGTGATACACACAGTCAAAGCATGCGATTCCCCTCCCTGTCCAATGTCCATGTAAAGCATTTAAGTTTGTATATCAGGTCTTGAATGAATTTGCCATCCATGTTAGGGCTGGGCAATAAGCTGGAAATCACATGTAAAATAATCATACGGATGGAAGAAGCAATAAACTGCTCTAGGTCTTTTTTTCCCATCAATTCAAAGCTCAAGGTGATCCAAATCTCAAAGATATTCAGTTTATTATCACATAAAACAAAATGAGAGATACAGACAGATTTCGTCAATGATTCTGTTATCACAGAAACTATAGGGCTCTACCTTAATGCTGCCATCAGTCTGTGACTGGCCCGAGCCGGGCCCTTGTAAAAAAATAAAAAAAAGACACTCGCCACCTGGTTTGACAACTTTTCTGGGGGGAACCCTGAACTTTGTTAATCTATAATTACAGCTTGTTTTGAATGACTAATTTGGACATTTGTGGAATGATAACATGATGAGATAATTTAATCAAAGTATGATTTTGCAGAAATCCAAGAAGCAATTATTTAATTATCCTTATCCTATGTCTTTATTTATATTTTTTCTCAAATTGTAGCAAAAGCTTAAGGTGATCTTGTAAATCATGTTTAACAAAAGTGACTTAATGTTTTTTTTTAGAACTGAACTTATCTGTACTGGCCTGTTTGTAGCTTTTTTATCTGTGTAGGATGGGTTACCTCCATAGTTACACACCACGCAGTAAAGAAATATGCATGAAGTCACAACGGCTTGGTCAACAGAGACATTCTTCTCCTCTGATATTTTGACAACAAATGTTATGTGTCTTAAGACCAGAGCATGTGAGCAGAGCAAGAAGTGGAAATTCTCACCGCTTCTTGCTCCGCTCACATGCTCTACTTAAGACATTGATAAATAAAACCCTGGTCTTGTACAAAGAAAGCTAACACTGTTTTAGAATAAAAAAAAGGTTAAGACTCTTCAGAAAAGGACATTAAAAGTTAGTGCCACTCATCTCACAAGTTGCACAAGATCAATTCAACAACCACAATAGTTTCACTTCCATGTCTGAACGTGAATACTGTCCAGTCATAGTTTAATTTTTTAAAGAATGGTAAGTCAGTTCAAGGCAGTGTTTGTAAAGCTTCACAAGCATTATTTGGGAGATTTTAAATCCTCTTAGAAAAGACAATCTGACGCTAGATGGATAAGGACAGTGCCACTATCCCTGGCTTCAGCTGATAACTATCGCCAGGGGAATTAGATTAGGGGGGGGGGGGGGGGGGGGGGGTCTAGCCAGAGACCCATGTTAACACAATTAGGCTAGCACAATACCTTGACAAACCCATAAACAACATGCTATGTGCATGCCTGAGCACCACCAGGAAACACAGTGACAAAACAGGAAGAGCCGCATAAAGCACTGGGGCCTATACAGAGGTCAGAGTATTAAAACAAGTTAAAGTAATAGGCTAAGTTGTGATCTTTGACTGAGGATGACTTAGGATAAATAAAATGAAAATAACAATAATTTTAAAGATTAAGTACAACTTTCACACATGCAATACTTTTCTAAAAGCTACAAACCAACATGACTTCATTCACTGAGTGCTATCAAAAATAAAATGCTGTCTCACAGTCACATGATCGCTGACTAATTTGGCGGTAGCAGTTTTGCAACCTGTGGGGAGGAAAAAGTTTCACAGTATTGTTTCATACAATGCACCAATAACAGACTCTTCAAAGCACAATAATAACATTTTGAGTCCTGTTATAAAACCGCCACTTGACCACCTTGTTGATAAATCCCCCGTAAAGTCGCTGTCAGCCTATCTGCCAGCAGATGCAGCAGTCTGGAAAGATATTGTCATGGTGACGCGCCGTGTCAGCAGCAGTTCTGGCTATGCCAAACCTGCAGACACCTCGCCTTGTGACAGATGGCTGCACTTTAGGTAGGTATGGCATAGAATGTCAACATACTACTGCGGCCTTAATTATTCTTTATAATAACAGGACATATTTTGTTAAATGAAGAAAGAAAAAATAAATAAATAAATATATATATATATATATATATATATATATATATATATATATATATATATATATATATATATATATATATATATATATATATATAAATAAATATATATAGTGCTCAGCAGTTGCCATATTCAGGAGGCGGTGTTAACAAGATTATAGTTTAGCTTTATTTCTCTTGTCTGGTCAATATAAAACCCACTGAACTCAAAATCTTTCCAAACAGAACTGAAGTGTAAGCAAAACACACTTATCCAAAATGTTAAATATCCCCTCTCTCCAATACTAGCAAAACAGAATAAGCACATACATGCTTTTTATGGGATGAGGCAGTTATTTCCATGGCTGCAATATAAATTGAGTAATCCTGGACTTAGTTTAAGTCCACAGCTTTAAGTTTCACAGTTGGATGGTGACACAACAGCAGAAACATCCACTAGTGTCCTCGCTTGTCTCTCCTCATCTTGTTCTTCCATTAAATGACCCTCAACATTATGAGAAAATGTTCATTCAAAGTCCCTCACTGTAAAATTGTATTATAAGGAGAGCAAACTAATTTGCTCGGCATGGCACCATGCACGTCCTGGTAACAAGCTGTCAAGGAGGAACCGAGAGGCGGTTTCTCTCTGAGCTGATGAACGTCATGCTTAGGTATATCCTTCGGCTTCAGTCAACACAGGACAGTTAGACTGTAAATGGAGAACTTCAACCAATAACACAGTCGACCTATAAATAATAAAAACATTTAATATGGGGTCAAGGATGTAAATAGCTAAGGACAATTTTTGGCTAATGGAAACTGTGTATATTTGGAGGTGTGTGGATTATTCATGACGAAGGCCTAAAGTTGAGATAGAAACAACACATAGGCTTTCATAGAATCATTAATTTTGTTGTTGTAATATTGCATCTTTCCCAAGTTGAGGTACCTTGATTTGGCAGGGATTTAATCACTGGCTTAGCCAGTAAACAGAAAGGTCTAGTTATTTAATCAATGAACCGTTTTCTCAATTCACTTTCTGTCAAATTTACCACTACAAAAATCAATTAGGGCTGAAGACTTGATCATTTCCATTACCAATTAATCAGCACATTTCTTGATTAATCAGTAAATAGTTTGGTCTATAAAATGTAGAACTGCAAAGTCAATTGATTAGTTGTCAACTATTTAATTAATCGGCTTGAGTTGTTGTTTTTTTTTTTTATGAAGAACATTTTTTTTCTATGATTCCAGCTGCTTAAATGTGAATATTTTGTAGTTTGTTCACTCCTATTTGACAGTAAGCTGAATATCTTTAAATTGTGGACAAAACAATACATTTAAGGACGTCATATTGGGCTTAGGAAAAACCTGATCAACATTTCACAATTTTCTGACATTTTAGACCAAACAATAATCGACAGAATAATCGACAAGGAAAATAATCATTAGCTGCAGGCCTAATAAAATGCCAGTAGATTGTAAGAATTGTCTATAGAGAGGCGAAGTCCGTCCTCTTCCGGTGGACCGCCATGGGACTTTAACTCCGAAAAAATATGAACGGTAGTGAATGGGGAAAGACAAAATATTTTTTGATCCCGTTTGAATTGAGCCATGACTTACACATATGATGTTCATCAGTTTAATAGATAATTTCGCAAGTCAAGAAAGTCTCAGTTTATTGTTAAACTGTTGAAGTATAAGACTGTGAAAATACGTAATTAGAAAGACTACACACTTCAAAGTCGCATGGATGACGTCTCGCTGTAACGTTACTCAAATGAGCAGCGGATCTTGCTTGTTCTTTTGCTTATCTGCTGAAAATACTTCACTGGATAAAACACATCAGGTAAGATAACGTCACATGTGTTCTGAAACAGAGCTAAGCTAGCTAGCTAGCGATCAAGTTGAGCATCAAGCTAGGTGACGTAAATTGTGTCAGCCGAGAGATGGAGTTCACGGAGTGGTTTCACACAAAACTAAGTGGTCATATGACAAACCTACGGCAAATTGAGACTTTCTTCGGTTGAAAAATTCTCTTTTAAATTGACGAACATTATATTTGTAATCCATGGCTCAATACAAACCAGACCAAAAAATAATTATCTCTCCATTGACTCCCGTTCATATTTTTTCGAAAGATAGGTCCCATGGACCAGAAGTAGAAGGGCATGCCTTTGGCTCTCTATTACAGCCAAGGGGGTAAGCCTCTCCCCGGAACGCGTAGCTCCTATGGCGCCATTTTGATGCTACCAAGCCATCACCTCCCGTTAGCATCCCATTGACTGCCATTCATTTTGGCGCCACTGTCCATTGTTTATTTTTAAAGAAATACGACAATGTATAAAAGGCTCCATTACGTTGTAGCTCACGTTATGGCTCCGTAGCAGGCATTTTTGTAAAAATAGGCTAACGATTGTGTCATAACCACGCGACTTACTGTCGCACAGTAGAGGAATTACCGTATAAAGGGACGTCACTAGGATTGAAAGACAGGGGGGGCTTAGCCCCGAGGCTATGCAAAAAAGTTAGCTTTTAGATACATCAAAGCTGCATGGGGTGGGGGGTTTACTTAGGCCAGACTGTGCTCCTGCTGAGGTCTTCTTTAGGCTAAGACTTAACCGCTATCTATCTGCCCGTGTAAATGTGTGGTAAAGTAATACCATACCTAATCTCTCTCTTTATTAGATAAGTTGCAGGTCAAAATAAGACTATTTAATTACTAGGGGTGTAACGATACACAAGGCTTTCGGTTAGGTGCGCATTACAAACCCAACGATTCGTTGGACTAATCCTATTTCATTTTTTTTTTTTAAAGAGCTTCAATTATGTGAAATATGTTCTCAGTGCCGCTGCACTCAACAAGGCAGCCCAAATGACAAAACAGGCAACATGCTATCTGCCCTTCCCACTCCTAAAGAAAAACACACTACTCCAGTCAGGCATGATACGCTGAACTAGCTTGTTGCAATATGGTTGACAAGGATTTATGGTATGTCTGAATTTAATAACCTGATGGCGAGATGAATACAAGTTCTAGTATGTATGTATGTATGCTCATATATAGCCTAATCTACATTTAGGCAACATCTACATACTTGTTTAATTTATTACAGCAAAGGAATGCAGAAAGTTAAGTTGGTCAGAATCAAGCATATATAATAAATATCATGAAATAATTTAGTTTAGGCTCTCTCTCTCTCTCCTAAAATATCTTCCAGTATCCATTTGGTACAATAGCATTAACAGTGACACTATGATATTTAGGGACTGGTATTGTTTTAATACTATAGCGATAGCAGGCTATATTAATGGTAAAGAATAGAGAGCTTCGGATACCTTACTAGGCAAGCTATTTCTTGTATTTCACTCGTTTACACTAGCTAGACTATTGGTTTCTATAGCAAACTAAAATATTCCTTTATCTTTACCTCAAGTAAAGTAGCTGAAGTGAAGCAAGTAAAAGTCATTAACAACAATTTACAATTTCACTCTGTATCACTCACTGTGTGTGCGGTAGCAAGTCCAGACCAAAGATTTGCGACGAGACAAGATAACTCCTGCAGCTCCTTACAACACACCGGTCTCCAGCATTCTGAAAGCTGCCAGTTTAAACCAATGAGAAGAGACAAGACGGTGTATCATCTTCATAGCCATTGACTCTTTGTACTGCTGTCTAACTTTCGTGTTTCTGGCTTTTTTGTAACTGGATATATTATTTGTTGTTTCTAATTATGAATTTGGATAACGTTAATGATAGTGAGATACTTGCTACAGCTGCATTTCGAGTGATAAATCGTTGAAAACAACATTTTATTTCTCTGATTTACTGCTTGTTTTAATGCTGCCTGGCGCTCTCTCTCTTCAGTAACTCTCTACCTCGCTCGTCCACATACTGTTACCGTGTAAGCGGCCGCTCGTAAGCCTCTCTCTAAAACACTGCCACTTCAACCAGTTGGAAGTTCATGAAATAAAAATAAAACAGACTGCAGTGTACGAAGACACCAACAGATGAATGGTGAAGGAAGATTGATTCCACGTAGTGAGTGATACAGAGTGCACTGTAAAAAAAAAAAAAATATGAAATCTAATTATTATTTTTCTTATTATTATTTGGGGGGGGGGCTTAGGAACCTTTTGGGGTAGCTTCAGCCCCCCTAAAATAGGCCTAACGACGTCCCTGACCGTATAGTACAGGAGAAGCTCACAGGCAGTTTCAACTAACATACGCTGTTTAAGTTTAATTACTAATGTTAACTAGCATTTTAGTTAGCAACAATTAGCCTGTGCCTAGGTTATCTCCTTACATATACCTACGCTCTCCGTCTCTGCAAGATTCGGAATGATTGAGATTTCTCTTGGCACAGCTACCTGAAGACTTCCAACTTTCAGACAGGTTGCTCACGGCACATTTACGTCGTCTCTCTCTCAGGTGATGGCTGCGCAGCACGCTCAGCCATCACCTGAAAAGTGCTTTTAATATCCTTCACTGGTCTCCGTCCAGAGCAACGGGATCGGTTGGTCCATTTTATCTTTTGTCTATGATTACAGCCCAAGGTGACATCTTTACATGTCCAAAACATAAAGGTAAAATAATACATTAGAGAAAAGAAGCAAATCCTTACATTTGAGAAGCTGGCACTAGGTAATAGTCAGTATTATCAAAATAGTTGCCAATTTACTAATCAGTTAATAGAATAATGTTAATTGTTTCAACCCTATATCAATATCATGACTTAAAATTACATATACCACTCCTAACTCTAGGTAAGTGAAAGGACCAAGACCTGCTAGGCCATGACCATAATCTACATTACAAATCATTTTAGTAAAACAAACCACCTCGTTTAGCTAAATACACTATGAAGCATAAAGTGTTGTAATCAAAATTGATCACATTATTGATATCAAAGAAAAACTCAGGAATAGGGCTAGGGCTGCAACAAACAATTGCTTTTACTTTCGCTTAATCTGCATAATTCTCTAGATTAATTGATCAATCGTCTATTAAATGTCAAAATAAAGTAAAAAATGTCTGTCACTATTTTCTAAAATCCAATGTGACATCATGTGTCATTAAATGTCTCAACATTGTTAAGATATTCGTAGAATATCATAGAAATTAGGTTTACAATGAAATAAAAGTGAGAACAGCAGTACATTTTCACATTTAAGAAGCTAGGACCACAACATGTTTGGCATTTGTGCTTGAAAAATTAAATTACTTTAAACAAATTTAAAACACACAGAAATACTAGGGAGACTACACTTAATCACCGATCTGGAACAAAAATTATTATACGATATGCATTTAGAGGTTATAAGCGTGACTGGAAACCTAAACAGAAACCTATGAATACAGCGAGCCTCGTTTTCATGGTGCACCTGCAGCGGGCGCACCTCCCTCTGGGCCTCTCACAGCGCACATAAACACTGCGACACTGCCATTATCCGTTACATCAAACTCACAAATACTAGCTAACCCCAAGCTAGCAAGACCGCCACTGTAATATATTGATAAACTGTGAGTGATTCGGCGGTGGATATTCATTATCCCTGCTCGCCATGTTGAATCTTTTATGTCATGTTTAGCCACCACGTTTACGGCGCTAAGCTGCCAAACCACATTTATTTTCTTCGTGACTTTACGTTAACGTTACTGTATCTAACGTTAGCTGTGCCGTTCTGCTGATATGTATTGATAAGTCACCTCTTTCTATCTTGTGACAGCTGCTAGCCACAACCGTGCTCGTTAGCCGCACAACCAGCATACAATAACGCTAACGTTACAACACACACGGCAAACGTACCTTTAATGTGTTTATTTCAGAGTAGCTGCCGACATTAACGTTAACTCTCCCTCCTCCTTTTCCTGGTCTGGACCATGGATGTTTAATAATAACGGTCTGGACTGAACAACAGGATAGAGCAGCTGACGACATCACACTACGTCGTCACGTGATGTGTGGGAATTTCCGCGTGTTCTTGTACGTTCATTCCATGGTTATGCAAAATGACCAATTTATCCAACTGACATGGATGTATTATAAGATTTATTTTATGATACTGACGCAGTATTTTTCGCTAGTGTCATATGAGAGAAAGAAAAAGTTGTGCAGTTTACTGGCTTTACAAACACTGCGATCGAAAGATCTAGATGCATGATGCATAACAGCCATAGACATATATATACAGTCTATGATAACAGCACAGTCACTGTAACGTTACTTACGTAAAATTTTGAGGCAGTGGTTTTGAGGTTTATCCATCTAACGTTACGTTACTTTATCCACCACATCTATCCGACAGCTGGAGTTAATTTGCATATTTAGATTAGTAATACAAAATATAAATAATAAATGAATAGTATCAATGATTAGGCAACCTGGCATACTTGTTAAAAACCCTACCTTTACGAGCAGCAACATTAAAGTGATTATACATAAATACATCAATAATTATAATCTGATCATATGTGTGTGTGTGTGTGTGTGTATAATTAGATCATAATTATTGAGGTTTTTGACCATTCTAGCCATTCTTCTGCATAATGAGTACTTTTACTTTTGATACCAATTACATTTATTTAGATTCTAATGTTTTTGTTAAGTACAATTTTTGCAGGACTGTTACTTGTAATAGAATATTTCTAAACTGTTTTATTGCTAATACCTTTTACCTACCTTAAGAGATAAGAGAGCGTACTTCTTCCACCACTGTTGTACTTTGTACTCCTCTTCATTGATCTTACAGCTGTAGTTACAATACCTTAAGACTCAAATTTACATGTAAAAAACACATACAGTAAGCCTTTAAAATACAATCATTGTTTAAGAATAGACCAATGGTTTCCAGCCTTTTTGGCTTGTTACCTTTAACAAAAAGCAGTGTCTATCTGGGGCCCATGAGTTGTTGGCAGTTTCATCAAAAAGCAATTTGCCCTCTAGACTTCTGATTAATAATCTTATTTAATTCAAATAACTGTTTGAGGCCCAAAGAGGTAAAAGTATCCAATATTTCAGGTAAAAAGCAAGGACCTGAGTATTTCCACCTCTGTTTATTATTAAACTATGGTGGCCTGTGGTCACAGTCATTCATGCCAACATCCAACATTATAAACTGGAATCAAGAAACACTAATCTTTTTATTTCTGTACACAATTGTAAAACAATTCCTTGTTTAAACTATTTGCATATTATATATTGCATATTATCTAAGACCAACTGGTTTAATGTACATAAACCATTAAGCCAATAGGTCATTAGCTACATAGATCAACATGAAAAACCCTGGCTGGTTTGACCATGTAGTGTGCCCCGGGGCTCACTGTTTGTGATACTTACTTCAAACACAAATGTATTTAGGAATATTTAGCATGTGAATTTCTCTCTATGGATAGACAGGTAGTGTGCTAAAAAGGTGAATATTCCCAAAGAAATTTGTAAATGACCACAAACCTACTGACACCTAAAATGGGCCTTCAGGGCCCCTGAAGGCCTGGGCTTTGCCTGGTTGGTAATCCAGTCTTGTGAGAAATGCTGTTGAGTGAAAACTTTTTGAAGCAACTACACATATATACTGTACATATGTTCATGAATTGCTGGTACAATTCGATAAATGCAATATAAAGTCACTGGAATTTTTATAGACTCAGACAGCGATAGACATGTCTCCGTGAATACAATTTACATAGTATACAAGAGGTGTAAGAGTCTTCAGTTTTTTTTTTTTTTCCAAGTTGTCTTTCAATTTTCTTTGTGCCATACATACTTGTGCAAGGCAAATCTTGTTGAGTGTTGAAACACATGTGACATGACAGCAGTTACTGGTTGTAAGGACGGCTTCGAAGCAGATTGTCCAGTTCAGTCTTGTTGATGGTACCATAGGCCTGGGAATAGCTGCCCAGTTTGGCTCGAGGGTCACCTGCAGCAGCCACATTACAGTTACTCTGAAATACTTTCTTGCTGAACCGTGTCGGTGGCAGAGCCTCACGAACCTGAGAGGTGGAGCGCTGGTTCTGCATGGAAAGAGAAAGAAAGTTAGACATTCTATCCATCTCTTAGTAAAGCCACCAAGCTTTAACATATCCATATATTTTCATGCATTCTATTCAGGGTTCAAAATTTGCACCATCTGCCAGCCAAATGCAAATATGCAGGTGGCTGGTAGATTTGCCTCACTCACCAGCCAAAAAAACAATAGTAATCTAAACATCCACTGGCTAACATTCACTAGCCATTTGGCTGGTGGATGAAAAAGTTAATTTTGAACCCTGATTCTATGTTTAAATCAATATTTCATCAAGCATGTAAATAGGCTGAAATTCCATCCTGGCATTGAGTCATATTGTACATGTCCTGAGGTGTGGTGGACTAACCAGGCGTGCAGATGTGACATATAGCCCAGAGGACAGGGATGGCTCATCTTGGCGAACCAACGGGTTGTTCTGGGTTTGGTTAAGGGTCAAGGAGAAGGAGCGGTTATGGGTCACAGGGGCTGAGCGACCACGCCGGAGAATCTGGTCCATGGTCTAGTGAGGGTAGGGAAAAGAGAGAGAGCAACATACAGGGTGAGCCACAAAGAGATCATGAGTAGGCGAGAAAACAAAACTAAAAAAAGTAAGTAGACTGAGGTCGGTTGCTTACTGCATCAGTGTTGGTGCCCTCTGTTGGTGATGTTGTAGGACCTCCATTACTGGTCTGTCCCACTAGTTTCCTGTTGGCTGCAGTGGAGGGGTAGTAATTAGGAGGACCAGCTGGACTCCGAACAAAACCATCTGAATAAAGAAAAGAGTTTGTGTTTTCTACCTTTCACTGTGAAGGCATGGGACTTAACAAAACAATACTTTTTAAATACCTTATTTTAAGAAATAGAAACATGTTTTACACCAAACCTATCACTTTCATTCAGAAGTCAAGGTTCTCAAATTTGTTAAATGTCTAAACACAGGCAATAAATCAAAAACTTTTCTTAACTAAAATGCAAGATTACAAATCTGAACAGAACATTGTTTTTTAATAATGTAATATGAACATATTTTAATCAGTACCAAAAAAGTACTACGGTTCGATACCCAGCCCTGTGTTGAAAAATAAAATTCAGACATACTTGGGGCATGTGTGATGGGGTTATATGTGAGTTTTCCCAAGCCAGGACTAGATAATGGACTCGTCTTCTCCACAGCAGGTGGGGTTGACACACTCACAGGCCCAGGTTTGGTAACGCCTGTATGGGAAGGAATGTCGTTTGTCTCTTTAGTCTTTTCATGTTGTGTTTTCCCTCCGCGGTCACCAGACCCATTCACTGCCACTGGGCCCTTCTCTACTTTGTCCTTCACAGGGGGCTTCTCAATGCTACTGACACAGCCTCCATCCTTTGGATGGATCAGCCTTAGCGCCCCCTGATTAGTTCTCCTCTCCAGTATCATCTGCAGGTTAGAAACAGAGGACAATTAGGGTTTTTTATATATATATATATATAAAAAAATACTATTTTTGCAATACACTTGTATGTAATGTGGTCTACTGTGTAATGATTAAAATCAATGTTGCCTTCTGAACATTTATGAATCATTTTGTACCTCATAAAGTTTGTTGCGGTACTGAACAACAGATAACTGTACATCATCATCCACTGGCAGCACTACATCATAGTTAAGAGCTGGCTCCCTGGCTGGATTATGAAACCTCAAGAGACAGAAACGTTTAAATAAATTACAGCACAAAATAGTAATAAAGTTATGATACAAATTTTGATCTCTCTAAACTCAATCTAGCACAGGCAGCAAAGCATTCAGAAGAAATTATTTTAACTGTTCAACTAAGCAAACAAAAGAGATGAGAATAAAAAATAAAAAAAAAAAACATCTCTACAACCTCTTGTGGGAAACCACAGCTACTCATCTTAACTAATCTGAATTCTTGATCCTTCATACCTGGCTACATATGGGTGTTGGAGGGCTTGCTCAGCAGTGAGCCGCTTGTCTGGGTTGAAAACTAGCAAACCTTTCAACAGATCCAGAGCATCAGGAGGCACAGACAGCTGGAGAAGATCCTCCAAAGGCACCTGTGGTCTGGTGAAAGGAGGGTGAGATTTTAAAGGCTCCTGCAGAGATTTAGCATTGCACTGCTGTAACATCGTCAGACTTGTGCTGTACAGTTAAAAAAATGTAATTCCATGCATTTGTCTTCCTTGTCAAAACCTGGCGCCTACATTACCCACAATGCAACTAAATCTCCGACCACTAACAGTTTGCTCGGAGAACTTCTTTCACATATGCAGTAGTACTCCCCAAGACCTGTAAACAGACTTTAATGTGTAAAATAGGTGGAGTTTCCCTTTAAATTCAAAAAAGCAGCAGAAGAAAGGCAGTGGAACGTGTGTCTGTGTGTGCATGTCCAACACACCTTTTTTTTTTTTTTTTTTTTAAACAAAGTGGCCTTTTGAAGCTTATCAGTTAGTTGATTTAGATAGATAGATTAGTTTAGTTTATGATTTTGCTTTGTCACTGCTGCATCATTGCATCTCTGCAACAATCACTGCTCCTGCTCTCTGAGCATGTAATCAATCACACCTCCACTTGCATGTTTTGATAACAGTCTTCCCAGTGGAAGGAAGGAAATGTGTTATCGTGTCTCCCAAAACTAGCTCTGTCCCAGGAGTGACAAGGTCAGAAAAAAGCCTAGCATCATCAGCAACTGTGCACACTCTGTGTTCACGTATAAACATAGTAATACATGTGAGTCGACTAAGTGAAATTTAACAGATGCATTGTTGTTTATTTATATTTACATGTACATATAAATAACCTCTTCATTGATACATTTTCACAACATGAATAATAAAAGAAAAAGATTTTCTTACTTTAGTAACATTCTCTGAATGACAGAAGATCCGTATTCAGACTTGATTGCGAGAATATCTGAAAATTAAAATGCATTTCATTAATTCATAGGGATGAAGGTTGTCAGTTACTAAAAGTAAAGTATGATTTCTTTAATCACCTTCTGGGCTGGGGTGGGGTATGGCACTCATGATCTTCTCTATTTGGTTTATGGTGGATGTCCCGGGGAACAGGGCTTTTCCCAGCAGCATCTCTCCCAGGATACAGCCAAGGCTCCACATGTCCACGCCTTTAGTGTACCTTTGGACAAGATGTATTCCTCTTACAGTCTGGTACACTAATGTTTCCAAAGAAGTATTCTCTTCTCTGAATTAAAATGTTCCAAATGTTGCCTTCTTCATCACTGTTAAATCAACTGCTGTGAAGAACAAGCACAAGAAGAAGATGTAGTACAGATACTGACTAACAGATGCTCATCACAGCTGATACCTCGTGGATCCCAGCAGGATCTCAGGAGCTCGGTACCACCGCGTCGCCACGTACTCCGTCAGTGCTGGATTCCCACTGTCCTCTTGGATCTGGTTGAGTGATCTGGCCAAGCCGAAATCACACAGCTTGACTACACAGTCGGTGTCCAGCAGCACGTTGGATGGCTGTTGGAAACACAGACAAGAGAAACATTCTTCACAGGGACAACAATAGTTTGGTTTTCACTTATTTACAGAGAGGTCAAATTGAGCAGGTCAAACAAGGTATGAGAACAGAAATGAAGGAGGTGGAATAGCAGACAAATAGGAGAAAAGAAGAGAATTCTAGGCTCTAGGATCAGAAGCCGTTTTGTGTAGCCATGTCAGCAAATTTCCTGCAGACTTGTGGAAGTGTTACTGAAAGTGATTACATGAAGACAGTATTTTGGACAAAATGGCTTAGATTTACATAAGGGCTCAAACAATTATTCCATTATTTCATCAATTGCAACTACTTTGATAATCTATTTATCCTTAAAGTCATTTTTTTTTTAGCAAAAATTCCAAACATTCATTGGTTACAGCTTCTTCATTGTGAGGACCTTCTGCTTTTCTGTTTTATATCAGCGTAGACTAATACCATTTGATTTTGAACTGTTGGTCGAGCAAAACAAGCAATTTGAAAACCTCAACTTGGGCTTTAGGAAATTATGACTTCCATCTTTCGCTATTTTCAGAAAATGAATTGACCGAAACGATAATTATTAAATCGAGAAAGTATTCAGCAACCACAAAACAAAGATAAAGGAAATCATTAATATGTGCAGCAATAGTTGGATTTATTTTAATCAAAATAAGAGCACATTCTGTTACTCTGATATGTTTTATGATTCAAAAAAAACATATCAGAACAATTCCAGAAAAAAAAATTTTAAGATTATTTTTTGGGCTTTTCCGCCTTTAATTTGACAGGACAGCTAGGTGAGAAAGGGGAGAGAAAGGGGGAAGACATGCAGGAAATCCTCACAGGTCGGATTCAAACCCTGGACCTCTGCGTCGAGGCATAAACCTCTCAGTATATGTGTGCCTGCTCTACCCACTGAACCAACCTGGCCACTAAATGGATTTAATTAAAATGGATAAATGGATTCACGACTAATGCTTTATATTCTCCACCTGCCGTACCTTTTGGTCCCTGTGGATAACATTTCCTGAATGCAGGTATTTGACAGCTTTGAAGAGCTGGTGCATCACATAACGTTTGTGGATGTCCTTCAGCAGGGTACCTTTCTTTATCACTGCATGCAGGTCGGTATCTGGTACAAAGCAGAAAGCAAAAGTGGATGATAATACAACTGTAACATTAACATCTACCAAAGATTGAATTGTAAATTGTTGTCAGGTATTTGTGATTTTGGAATAGAGTTTCTAAACACATTCTCTTCTATAATAACATACACAATGATTTTCAACAAAGTGCCGAAAATGAAATGCCAGAGAGAAACATGGTGTACAGTCATGGGTTACACTGCAGAGAGGACACACACACACACACTTCCAAACACTCACCCATGTATTCAAAGATGAGGTAAATGTCTTTATCATTTTGAGCTCTGACGACATTTAGAAGTTTGACGATGTTGGGATGATCTCCAAACTCCTGCACACAGAAAGGAGATTTTTAGTAACAGAGAAAACACACACACACACACACACACACACACACACACACACACACACACACACACACACACACACACACACACACACACACACACACACACTTTGACCTATAACAATGGTCAAGTACACAACAGGGAAAGTTTAATGTAACAGAGGTTACATATTGACTACTGTAAACCCCATTACCACAACACCTGGTATAGCACTGGAATATGATAACAGCTGATTAGGGGGCAGAGGTCGGCAGATAAAGAGTCAAACAGGAATGTGTTGATATAAAGCAACGTGAGACAGGTACATGTTTTCTGTTCCTTGTTAATCTCCTTCTGAATAATAATAATAATAATAATAATAATAATAATAATAATAATCATAATAATAATAAAGTCAAAGTTTGCTACGGTCAAATGTTTACCATGCTGCATCAGCAGTGTCATTGCTCAATGGGTTTCACACAGGAAACTAAACAGCTGAAAAAGCATGTTTCTACTTATAAAGCAATTCACTGACGAAACAGTAATGAAAAAATAAACAGTGCAAGAGTAGGAAGGGCATAGCACAACTACTGAAGCAGCATCAGTGGAGGAGACTTTCAAAATACAGCAATTTATCTGTAAATGCGTTCAAAAAAGGAGTATAAAGAGAATTTTCCTGTTATTGAGTTGGCACTTTTTTGTAGAATTGGCGATGGAGCTTACAGTAGGTGCAGTATCCTCAGACACAACAATCACTGTATATCATGAAGTGTCCCTAATATTTTTGTACATTTATTCAGAAACATACAGTACAAAGACAGAAATTAAAACTAAATGTAGAAAGTGGCACTGAAATTATTAACCTTGGGGACTTAAATTTAAAAGAATGAAAGTATGTCAGTTGGCCATTATTTTCACTCAAACACAAGTATAATTGTTACCTGGAGGAACATGATTTCCCTGAATGTCCGCTGCAAAAGGAAGAAAATTACAGTTAGGATATAAACTCTACATGCAACATGTTAGGCCATAAACTTGGCATACACAAGCCTCCTGTTCCATTTAATCATTAACCAAACTTGTCTCTCTTTTGAAACAGGCAAGTGAGCCCAGGGACGATTCCAGCAGTATAAAGTGTGGCTGCACAGGGCGTAGTCTAGCCCTGCCCCTGAATGAGCTAATTTGGAAACCACTGCAAGACAATTATCAGAATAGGAAAGAAAAAAAACTAATTTGCCAAACAAAATTATATTTATCTTTTTCAGACCTTCCAATAATTGCTACCTTTTGTCTTGTGTATTGCTGGATAATTTGACCTCTTCAGAAATTGTATTTAAATAATCCCTTTTTGGTTAAATTGGGCAGAACCAGTTGTCGTATGCAACCATTGACAATGGGTTTTAAGTTGCCATTGCTTAATTACTAAGGGGTCATATACCAAAAAGGTTGGGAACCATTAGGTTACATAGATATGATATGATATTAAGATATGAATAACATTAACAGGGTACAAAAATAACTTTACTTCATTGTCACATCAAGCACACACCTGGGCATCTGTCCTGTTCCTGAAGGCGTCAAAGATCTTCTTTACAGCCACAACCTCGCCTGTCTGCCTGTCAACTGCTTTCCATACAATGCCATAAGCCTGAGAGAGATACAACATACTGGTATCAGGTCACCTCTTCTCCATGCAGGAGGTGGCTTATAGTTTTAACTGCAGGATGTCAAGCAGGTAAAAATATACAGCATATAGAAAACTAAATTGGGGAAACACGGTCAGGGCCGTAGCATGAAATTTAGAAAAAGTGAGGTCACAAGTCCAAGCAGTTGCTCCATACAGATAACAGAGACTCGATTAATATTGAGTCTTTTATTTTCCATGTTTAATTCATTCAGCTGTTGTCCAAGAGTTTCTCTACATGGTTGTTTTTTGCTAGGACACCTAGTTCTAAACATATGAATGTGCCTTTTAAACCCACAATACATTTTAAAAACATAAACATAAACATGCACTTCCGATCACCATATTCCTAGAAGAACAGGTGAGGACATGACCTCTGTGTCTGTGGTGAAGGGAGAGGCAGGGTGCTGATGAAGGCAGGGAAGTCAAGCATAACAGAGGCAGCAGTGAGGCAGGGCATTAGAGACCACTGTTATTGTAGAGACACAAGGAGCAGCACTGTACTGGAGATAGTGGATCAGATTCACACAGCCCTGGTGACTCTGGTGACCGTTGTCTCTGTCAAACCTCAGCTATAGAGATAGTGATGCACATTTACAGGGGAAATTGGGTTTCAAAACAGTTTATAAATTCAGAAATTTTAGGGCATTTTTTTTGCTGCTGTGAAAGCACTTGTCTCTTTAAAGCCAATTAGCACAGTGCTGTTTACTATTGTTTGGCTCCCTGAAGCATCACCGCACAGAATGCTATTATCCAAACACTCAACTGTAAACAGGTTCAACAGCCGTGTAACATGATCTGCCCTCAGGTACGTTTAGTTCGCCAATATGACGTGTCTACGTGGCAGTTACACCTGGCCATTGCAAGCAGAGCAGCAATTTGTGAGTCTCAGTGGACAGTCTATGGAAAGAAACCAGGCAGTTTTTAGCTCAGTGGCAACCCTAGTGGAGAGAAAAAAAAGGGATTTGGACTCTCAAGGGAACAAGTGTCCTCACACATCAGCTGACCTGCAAAGAAAGAGTTTGTCCTGCCAAAGTAAATAAATCCCCTTGCTTACAAAACTGTAAAAGGATCTTAAGTCTGGAAAATGTCAGGAATTTTTCTTAAAGTACAGTGGGGGCTTAAAGATGTGGTAAACATACAGGTACAGAGGAATCTGATGTAAAGAGGGTGTTTGCAAGAACAGCATTGACCAAAAGTGTTAGGCAACTCACAACACTTTTGCAAGTAGGGATCCTACTTCCATTAAATCCAGTAGAGACAAAAAGTCACTCACCCCTTTTCCAAGTCTCTTCTTGATGTCATACTTCAGAGAAATGTGGTCCTCCACCTCAGACACATTTGTTGATTCATAATGTTTGCTCATTTTCTTTCAACAGTCCGTTCCTCTGCTCATGCAGAAAGCATCACCATACTCTGATTATTCCTGAAAGAGATCAATGGCCTTGAATGTCCAGGAAACGGTTGGTAGAAAGGACCGAATTGTGGAGCCAGTTCCTTCAGAGCTGCAGCTTGAAACTAACGAGCATTTCTGTAGTTTTGTATCTTATCTGGCAACCCACATGCGACCCTCTGTATCTGTAGTCAGACGTCGCGTTGCCTACTGTTCAATCAATCAATGTTGGTCCAAAAGCGGCAGGTTCGTTTTAAACTATATCTCATCTAACTAGTGACTGAAAACACACTGTTTAACCTGCACTGTACAGAATACGTTGTTATCTTTCAAGGTGAAAGTCAATTCTTACTGCAAGTTCGGATACTCCCACACTGCTACTGCAAACAGATGAGCCATAGAGTTTTGTCATTATTTGTCGTCCTGGTAACCAACACGCTGCTGCCTGGTTCTTAAAGGAGCCGCCCATGGCTGTATTAAGAACAGCTGCCGCACAAACACTTCCTGCTACACCACAAGGGAAATTAAAACAAATCATCTTTCTATCTTTCTTACTACCGTACACTATACAGTCGGTGGGCTACACTCATTCGTACAAGTCAGAGATGGACATCTGGCTCTCAAGGACATTAGTGCTGTAGATGATGGTTGAGGCGCTGGGACTATACGAAGACCGCCGTTATAATTGTACACATTTTCATCATGGCCTTCATCAAAATGTTGCAATTTAAACGAAGTTCCTCGTAGAGTCTGTTTGATGCATAGACTGTATAATATACAGTCTATGGTTTGGTGACGAACGGCTGTTCTTTGGTTTTAGTTCTGCAGCAAACTGGGACCATGCAGTCTTCACAAGCAAGTAGAAAACAAAAAGGTGCGTCAACTAGGTCTCTGTGATCTACACTGGCTAACCCATTAATATTAAATGTAACTTCAGAGAGGAAACAAAAGCAAAAGTAAATGACTAACCTGGGAAAAATAAAACTGATGGGCGTGCCGACTACAACAGTAAATATTTTTGGTCGATCGTCTACAATTACGTCCAGAGCAATAAGCAATAAAGCAAATGTGCTTTTACCAAAGACTGAATAGTCATTTGAACTTGGGTTTAGAGACCACAGCTTTATAACAGAATCCCCTGAATTGCAAACCGGGGACGTTAAGTTCTAAGCAAGTGGGCTTGTGAGCAGAACATTTGATAGGAAATCACACCTAAAGTAATTAAAATGGGTCTTGTGTTTATTGTCTCGTGGACCCGTCTTATAGATGGGCACTGTACAAAAATAAATATTTAAGACTTTTTTTTTTATATTATGCTAATTATAACAGACAAACGTCCTGTGGCCAGTTAGTATTCGAGCTGTGTATTTGAACATTCAGTCAGATTCTTAGTCTTGTTTACTCATTCTTTGACCAGATATTTACTCATTTAATTCAGAGAACCTTTTCTACTAGACTATTTTATTTAGGCAAAGTTCTTCATTTCTTCTAAATCACTTGCTACCCGTATATTTCTAAAAATGTCACAAGTTAAATAGTTTTGGACACTGCATAGACAAAACTCTAAACAAATTTGATCTTATTCGCACAACACAGATGAAGTTAGAGGTAGATTTTCTTCTTTATTTCTAAAAAGGTGTTACATGCTCTTGTTTAAAAATCAAAACTATTATTTACAATGATACATCTTAATAAACATGTTCCCCCTACTGGTGTTTGAGGGTTGAAACATATTTAGCAAGCACAATAAGCATGGGATGTGTCCAACTCACTTTTACCCACTTCATGTGACCCTCACTTATTAAGGAAACATTGATTAGGTATGTTAACAGAAAAAAGGGCTAGAAAGTGTACACAAACAAGTCCTTCCACCATAGTTTCAATATAATCATTAAATAAGTCAATTATTATCTTTTAAGTCCAAAACAATTATTTCAGCTGCATTTACTTTCCATTAACTGACGGTCTGTCAGCTTCTTTTATTTTATCTACAAAAACGGTTTGAGATTTCTGCAGTAAAAATAAGTGTGATAGAAAAACAAAATGGTATACAGAACAAAAAATGCTCCTATGACCCCAAGTGGCAGGCATTGGATAGAATTAGGGTACCAAAAAGAAAAGAAAAATATTTATCTTTCCAATAATACAAAGGCTTTGGCTGTTGCAACCTTTTCTTCATGTGCAGACTTTGCCAAATATAATTGTATCATGCTTCTTTGTTAGTGCTATGCAAAACGTAAGTATAAAATTAGACCTTTTTGATATTACAGTACAAAGTTAGAAGTAAACTGTTTTGTCAAGGGCAGAATAAACAGCCATGTTAAAGGATTTATCTCACAGGTTTGTCTAGAAAAGAGACCAATGGAGCATATCGCAGCACAGGGCGGGCCTGGTGGGCAAGGCTGCAGGCAGCATGATGGACCAGACACAGTGTAGTATGCAAGGCCGTGAAGTTTGAATAGTACACAACATAAATAAAGGACATAGGAAGCAAATAGCAGGTAAGAATCGGGAGGATATGAGTCAGAAAACCTGCACAGATATAAATCCACTCTCTACTAATAGCTAGAAAGAGAAAGTAGAGTGTTTAATTATTTTTTTTTTTAACTTAATAGATATTAATAGATATAGAGTCAGAATTTCAGACAGATGGATCAATGATGGACAGATGCTTTAGGAGGAATGGAGGAAGCGGTTGAATGCATTGTAGGCTGACTCCAGATCAAATAGCATCTGGCGCACCTGATTATCATCCAACTCATCTGAGGCTGACATGCTGCTGAGGGTGGTCAACCTGATGAGAACAAATACAAATCAAGGTAGATGAGAGTTAGGACAAAGCTGTTAAGATTCATCACAGACTTGATTATAAAGTAGTTAAACTTATACTGTACATGCAGTCAAGGAAATGTCAAATTCCACTTATTGATTTTTATAATACAACTTGTCAACTTGCAGCCCCCTGAGCCATGAATTGAGTTTTTGTCAACTGCAAAGATGCTTTAACATAATAAATAGTACATGTTGCTCCATGCCCCATGCATAAGGAGAGCAAATAATCGAAAACAATGTCTAGAAATTTAAATGGTCGACAATCAATCTCGGATCTATCTGAGGTACAAACACAATATATTTAAACACGACTACCACTTAAAAAACTGAGTATTATATAATAATTTTAAAAAAAGAAATAAGTTAGCAGGATTTTAATTGTTTAAGCATTGGCACACAGAGGTCTACAGTTCTAGACCCAGCTTTTGTCTGACTCGTTATACCACAGCATTTACCCATCAGAAATAGTCTGCTGCAAATGATTATACATGGATTGAATGAGTATTCATCAGTGAAAGTAGTATAGTTTAACTTGTGTACACAATCATCACGCATGTACTTGTGTGTCATTGTGGCTAAAATAAGCATCCTACACTGAACTGGCACAAGGCTAAACATAAACACTGTAAACTGGGCAGCCCAGTGGAACTGACCAGAGGCTGACTTTGTCCTTAGCCTCTGAGTCTGGAGGCATGTTGCTCATTCTGTTCATTGTTTCCATCAGTTCCCTCAGGTCTGGCTGGATCTGGACCAATAGAAAATAATCAGTTAATCAGTTGTTTTTAGTCTGTTATTTAAGTTTTACACTTTTTTTATTTACCTCATCCATGGCCCTGATCTCCAGTCTCAGCTTATCCATCACAGTGATGAAGAGCTGAAAGACAATGAGACAATGCTCAACATACTTTCCAACTTCCACAATCACCAACAAGAAAAATGTTTTTTTTTTTTTACTGGCAGCAACACAAACAGGGCACACATTCTTTGCCAGAATCACACTGTCTGTGCACAGATTTATTAGTTTGTTGGATTTTATGAGTTGAGATCAAAGTTGGCAGTGGATATGGCTGGCAACACTCATTCACATTCTTCAATGAGTAACCACAGGATGAGCCAAATTACCTGAAACCACTTCAACCACTAAATATTATTATTATTTTTTTAAATACAACTTTAAAAGTTTTAATCTGGCACACTTCCAAAATAAACTTCCCGTTTGTGCTGACTGTTTAATATGATAGAGAGGAGAGAGGACGTACAGAAACTATATCTGCAATGCAGCGGTTCAGGTTGCCCTTGTCATCCTTGATGGTGATTGGTCGATCCTCCTTGATTCTTTCCATTGCTAGTGGGCAGTCGAGCTAGGAAACAAAATGATAAGAGTAACAACCTTACTAAGAAAAACTCTAAAAATATATATATATATATATATATATATATATATATATATATATATATATATATATATATATATATATATATATATATATATATATATGATAGAACAATTCCATGGCCCATTTTTAAAAATGTTTACAAACAAAGTCAAATGAGTCATACAATCATCTGTGCTCCAAAAGAGAACTCACTCTGTACTTTCTGCAGAAATCATCAATGGAGCCCACATCAGAGCCTTGCACCTGTTTAAAAGCAGCCTTATACTGAACCAACAGCCTGGAACAGGAAGCAGTGTACCTGAAACAGACAACTCTTGCACATTAACAAAAACACACAATCAAAGTCACAGGTTTAAACACAAAATATAAACTTAAATAAGACGCACTCATTAGGTGTGACGCAGTCTTTGATGTAAGCCTTCTCCAGAGCCTGAAGCGTCTTGACGACAGCGAACAACTCTGCCATATTATCATACCTTCAGAAACAGGGTGAAAAAGGAGGTGTTACAACACTAGCCCCATTCTTGATATTTAAATCTTTTTTTATTTTCATTTCACTGTGTTTTTTTTTGATATTTCACTTTGTACTCAGGTCTCACTTGCAAATGAGATCTTGATCTCAATGTGATTTCCTGACTAAAGTATATATTTTATAAATACCTGGGTTACTATGTGTTCATAATAGGCTAGTAATTAGTAATATATATAAAACTTACTTCTCTCGTTCTCTTGCATTCTTGTATAATTTCACCTCCTGAAAAGACATGCATTGTGGTGAAGGCCTTCACTAATGCTTACAAGTACAATCAAATTATTGTTTTTTAGTTCAGTTTGATTGAAACATTTCTTGTAGAAGTAGCATCCATGAAAATGGTACGTTTGGTTATCTTCCAGGAACAGTTCAGTGGACAATTTGAAAAAGTGAAAATAATCAGATAATTTTAGTTCCATTTGGTTGTTTTTTTAAAGGTGTAAATTAAAATAACTATTTGCCAAGCCTTAATTAAAGCATTCAAAAGTAGTTCCATTTACCTCATATAACTCAGGCTTATTGGCAGGAGCTGTGGGAAAAAATAACAACATGCTTTAAGTGACATTAATTGTAATTTACTGTTGAAAGGAGGATGATTGAACAATTTAAATAACTAACATTGTAGACTTATATTGTAGATTTATTTATTTGAATGTCTTACCTCCTCCCACACCTCCTGTAACTGGTATCCCATGAAACATGATGATGATGTATCAAAACTTGATCTGAAAAAGATTTAAGTTACAATGTGTCTAATAACTAACTAATAATTGTGACCAAAACAACCAGCCAAAACATGTTCCCACTATTAATGAATAAAAGTTTTTTTTCACAATTTTTTTAAATGTTGTTATATGTAGTAGGGACTGTCCTGACTTATATGTGAATTTCTCTCAAAGTATTATTGATATTAAATGCGTGTTAAATTAAGGAACTTGTCTTTTTATACTGCAGGGTAGTGTAACAACAAAAACAGTGCTCAAGGGTATTTAGAATGAATAGAAGACATTTTCTGGATTATCACTTTTAGCATTTAATATTGATAAGATCCAAGGAGAGCACTGTTAGACTGAAACACCATTAATACAACTTCCAAGCCACAAATGGGTTACAAGATCTACTACTTTTTGGTATCAGAATCCAGTTTATTGCCAGGTAGGTTTTCACATACAAGGAATTTGATTTGGTGTTTTGGCGCATAGACAACAAACTTGATATATGTATATACTGTTATACAGTGAGGAAAATAAGTATTTAAACACCCTGCTATTTTGCAGGTTCTCCCACTTGGAAATCATGCAGGGGTCTGAAATTGTCATCGTAGGTGCATGTCCACTGTGAGAGACATAATCTAAAAAAAAAAATCCAGAAATCACAATGTATGATTTTTTAACTATTTATTTGTATGATACAGCTGCAAATAAGTATTTCAACACCTGTCTATCAGCTAGAATTCTGACCCTCAAAGACCTGTTAGTCTGCCTTTAAAATGTCCACCTCCACTCCATTTATTATCCTAAATTAGATGCACTTGTTTGAGGTCGTTAGCTGCATAAAGACACATGTCCACCCCATACAATCAGTAAGAATCCAACTACTAACATGGCCAAGACCAAAGAGCTGTCCAAAGACACTAGAGACAAAATTGTACACCTCCACAAGGCTGGAAAGGGCTACGGGGAAATTGCCAAGCAGCTTGGTGAAAAAAGGTCCACTGTTGGAGCAATCATTAGAAAATGGAAGAAGCTAAACATGACTGTCAATCTCCCTCGGACTGGGGCTCCATGCAAGATCTCACCTCGTGGAGTCTCAATGATCCTAAGAAAGGTGAGAAATCAGCCCAGGACTACACGGGAGGAGCTGGTCAATGACCTGAAAAGAGCTGGAACCACCGTTTCCAAGGTTACTGTTGGTAATACACTAAGACGTCATGGTTTGAAATCATGCATGGCACGGAAGGTTCCCCTGCTTAAACCAGCACATGTCAAGGCCCGTCTTAAGTTTGCCAATGACCATTTGGATGATCCAGAGGAGTCATGGGAGAAAGTCATGTGGTCAGATGAGACCAAAATAGAACTTTTTGGTCATAATTCCACTAACCGTGTTTGGAGGAAGAAGAATGATGAGTACCATCCCAAGAACACCATCCCTACTGTGAAGCATGGGGGTGGTAGCATCATGCTTTGGGGGTGTTTTTCTGCACATGGGACAGGGCAACTGCACTGTATTAAGGAGAGGATGACCGGGGCCATGTATTGCGAGATTTTGGGGAACAACCTCCTTCCCTCAGTTAGAGCATTGAAGATGGGTCGAGGCTGGGTCTTCCAACATGACAATGACCCGAAGCACACAGCCAGGATAACCAAGGAGTGGTTCTGTAAGAAGCATATCAAGGTTCTGGCGTGGCCTAGCCAGTCTCCAGACCTAAACCCAATAGAGAATCTTTGGAGGGAGCTCAAACTCCGTGTTTCTCAGCGACAGCCCAGAAACCTGACTGATCTAGAGAAGATCTGTGTGGAGGAGTGGGCCAAACTCCCTCCTGCAGTGTGTGCAAACCTGGTGAAAAACTACAGGAAACGTTTGACCTCTGTAATTGCAAACAAAGGCTACTGTACCAAATATTAACATTGATTTTCTCAGGTGTTCAAATACTTATTTGCAGCTGTATCATGCAAATAAATAGTTAAAAAATCATACATTGTGATTTCTGGATTTTTCTTTTTAGATTATGTCTCTCACAGTGGACATGCACCTACGATGACAATTTCAGACCCCTCCATGATTTCCAAGTGGGAGAACCTGCAAAATAGCAGGGTGTTCAAATACTTATTTTCCTCACTGTATATTATATCAGGCAAGATTTAAACCCTTCACTAGTATCATAAAACATTAACACTTTTACAAAGTAAAAAACTTAAGGAAAGAATATCATATGTGCAATTTTACACAGCAAGTGCTAAATAATAATAATAATAATAATAATAATAATAAGTGTGGCTGTTGTTTAGGCCATAAGAGATGGATCAGGATTTAGGTGGCTTGTCACCACGGCTAAACATTTTCCTGAGGGAAACCCAGGCAAGTGAGGAGAGGTATTTATAGCTCTGCAACTTAATGAAATGTATTGGATCAACAGTAACTTACACAGGTTTCCACCAGTCAGGTTCAAATTATGTTTCAACAATTTAAAAAAAGGCACATATCAGAAATAATTCTCAACCTTAGTTTCTTTTAAATCCAGCTTTAGGGGCGACATCCTGACGTTCGTTATTCTCAACTGAACTGATTAACACCATATCATTGTTACCATATGAAAAGGCAGACTGTGTTCGCTGTTTAGAACAGAAGTCCGATAAGTACAGGTTGGCTACAACAATACAAAAGCGTACGATGCTGCCGCGCTGAGTTAAAAAAACGTTGTTTTACTCGAAGTATTAGCTGATTCACGGAGAACAAGCTAAAGGGAAAACCTTTTAGCTACAGAAAGCCGATCATCAGCCTATTTGTTTTGCCGAAATAGCGAGCCCGAAGTTAGCTGTCGAGGCTAGCTCGTAAGCACTTCCTTAATGATTTATTATAACTGGGCCATACAGGTAGTTGTTTGTGAACACTGAAGTTTGTATTAGTGACCATTACTGTGGTAACAGGTAAGAATCCAGCAGCATTTTTTTAATATCAGTGTTTAATCAACAAAATTAAAAGACACTTTACTTACCCTTTCGGCAAACTGCTGTGACGTCAATGTAAACACACCTTCCTGTGAGGACCCGCAGACGTCAAAATATTAGGTGTCCATTGTGCCTCACTAAACATTAATACTTTTTTAAGATTATCACTGGTGTATCAAACATATGTACTCTTTATTAGGGCTATTCATATCTTCCATTTAAAATGAGAAGTAAAGAACATATTTTTAGGCTTGACCACATCTAATAATTTTCAGTCAGTCAAACATCAGAGGCAGCCCGTCGTCGAGGCGCCAGAATCAAACAAACAGCAACGGGGACGAATGATGTACCAAAAGGTGTAAATTGAGTTTAAGAAAGCGCAAAGGAAAGTTGAAAACACCCCTGTGCAAGTTTATGAGGTAAGTTCAAATATGATTTAATCATTTATGTTATATGGAGAACCAGAGTAAGGCTGTGTTTATTAAATACCACCTAGCTGTTAGCGACGTTGGATAACAGATAACGTTAGCCTTAGTCAACATCTATAGGTATATATTTATGGTCAACATCAGTTTTGTGACTTATGATGGTAAAATGATGATTAGCTAATATTAAGAAAAGTCAACGGAAAATTGGACTGATAGCAAGCTGCATATCAGTTAAAACAATAAACGATGATGTAGGACACATTCATTCATTCTACAACTGTTGAAACTGTTAACGTTACAGTAAGTCTAGATTAACGTTAGCTGCTGGTGGCTCAGTTTTTCTCAATCTTCATTAAAGCTTTAACAGTAAAGACATACAAGTATTTAAACACAACCATTACAGGACTATAGTATTGCTCCTATTATATCCGTTGAATATCTAGATTATCCTACCACTCACACATGATATTTTTATTGAATGTATTGTATAGATCTGTCCTTCACTCTCCACCATGAAGACCTCCAAACCAGCAGAGCAGACCTCTGCTCAAGAGGAATGTGGTGTTTGGCTGGACACTGTGCAACTGAAAGGAAAAGCTAAACAGGTAATTGTGGAAACTAGCTTTAAATTCTGACTGAATGGCTATTTCATTACCTCTCAAAACAGCAGTGAATTAATACATTGTTCACAGCAGATGTTAATAACACACAAACCACTTACAGTATATCATTATTAGTAAGTAATACCATTTTATCAGGAGCCTCTTACACGGTTATTGTACGTGAGTATATTAGTAGGATCACAATTTAATCTTATGTTTCAGAAACGACTCGCCCGTCCTATTTCTAAACTGCTGAATCCCTTCGCTGGAGGCAGAGCATACAATTTGGCTGTGGCTCTCAACTTCACTCAGACCAAAATGGAGATGCCAAAGACCAAACAGAGCTCTATATCAACCTTCTTCGCACCTCAGCGCAGAGGTATGTTGCAAAAAAACTTTGCTGTCATCAGGTTGTCAAGCCATTTTTTGTCATGAGTATTGTCATTTACAACTAAATCAGTCAGAAGCTGATAAAGCTGCAGTAGACCATTGACTTAGCTGCTTGAATGCGTAAATTGACACATTCCATTTCTTTTTTGTTAACATAACATTTGTTTATACCTTCTGCCTAAAGTTCTCAATAAGATGTCTACTTCTGAAGTACCAAACATGGATCCAGTGCGGCCTTCTTCACCATCTACCTCGTCCACACGTGCCTTAACTGCACCCACACCTGTAGTATCTGGGACAAAACGAAGGCGTGAAATAGATCTTGAAATGTTTGACTTCTATAACTCTGAGCCTTGTGTGGATCGTGAGTGGAAAAGTGAAAATGTGAGTGAGCCTGAAGCAGCAGAATGGCAGGAGTCGGCTGCAAGCCAGACACCTTCTCAAAACGTGTACTATGAGTTTGAAGAAGAGCAGTTTGAGGAGATAAACCCACCACAGAGTAAGAGGAGGCTCACAGCAGCCTCCTCATTGCCAGGCGACAGTCAACCTCTTCCACAGGCGTGGAGTCAGGACCCACTGCTTACCTGTAGCCAATATTCTGAAGGTGAATCTTACCCAACTAACCTGAAAAGCATCACAGCAAAGAACTTTAGTGACTCTGAGCAGAGTTTCCTTAACAGTCTACAAAGTGAGGACGCCTTTGGTATCCAGATTGCTGTGGAAGGGAGGACTTCGACTCAAAACCACTTTCATTCTTCTCGGATGGATGATGAGAAAGAAAACAGCAGATTTTTGACTTCTAAGTCTCCACGAAAGCACTCACCTCTCACTCATATTGAGCCTCTTTTAAATCATAAATGGACAGAACCAAAAACTGCATCACCTCGAAAATGTATGCCAGAGCAGCTGTGGAAAAGAGCTGATAAAAAGGAGAGCCTTGAGTCACCGTTCAAATGGAAAATACCAAGCAGCTCTCCTCCAAAAAAACTAGCACCGCAGCTCTCCTGCAGAGAGGTTGATGAGGACAGTCTGGCCATGTTGTTCACCCAGGACTCTGAGGGCTTCAGGGTAATAGCACACAGAGGTCTGCAAGCCAGGAGTCCTCTCAAAGATCAGAGTAACATCAGCTCTGGGACGGTGAGAAAGACCACTTACAAATCTCTGATGGAGCAGGAGGAGGAAGACGAGATGCTCTTTACTCAAGACTCTCAGGGAAATATGGTGATCAAACACTGAAAGGAACCTTTGAAATGTCATATAGTCTGGATGTAGATAATTGATCTCTACTTTTAAAAATGTTTTTCTGTGCTACTATAGCTTGAAATCAGTTGTAATAAACTGATATATCTTGTTTGTTTCCATAATGACCTGACTGATTTACTTTTAGCTACTTTAAAACTATTGATATATTTTCTGTGACTGTCTTACCTTTCCTTACCTGTAAATCTTTTGTATTTTCCCAGATGTTTCAGTCTATACCAGCTATTATTTTCTTGTTTTTGGTCTCTACGATGCTGAAATATCTTGCAAGGTGCAGCTTTGTTTTGCAATAACACTAACAAGCAAGAACTGAGTTTTGATTTTATTTGAAAAATGGTACACAGTTACATCAATTTGTTTTCATGTAAATTAAATGTTTTAAAAAGTGTTTCTGGTGTTCACACTATCTTCTCTATCTTATGCTGGTGCCATGTGCTACATGTTAGGACAAAGTAATATATAGACGAAGAAGTGCTCAAGTTACTACTACTGTTAGTCTTTAAAGGTGTACAAATGCAGAGCTTGTACCTTGATTTCTTAATATTGAGATAAACTAGTAGCCAAATATGAAGTTTACTATTTTTAAGTTGATTTAATGCCTTCGGCAGAACACCTGACATTGATACATTCGTCTGAGCTGATTGATTCTACTGTGCATACGCTATCTGCCGTCAATGCAAAATATAGTGAGCAGTGATGCATTAACTTCACTCAATAAGTGCAACAGTGCTACATGACTACCATGCACTATACACATTTAAAGAAACTAAGACACGTTTCATTAGATAGAAAATATACCAATAGTCCTACACTTAATTTATTATCGTCTGGTTGGCGACTGAACGTCGTGTGCATGTTATGTAATCTTTAGCCTTTTCTGTAAAACAATGTGAAACTGCTGTTGTGGTCTAAACTGTGCTTCAACTCTCATACAGTGAATGTAGCTAGAGTACAGTCGTAATGATGCTGAAATATAATTGCTTATATTTCAACAGTTACATATTCTATTACACAAATGCTTGTATTGCCATGGCACCGAAATGTAAGAAAATGTTACAGTTTGTGGGACTTAAGCCTGAGATGTCCATTTATTCTGTAGGGATGTGTTTTGAAGAGAGGGATAATCAACCTACTTAATGGTTCACCTTAATCAACAGCTTTCAAAGGGCTAGAAAGACATGAAATTACAAATGCAGGAACAACGAGTGGACCAAAAGTGAATCTGTTGCAGCAATCCCTTGTATTTCTCGGACGGAGAGATTTAAATCAATGGTAATGACGCTTTGTGTGCTGGTGGTGAGGACGCATTAATCAGCCTGCGATTTCAGTGGGCTCTGTCACCAGTTTGGAGCCATCCCAAACTGTCTTGAACTGCTCCGGTACCGGAAACTCCCTCTGTAGAACAACCAAGAAGAAAACAGTAAATGCAGCTGTGAAATTAGAACTGCACACATGAAAGATTCAGGAAAACACTGGATTCACACACATTCAGAGATCCTCCCCTTGTCCCTTATATCTCAGACACTCACATATTCGTCATCTTGTGGTACCAGGATGTTCATCTCGGAGCTCTTAGCACTGACGATGTCACAGTTGAGGGACTCCTTACTCAGGTAGACCTGGCAGCCCTCTGTCTTGTTAATGGAAATGGTGGGAACCGTTCCCAACACCTATAGAAATTCATCTTGCATTTATTGATGTGTGGCATAACTTGCACTGATATAAGAATCTACAAACAAAACTGATTCCAATGATGTTTTAACAGAGGATAACATACAATATGCGATACCTAAATGAGAATATAACACAGCTGGTCCATACATCAAAGCAACAAGTCAAAGTCAATAAACAACCCTCCAACAGAACTAGTATTAAAATGTAGAATGGTAGCCATGCAAGGCAATTAATATTGTTGTTACTCTCAAATGTGAATACATTTGCTATAGCCTAAAATCCTTCAGATCTACTGTATAGTATGTTCATCATAGATAACTGACTTGTGCATGTTTTGAAGCCATTGTATTTTAAATGTTTTTCTCACCTGTAACTGAATTGCCTTTGAGTTGATTATCTCCACAATCCCGACTACGTTTTCAAAAACCAATCCCAGCTTCTTGCAGTTGTCTGGAGAGAGTCAATACATGTAAAGATAGGCATCATCAGAAATTATGAATTTCATCACAAATTTTCAGTTGGTTTTCAGATCACTCACCTATGATGATGGAATTAATTTTGCCCTTGATTTGCAGGGTGGAGTTGTTACAGCCAAAGACGTAGACCACTTGTTTTAGCTCCGTCTCCTCAATCATCAGGTCGTGTTTCTGCTCAAAGTACTCCTGCAACCACAAGGGAACAGATGCATTCAATAATATGGGACTTACCACAATATAAAAACATACTAGTATATCTTCCTTTGGGAATAATCCCTTAAAGACAAAGCAAACATTTCACGTACCACCCTCCATTTTTTCCCCTCCAGCTCCAGCAGAGGGGGTCTTTTCTGGACGGCTGCCTTGGGCGAGTTCACAGTCCCTGGGGACTTTGTTTTGGTCGGTGTAGTTTGCGAACGCAGATTGGGGTTCTTATGGGTCTTCTTGTCATCTGATATATGCTTTAGACCTACAGTTGGAAAACATGAGGGAAAATGATTTTAGACATGCTGAGTCTTAATTCCCTCGGCCCTATCTGAGAAAATTTAGCCAACAACCAAACTCAAAACATTGAACAGTTCCAATACATTTTCTGTAAATTGTATCTCCCTACATGGTGTAGTTCCTGTGGAGAAGATCAAACCCCTTTTAATTTCAATAATTTAGTTGTCTGCCTAAAAACAACCACATTTTAAAATATTTAGTTAAAGAAATGTTTGAATGGGCTTTAAAAAAATGTCATGTTTAATTGTAGAATGTAAAGTCCTATTTGTTTGATTAAAACGCTCCATAGTCACAGAAATATCACAGGACACAATATCATCTGTGTCATCAATGGTAGCTACAGTATGGCCCTGTACACATGCATATTGTATAATCTTTCTTCAACCCACCTTTAGTGATGTCCATGCCCTGGTTGAGCTGGGCAAATAGCTCTGAGTGTTGGGCCAGCGCACTGCCCACCTGAGGCATGGAGTCATCATCAGTGAAGACCGGAGGTGGGCCGGGGGGAGGAGGGGGAGGTGGACAGGAGGGAGCACTGGGGGGGTCATAGAGAGAAGGAGGTGCGATGGGGCCCTGGAGGGTGGAGAAAGAAAAAATGTTAGAAAGCAACACTGTATTTTAGCTTTGTGAGCTTTTATTGAGAGAAAGCACAGCGGTGACAGGTGTTTTGAAGATTACAGCTGTAGTAATATATCTCTCCAGCAGGGGGAATGTTGCACAAGAAATATCTTTTAGCTTGGTGGCAAGAATTCATGTCTTTTTACCAGCAGACCATGGTGTATGTGATTGTGCTCCCAGTACAATCAGTTGAAAAAAACGTTTCGTCTTTAGTGCCAAGAGATACTTTGATGATGGGGAAGCACTTTTATTTCCTTTTAAGCAGCTTTAAGGTTGTTACTTTCTCTACCTGTTAGTAAGCTACCACATACATACTGTATCAGCTTGTTCCAGCTCTTTATTGAAGCTATATGATGTTTACACTGGGTGAAATACTCAGACCCACGACTATGGTCTATACCAATTCAACAAATGTAAATATTCTAGATATCTTGTGCATTATTTTATATACCCAGAAATATTTCCCTGAAATTAGGCTCTTTGGAAACTTCTTGGATCTCCGCTAGAATTTCAAATGAAGTTTGTGGTTTTGAAAAATGTTGCTGGTTGAGCAGTATAAGTTTATAACTATGCTAATCAGGTCCTGTAATTAGTGCTCTGGTCATCTCTAGTCCACCTTAATGTGTCTACAATGAATAGAAGCTTTGGTTTAACGGAGCTGTGTACAGTTAAAGTGCACAGCCATCTATCGACTACTACAGTGAGGAAAAGCACACACTTGCGGTTTGAAGACCTTGCGCAGCTGCCAGAGACAGACAGACAGAGACACATAAACAAACACACACACACACCTATCACAGCGGTTCAACTGTCACTTTACGCGCTTCTACAGTACAGCTGAGATTACTTGATCTTTGACACAAGGTACGTGTGTCGTGAATATCATTGCTGAACAATGCTGACCTGTTACGCTAAACAGCTCAGTGCATACCACTGTATTAGAACCAGCATATGTGTGTGTGTGTGTGTGTGTGTGTGTGTTCATGCATGGCTATAAAGCTGTCTGACTGCTTCTTTGTGTTCATGCTTGCTTGTGTTTTTGTGTGTATGGGTGTACACAAACAGGTTTGTCCGAAGTAGAGGACAACGTAACATTTTTGTGAGAGGGCAATTCGGAACCTTTTTTTTTAGATTTTGAGGGGGATTTGGTTACAATTAATCAATTTTGATACTCAATAAATCATTTAAGTCATTTTATAAGCAGCTTTTATTTGGCATATGTGACAGTAAAGTGAATTGTTTTGTGTTTAGACTGTTGGTCGGAAAAACAATTTGATAACTTCACTTTGGGATTTGTGAAGTTGTAATGGCCATTTTCACTGTTTTCAGACATTTTATAGACCAAACAATTAATAGATTAATTGAGAAAATAATTGTCGGATTGATCATTAATGAAAAACATTAATTACTTTTTGGTGAAAAGACACCCCAGTTTTCTCGTCCGGAATGTACTTAACTGGTTAGAGGCTACCACAAATTGCCTGCCGGAGCATGGAGAGGAGAGTCTGAACAAACACTCAGTGACAGAAATTGTTAAAAATATGACAATCAATAAGAATATATATTGATTTCAGTCTTTAATTCCTTTTTGCCATGAGCCTGATCTGAAGCATAACTGATGTGACTGTGTGTGTGTGTGTGTGTGTGTGTGTGTGTGTGTGTGTGTGTGTGTGCACGTGCGTGTGTGTGCATGCATGTGTTTGTGTGTTTGTGTGTGTGTGTGTGTGTGTGTGTGAGAGAGTGTGTGTGTGAGTGTAAAGCCTCCTCCATATGTCAGCCTGTGCATGTCAGAGTATAATCGTGTCACTAAACCCCTATCTGAGCAGCAGATGACGGCTGCGTTAAAGGGGGACCAGCCCTGCAGTTTAGGTTACAGTTACCTAAACTGTGTGTACACAGACTCTTTGTCGGGGTTCTTCTGTGAAGAAAACCTCCATTCAAGAAAACCCTGAGGACCACCTGTTAGTACCACACACTCCCGTCGTTGTACGCACACACACTGTGTCCCTCACACACACTTCAGCTCTGTCGTCTGACAGCAGGGCCAACAGCTGACACACACACACAGCCACTGCAAACTCTCAAGTTTCTGCATGTAGAAAACACATGCCTGGACAGCTGTTGAGCATTAGCTTAACCTAATGTTTTAACCTAGTCATTTGATGTTAAAGGAACAGTTTAACATTTTGGGAAATACGCTTATTTACTTTCATGTTATTTTATTTCACTCTTGCTGAGAGAGTAATACCACTCTCTACATGTCTGTATGGCAAATATCAAGCTACAGCTCACAGCGTAATTTAGCTGGGCATAATGAATTGAAACAGCTAAAATATGCCTGCCAGTATTTCAGGAAGTCACTGTTTCAGGCCAAGAAATAGTCCCACACATAATCCCTCGTAAAACCTCAACTTGTCCTTTTTAAACTTAAGTTACTGTACAAATTAATTAAAAGACATACACATATGTACCTTTGGGCATTGCCATGCTAGCTGTTTCCCCGTTTCCAGTCTAGTTGCTATATGCTAGGCTAAGCTATGCGAACAGTCTCCTGGTTATAGCTTCATATTTACCGTAAAGACATGAGTGGTACGGATCTACTCATCTAAAATCAAATCAAATATAAGTGAATAAGTGTATTTCACAAAATGTCACTACTGTTATGTTAACTATTCCTTTAAGAGTGAAATTTTACTACAGCTTTCCCTGAGTGAATTAACATAATAAGAAATAATAAAATAAGGTCATGTGTGTGTGGTAGGATTTGGTTTCAGGCTCTCATAATCTCTGTGATCTAGTGAGTGTGAGTACAGAGAAGTCCCAGAAGAGACCCATAAACAGAAGTGTGTGGGAGTGACAGAGGTTTTATGAGCTCTATGGAGAACTGCGTTGTGTAGCTACTGGAGAGAAGCTCATTCATTTATTTATTCATGCTCTCTGCAGTGGTTTATGTAAACGGCTGCTCCATAACTAAAAATGGAAGTTCATTTGAGCTCTGATATAAAAATATCATGGCCTGCGAATGGAAACTAAATGAAAACATAGTTAAGATAATACACAAGTTGTATGTATTATTTTTAGGCAAGTGTATTGTTAACTTTGAGAGAAGAGGTATGTTATACTCACACTCTTGCTCCACACCAGTCCTGTAGAGTGGTGCTGTTTGATGAAGGACTGCATCTCGGTCCAGATCGACAAGTAGGAACGCACCCAGTCTACGTGACGTCTGTCGCTGGGAGAAAAGGGGAGGTTGATGAGACAAAGATATGATGGTCAGATGAAAACAGAGAGGAGCATAGGGTAAGTAGTAAGGTAGGAAGGAGCAAAGGTAGGAAGTGGATGCAAAAGAAGGGGATGTGAGGATGAACAGTACTTACGTTTCCTTGTAGTCCTTCAGTACTCTGTTGGTGTAGAAGGTAGCAGCATCATTCATCTCCTTCACATATGGCCCCGGCTTCTGACACTGAGAGACATGAAAGCTCATAAGAAAACACAGAAGCACTGTGAGGTCAAAACAGTCCTATACAGACCTTTGAGAACGTATCTGACTATCAGCACATTTGTCTTCATTTGAGAGTAAAAAGCAGAAGAGTGCATTGTGACATCAGGATGATGTTTGATAAGACCTGTTTTGAAAAGTGCAGTCCTGACAGCATCTTACACTGACCAGATTCAGCTTCAGAGGGTTTTCTTTAAGTACTCAAGTAGAAAAGCTTTGATCTTAATCTAAATGCTATTCATCCCTAAACTCAGAAGAAGAGATATGATGGGAAACAGAGACTGATGAGAGGACAGAAAGAGGGACAAATATAAACTATATGTAAAACATGGTAGGTTGTATTTTTTATACATATCTGTCTGTATGCAACATTATTATAGTTGTGTATTTTTTAACTTTTTAGACTTTTGATGATGTTACATGTTCACATACCATCAGTTCATCTATACTTTTTCAAAGACATTTTTTCTGTGACATAATCCCTTCGATTTGAAATTATCTATTTTTTTTTCATGTACATAATTTTCATTGCAGCTTATGTTTCTGTCAAAATTGCAGTTTCCTTGAGTGACTTTGTTTTATCCGTTTATATACGTGTTTGTGTGCTTTTTATTCTGTTTCTATAGGCTGATATGCATCTTCTTAGATGTGTTTTCTTGTATACATTTGTGTGTTTGTGTGCATGAAAGTACGTAATTGTACTTCTCCTTACCACAGCCACCCAGCCTAGAGCGGGGATGCTCTCGCTGACGGCTGATAGGTGGTTGAAGAAGCTGCTGCCACGGTTTCGTTCACGGAAGCTCTGGATCTCCTGGATGTGATCCGAAATTGGCTTCAGCAGGTCATGCAGCTCTGTCTGCAGAAGAAGTAGAAGAAGAAGGGAGGAATTAGGATAGGACAGCATAAGGATGCAGGAGAAAAGGAAGAAATGTCAGTGTGAGAGGAGAATGCAAGATGGAAGAGCTAGGGAGTGTGGCAGCGATTTGGACTTGTAAACATATTACATTTAAATCATATCACTTCTTTAGCACTTCTTCCTTGACATGTTTCAGATACTTTTGATTTTACAACCCCAGCGTTGTTTATGTGCTCACCCATACTCAGCCTGTTCTCGGTGCCAATCGGTAAGTCCTAAACTAGGCTACAGGACATTAACTCATTTTATTAGCCAGAGCTTTTTTCCATTGGCTCTTCCAGATCTCAGCTACAGTATAGCTTGTCTCCCAGCCCTCAGCTCCCCTCCCCGCCGCTCTGTTCCTACAAACATTCCTCGGTTCATGGGGAGATCCCTCTGGCCTTGTAAGGCATACCACTCCTCCAGTGTTTACAGTTTACCTATCACACATGCACCCGCACACATAGATTCAGGAAGGAACACAATGTTTCACTGGGGAATTTCTGCTTCAGTTTTCTTGTTCTGATCTGCAGTGAAATGGCTGCTATGTGAAACATGTACTGTTAATGAGCTGTAAAAAAAAGTGTTTATTTAATCAGATGAGAAGTTGCAGAACACTGCTCTGTTTATGAAGTAGCTACATGTATTAAGATATGCCAGTATATTTGCTTTGATAATATCAGCTTTTGTCATATACCTGATGTATGGTAAAGTATCTCTTGCTAAAGTTTATGGTTTATTCCACAGCACAGTTAATTTGTGTGTGTATGTGTGTGTGTGTGTGTGTGTGAGTGTACATGAACATATCTGGGGTTTTTTGGTGTATATTTTGTATATAATATACGTAGATGTAGGTGTAAAGCCATGCTGTATGTGAAAATACGGCTCCTATGTGTGTGTGCAAAGGTGCAATCAAAACAGAAGGAGACATTCTCCTTTTTGCCAACAAATTCTTTCCCCAATCAGATGCACATGATCTCCACAAGCTGAGATAGATGCTCCTTTCTCTGCTCCTCCGGCTGCTTTTATTTTTTACTAAATCCAGTTGATATCTCTGTGCGAGCAGCTTTGAAGCAATATATTTTCCCTGTCCAACAGAGATACCATACGTACATATATCATATGTACATATGTGCTGGGTTTGCTGAGTAGGAATGTAAGGATGATTTGAGGTAACATGAATTTAAGTGTCAATCATGAACCACAAAAAAACATATTAGGGGATCATTGTTCCATCACCTTTCTCCCTCATTATTCAGTTTATTCTTTCAGTTTTCAGCACTTAAATATTTACCCAGTTCCATCTTTCTCTACTATTTCTGCAACTAATGATTATTTTCATTACAGATTATTCTGCTGATTATTTTTTCAATTAATCAATTCAATGTTTTTTCTATAAAAAATTTCAATAGTCATGAAACATGCCCATCGTGGATTCCCAAGGCCTTTAAATGTCAAACCAAAAACCCCAAACCCAAAATATTATGTTTACTATCATAAATAACAAAGAAAAGCATGCAATCTGCACATTCGAGAAGCTGGAATTAGCATGTAAAAATGACTAATTACCATTACCATTTTGGTAATATGCAAATAAGAAAAAAAAGTTGGTTAGTTGGTTAGTTTGCACCTTGGTCAGTGAGGGCACTGTGTCTAGCGACCCGTGATTTACGGGGTGGTTCAGTTATTTTGATGCTGAGCTTCGACAGTATCCATACTGTCCACTACCACAAGGCTTGGCTTGCAAAATGCAACAAAGTAAAAGTCAAAAGTATGCACTATTGATTCTACTTAAGTAATGTACAGATACTTGAAAAACGTACTTAAGTACAGTAACAAAGTATTTGTACTTTCGTTACATTCCACCACGGCTAATAGATAGATCAACTGATCGTTTCAACTGTACTATTTATGTGAAAATAATAAAGAGCTCTGCCGACTCCTCGAGTCCATTAGAGCTGTCTATCCCTCTCTACATCACACAACAACGTCACCATGGCTCCCACTGAAAGTACGACTTATATTCTGTGAGTCAGTGCACTTGTTAGAGTGTGGACTTCCCCTAGTCAGTCATGCTGCACAGTATGAAGAGAGACAAATATATTAGTTGTATTCCCAAGTGCACAATGTTCTGGCAAATTTACATGCTGGCATTAAGGCAGAACAGGAGTCAATTTTCCATGTCAGGACAAGCTATGTTTTCTATAAATCTTCTACCACAACTTTTGTGGGAACAAAAACAGAGATATTCCTAAGCACATATACATCTATGTTGTTCTTACATAAAGCATCTCTCAGAAAGTCCATGTGCTGTTTGGTATGGCTAACATTTGGACAGAGCCAGGCTAGCTGTTTCCACCCTGCTTTATGCTAAGCCAAGCTAAGCTAAACATGTGATGCCTGTAGAGAAAAAGAAAAGCAAATAAAAACTTTACCAAATGTCTAACTACTCCCTTTTAAATCAATAAACATTGCTACTGTGGGTCTATTTAAACTGAACAAAACAATTCAAAGGAACAATTCAACATTTTAGGGAATACGCTATTTGCTTTCTTGGAAGATTGTTACCACTCTCATGTTTGTACGCTAGCTAAATATGAAGCTACAGCCAGCAGCCAGCTTAGCTTAGCATAAAGACTCGAAACAAAGGGAACAGCTGGCCTGGCTCTGTCCTACCAGCACCTCTAAAGCTCACTCAACATGTCAAACATTTCATTTGTTTAGTCCATACAAAAACAAATTTTTTTTTTAATTATAAAAACCATAGTGTTTTACCTTGCTGGGAGCGAAGGAGCTAACATTTGGGCTGAGCTAGCTTTATGAAACTAGTGCGTGCCAGAAGCACACAGTTAGCTTAGCACAAAGAAGAGAACTTCATCAGAATCAAAGACTGAACTAACGCAGCTCCTTAAATTCATAGCGTAATGAAATGTGATTGCTCACTGATCGAACTGCACAGTTGATGATAATCTCTGAACTACGCTAAAGAAAATTACTTAAATCAGCAAAGTGATTCATAATTTCATAAAGAAGTCAACTGTCTGAGGCAGAGATACAGACAGATACAGACATGAGAAAGAGAAAGAGAAAGAGAATGAGCTGACAAAAGGATAAAAAATGTCGGCTCACATTATTTGATGGGCAGTGTGTTACAATAGCACAGCGTCCGAGCCTTGACTTCCTATACAAGCAGTGGATCAAAGGTGGAGAGTGGAGGGCGACAATGGGAGAACAACTGTAACTGTGACAGTCTACAGTGTGTCTGAACTGCCAGACACACACTAACACACATGAAGTTAACAGGCCAACTTGAGGTCACACAAGAGAGAGGCTTACTTTCTTTCACTCTATCTATCTATCTATCTATCTATCTATCTATCTATCTATCTATCTATCTATCTATCTATCTATCTATCTATCTATCAGACAGACAGAGATAGATATATCTATCTGTCACACACGCACGCATGCACGCACGCATGCATGCACGCACCGAGCACGCACGCACGCACGCACACACACACACACACACACACACACACACACACACACACACACACACACACACACACACACACACACACACACACACACACACACAGACAACAGGCTCAAATATAGAACATGCCCATAAAAAGTCAGAGAGCACAACAGGGGCTGTGCTGCAGAGAAAGACCAGAACTTTGTAATCTGTGTGTGTGTTGTGTGTGTGTGTGTGTGTGTGTGTGTGTGTGTGTGTGTGTGTGTGTGTGTGTGTGAGAAGAGAGGCATCACTAGTTAAAGTCACACAAACTTTTCCTCCTAGTATTGGTCTGTCTTCCAACCCTGTCTGATTATATAAACACTCACAAGTCGTAAACATGGAAGCCATCACTACCTTCCATCATATATATATATATATATATATATTCCATTATGACATAAACACATAAGACTGCTAAGAATGAAAATTAATTAGCTCTTTCATCTTAAATGATAAAAAATTTGATGAAAAGTTTTTCAGCTTGAATTGCTGAAAAACCTGAATATTGATAATTATTAAAGGCCCACCTGACACTGTGTTAATGATTTTTTATTGTTCCAGACAAGGTAAAATCTTGAAAAGGAGTCAAGTCGCAAAGCAGCCAAGTTAAATCTAAAGTCCTTATGTCTGTGACTTGAGTCCAAGGCTCAGAAAACCCTAGTATGTGTTTGAAATATTCAAAAAGAGATGAAAGAAGCGCTTTATGACAATTCCATACAGCGATACAGAATGTCATCTCCTCTTCCCTTATATCTCTCTCCTCATTTCTCTAGGGTGAGTTCCTCTCTCTCTGTAAAACTCTCATTCTTTCCTTGTTTGCATTTCTGACAATCACTGAAAGCTCTTTTCACAGCCTCTTAACCAATGACCGGACAGATAGGGACTAATCACTTCCTGGTTGGCTCCATGGAACCCTGTAAAACACACAAACACACACACACACACACACACACACACACACACACACACACACACACACACACACACACACACACACACACACACACAGAAGGCCAATGGGATGATATCATATCAGCTCTCTCACACACACACACACACACACACACACACACACACACACACACACACACACACACACACACACACACACAGCTTTCTCTCCCACCCTCCTTTCTCTATACGTGAACATGTTGGGAATGTGTTGTATTAGCGTTTTCTTAGTCAAAGAGCAGCGTAATCCCTCTGTGAACAGCACAGCTTGCTGGGGGACACAGGAGGGGAGGACACGGGTCAATGATGTATAAGGATTTTCAACAGGCCTTAAAAAAAAAGTAATGTGGTGCAACCGTGAATTATCTTAAAATAAATTAATTTCTTAAACATGCTTAACACTTTTTACAGGTTCCCAGTTATATAAAGTTTTAAGAAACAAGTATTTGCATTTCTTTTGAGTTTTTGTAAATAATGATCTCATTGTTTTGTTCATATTGTCCATATTTCATTAAATGGACATCATCGGACGAAGGACTGTATGTTCATATATTATGATGGACATATGAATACAAATGCTTTGCAATTTTGTACTTTTGGCTACAAAACACTTTGAAAAAGATTTGCCAAATAGGGCAAAACATACATTTGATTAGATTTAGGGTAATTTCAAAGATGTTTTCAAAACAGCGGTCATGGCCAGACGGTCGCACCACATGATATTTTTACACTTTAAATACCAGAGCAATTACAAATAACTAATGTTTTTGAAATGTTAAAGTGAATAAATATATGGGAGAGATACTACATATATATCTTTGTTGTTGTTGTTGTTGTTGCATTTACAGTTTTTCTTTTATTGCTTTGACCTGCTTAAAGAAACTGGGATCCACTCGGTTTTCATCATCATCACTGTCTCAGCAGAGCAGAAGACACATGTGTTAACCCTTTCTCAATGGATTGACACATTTCCCCCACCCTTTTGCAGAACAGTTAACATGGATGTCATATAAGCAGTCCAAACTCCATTGTTTTAGCTATGGTAACCAAACAGAAACCATCTGTTCCTAAATATTAGAAACTACCTACATCAGTATGACATCAGTGAAGCACCTGTTTGACACTCCTTCACACAAATCTTCAATTAGCAATCAGTCTGCAGGGTTAGGCCATGTGGCCCCATCGTCAAGACAGAAGAGACTAGTGAGTATCACTAGTGGCTATTTCTTATACTCTGCAGTAATAGATGTTTATACTTTACTGTAATAGATTTTATTTTCATTTTCTTAATTTATCATACTCTAATATATTTTATTTTGGTTTACATGTATTATGTGTAATATTTACAGTATTTCAGTTTTCAGCCACAGTTTGAAAATAAGAATCAATGGAATCAATAAAATTTGCATCAAAGCATTTCTGATTCTGGATCCAATTCTCTGCAAGAAGGCAAATTTGACAACAAATGGCATTAAAGCTACGTACAGTAATAGACTACA
This sequence comes from Zingel zingel, assembly GCA_023566125.1. NCBI lineage: Eukaryota > Metazoa > Chordata > Actinopteri > Perciformes > Percidae > Zingel > Zingel zingel. The sequence continues at coordinate 15,932,574 of CM042330.1, read as the reverse complement.
GTGACAAGCGATGGTGCACTGATTCGCACTGATTGCTGTATTTTGTTGTCCACTGTGTAATGGTTGATTGGAAGAGCTCATACACTTGTTTGCAAGTTGTGTTGTTTGAAGGCAAAATTAGCTTTTGTTGCATATTTTAAATGTTTTGGCACGGTTAGAGCCTTTTGCAAACAAAATGTGTCATTTTGACCATAAGTGCCACTGTTTCGGCCTGTGTGTTAACTGTTTTGAAAAGGTGGAGTTTGAGTTGACTGCTGCATCAAAGCAATCAAGAAAAACTGTAAACCTTTTTTTAACTGAAGAAAATGCTGTCAGAGGGAAAATGTAGGTGTCACGTCATTGACCCACACACTGACACACAGCACTGTGATACAGTTCACTTCTATGTTAAATGGGAAACATTTGATGCAATTTGTAACTACAGCCCTGTTTACACGTACATGGTTATTTTGAAAAACGGAGACATTTCCCTTCGTCTGTGCCCTTTGTTCACACGCAAACGGAGAATTCGCCTCTGAAAACTTTGGAGATTTTTGAAATCTTCGTTTGCACGTTTGCATGTAAACGGAGACAAACGGAGGTTAAGGCAGCCGAGAGAGAGAAAGAGGAAGTGATTCGTTGCTATTGTTGCTATTTTGGGGATTCTGATTGGCTAACATGGGCTTGAGCTTCTCGTTACACTGCCACCTACAGGTCAGGCGTGCTCTTGACAGGCATTGATGGCATATATACACGGGTACATGTAAACGAACACTTTTCTGAAAACTGACAGTTGTGCATGATGTTATTTTTAAAAACGGAGAGGTTGAAATGTCCGTTTATGAAAATAGCCGGCCACGTGTAAACGTAGCATACATGTCATGAGAGTTGCACTTTGCATCATCTGATGCAGTTAACTGCAAGGTTTTGTTGCTGTGAGCACAAACACAAACAGCAGCAGCCAATCAAAATGATGAAGTCTCATGATACTATTATTTCCACCACTTTCTGTTGGTTATTATAAAACCATCAAAGAGTATACTGTAAACAGTTTCAGCATGTCGTACCTGTGCAGGTTCCTGATGCATGGCAGCCATTTTGAGAAAGGTTCTCTGAGTCTGCAGGGCGTTGTTCACCATCTCCGCCTGTCGATCATAAAGAACCAAAGTCAGATAGGTTGGGATTATAATACATGCTACACATTCTATAATTTGTATACTGAATATAGACAATGTTACAGTGCCCTGATTTGCATGACATTTTTTCATTCTCTTTTGTTTTGTGGGTTCTCTCACGCTTATTGAAATCTAGGCAGTGAATCTGTCTCTTAGACATACAAAGAAAGTATAGCCACACACACACACACACACACACACACACACACACGCACACGCACGAACACACACACACACACACACACACACACACACATACACACACACACACACACACACACACACACACACACACACACACGCAGTTTGGGTTAGTCCCAGCCAGCTGTGTCCTGTTCGTGTTTGAGACCTCCAGTTGCGGGCCAAGGGAACCACCAGGGAGGCTTTCTCCATAAAAGGAGCTTTGCAAACTTAAAGAAACTACCCCTGGCTCTCGCTCACACACTCCCCCTCCTTCTCACTCCGTTGGAACGCAGAGATAGAGATCTTCTTTCGAGGTACTGAGGAAGAAATACAACTTTTAACTTTGATTTCTCTCTGCCTGCCTTTACTTTTCTGTTTTGGAGCACTCCCTGTTGTTCTGAATATATTCAAAGGACATGACACAGCTATTATTGGCAACTGGCCTACCACAAACACACACTTGCAGTCCTAGCGGGAGTACGGGTCATTACCAAATAGGAAAAGGTGCTCCACTAGCAGTTTGATAAATGAAAGTAAGAGCAAAGTTCAATTATACTCCCATCCTTGGCTTTGTAGAGGACAGGAAACTTTGGACCATGGACCTCCCATACACAAACATCACTATCCTTCAGCTTTCCAATGCCTCTAAATGGGATCTAAAGCAGGAAAATCCATGTTTGTTTATAAATGTGCATCCAATCAAGTAAAGGTTGGCACAGACTGCCTGCACTAGTTGCTCCACTTGTATTCATCTGTGCTCCCTTTAGAGAATAGCTTGGCTCATTCCTTTGAGCAATCCACCTTCATCGAACCCTGATGCCCCATTACCAGTGGTCACCATGGTAGGCACAGAAAGTACCATTGAAAGTTGATAGGGCAAACGCCACAAGGGCCAGCGATCGGCTTGAGGTTTACATTAGTAGTTGCTTTTGCCAACAGCAGACTGGCAAACCAGCCCTGAGAAGTGCCTGCATGCAGTTTGTATGTTGCACTGTAATAATTGAAGGCCACTCATGAGTCTATCAACATTTTGATTAACTCCTCTCTTCTTTCATCTGTATTTTGACAACTCAACAATAGAAGGACACTGTTGGCAGAGACTTTAGTGAATTAATCAAACACTTATATATATATATATATATATATATATATATATATAATATATATATATATATATATATATATATATATATATATATATATATATATATATATATATATATATATATATATATATATATATATACATACACACACACACACACATAACTTACAATTACTTAACTTACATGTTTCTCCACCTCGCTTCCTATGGCTCGGCTGTTGTTCATGTACTCGGACATCGGACCTCTCAGTAGGAGGTCAAAGGCCTCCACACACTGAGACAAACCTGGAAAAACAAGGAGACATCACTGCTCTCATGTTGAGCTTTAACTCTTAAATGTACCCGGTGCCTGTTTAACTTGTTGCTCTGTCTCCCAAACCTCTGAGTATGACTGAGCACAGACTTGCCTCCATTGATGCCATTGACACAGTCCCCGTTAGCCATGCCGCTGGACGCCTGCATTGTGACGGACATCTTCTCCAGGCGAGTCACAGCTCTCTCCAGCCTCTCCATTAAACCTTCCATGGTGACAAACCTAGAGAAAAAAAAGAACGGTTTCTTAAGCTGTACTGTGACCTTTCTAATCTTAGGTATTAGTTTTGTTATACAGTACGATGTTTCACTTTATTGATCGCAGAAGAAAATTTTCTTTTTCCCCTCTCTCAACAGGGAGGTGAGAGATCAGTACTGGGTCCTGAGCTGATCAGAGCATCACTATTTATGACAGAATCACTATTCAACTTCCCCACGCTGCTCACTGTTTAAAAAAAACTGGCCCATGTCATTACAAAGTGAAACTAAATGTAGCCAATGCAATGGGCTTTATATGAACACTGTTTGAGCTGTCTAGCCTTGTGCAACAGTTACAACTTCTGCCATGAACACATGTACGTACCACACAATTGCATTAAGGAGGGACAGAGACTGGAGCCAGGCTGAGAGGAAAAACAGAGACTTGAGTGCAGTGGGGGAAAACATTAAGAAAACCTGGAAAAATACCTGATGAATATACAGTACCTTTAGATACATACAATAGGAAGACTTTTTTTCTGCTCCAGTCAAAGTGAAATAATCAAATCAAAAATCAAATCAAATGAATATATACAGACAGAATATATAACCACAAAAATGGTGAAACAATCTGACAGTCAGAGTGACTATCAGATCACCTGTGCTGATGCTGAAAGAGTGACCTCAATGACCCTGGATATTCCCACGTTGACATTTAGAGATGAAACACTTGAGACACCCACATAGATTGGACATTTCACATACATGATTATATAGACTGTACCCAAACTCAGTTAGCTCCCTGTTATGAGGTAAACAAATCTCCAGCTGTGATCAAATGCCACTGAAACACAGCACAGACCATATTGTGTCTCTTTCTTTAACACTGACCAGCCATATGCCTCACCATGCGGCAACGCAGGCAATTAGTCAACAGAGTGGAATTCAACCTAGCAACCCACTGCATGTTTATGCCAACTACTGCTAGGTAACTTTCCAAGCTGACACCTGCTATACCTTTATGTCCAACACACAATCCAGTGGTGTGAGTTATAATCTGTTTTATTTGCTTCACAAATGATCTATAAAAAACACCAGGATGCTATGTGTCACATTAATATGGCAGCTATGTAGACTGGATTGCTTTCTCTGTCTGTAATCTTTGTAAATGATGTCTTGTAATTATGTGCTATGAGCATCAAACATGTCCTGATGGGCGTCATCGAGTCATCTCTGGAGAAACCTCTCCTCGGTGCCAGATGCCTGTCGCAAGACTCAGCTGCTATTTCTGCTCTCTGGGTCACAACAGCTCTGAAACCTGGAGAGCATGTCATCAATGTATACTGATCATGTACAACAAGTCAGATATGAAGCAGCTATCCAAGACATTTGCTTGGATCAAGTTTATTTCTTCAGTTTAAACAGCGATAAACTTATTTTAATCAAATTATTAGTCTTTGCATTTTGATACCACTTTTTAGTTAGTTAGTCTTGTAGTCAACGAGACATGTTCTGGTAACACATCTACACGGGGTCCTGGAGTACACCTGTACACCACTGTAGTAAGGTGGTTAGCAGAGGGTATTAAGTTACTCTTTAAAGATGTCACCTGGGGCTCTGATAAATTGTGGTGAGCAGTTTTCTTTTTCTGTTTTATAGATAATAAATAATGAAAATACCTGTTGCAGCCCCATAGTTGAAGCTTTACATTGTATACATTAGAAGACAGAGAATCAACTACTCTATTTGCTAAAGTCCCAAACACTTAACTTAATCACTGCCTCGCTCAATATATAATGTGTTTAAAAACCATGAGACAGAAACAGCCAGCGTCTGCACTGATTGTATTGTCAACCAGCCAAATTATCCATTGCAATGCAAAACCATGGCCAATGATGCTCTTTTAGCTTTTCATATACACTCAATGTAAGCCCATTACAGAAACTCAGCCCATTACAGAAACGTAATGGGAAACAGCCATAGTGGGTTCAAACCATGAGTGGTACAAAGAAATATAACACGCTAGACAAACAACACAATGTTGCCGTTAATGGAATTCATCTATCAATAATGTTCAGCTGTTATATTAAGTAGACATTAGTAGACCCCAGTAAATGAACACATTCCTCCCGCTGTTCCTGCAGACAGGTGGGCAACAGCGTCTGCCACATAAAGACCCCAACCAACAGCTGAGAAAGCACACATGCTCCTGCAGTGGAAAGATATTACTGACTTCACCCTGACCTGCATGTCTCTCCTGAACCCTCTGGCCTGGTATCTGATCTTTGGGACTATATAGGGCCACAGCCAGCTGCTATGGGCCTACTGTAAGGTATTCAAATGTAGGTCTCAAGATCACGCGCTGCACTGTACAAGTACATTTGAGTAAATTCAGCAAATAATTGTTTTATCGGTATTGTGTTTATGCTACAAGAGCTACAGCCGTTCATACAGCCACTAAAACAGGAAGCTGTGATATCATCAGTATGAACTGTTGGTGAAAGTCTTGGTATTTTGTATCCACTTACAAAAAAACCACTGTAGCATCTTGGTTTTTGTTGTTGATTTAAATATAGCTGATATTAGGCATCACAGTGTTTTTTTATTATAGGCTATAGGGCTTGGCAATACGGCCAAAATCTTCTATCCCGATATAGGTACAGTAATTTCATATCTCAATAACGATATACAGTATATCCCAATATAGCATGTTTTCTGGTTGTTCAATAAATAAATAGTCTTTATGAAAATAACCTCATGGTAAAGCCTTTTTGTATGCTGTGTGAATTAAATACTTGAAATGAAAAGTACTGAGTATTATGCTCATTTTATTAAGAACCTTAGTGCAAAATGTACGCAACCTGCAAGTGTCAGAACGTAAAGCTAATGTCACTGTCAATGTCAATGTTATTTGTGTAGCACTGTTCATTACAAGTAAATCCAAAGTGCTTTACATTACACCAAAGTGATGTAAATATTGCCGTAACGCAGTTCGGACGTTGGTTTTTCAACATTGCAATAGAAACGATATAGACAAATACTGTATATACGATAGACATTTTTATATTGGTTTGACGAACTATCGTCATAACACCCAGTCCTAATAGGCTACAGCAGCCTATCTATATAGATGATCGGAGTCATTTTACAGAAACACCCACTTTTGGAATAACACATTTTGGAATATGACTTAAAAAGTATTTAATTTTCCTACATTTAAAATTCAGGTTAAAGTATTAGTTAACCCTTTGGCTTCATGAATCCACATAAATGAGAGCTTAATGGATTTTTTTACATTTAGTTAAAACTGGTGTTACCATGAGGAGCAGTAACACCAGTGACGGTAACAGCAGTTACAGTTTTTATGAATGATGTATTTTACAAAATGGAAGCTACAGTACCTCAAACCACATGTTGCTAATCATGCTAAACACTAAAATATGTAAGTTAATCCATTTGTATAATAATTTTTTACATTTTTACATACCCTACTTAATAAAATAAGTCATACCAGTGACGCTAGCTAAAAGCCTTGCATGAAATCATGAGATAAATAAGACATTTTCAAACATTTTAAAAGAGACAGTAGATTTACCAAGTGTCTTCATGTACAGTTCTTCAGGAAGTAGAATGTACAGTACAGAAAGTAATGTCAAAACTCTTCAGATTTTTTCAGAATAGGGATTATTGTTAAATGGTAACACCAGTGACGTAGCACCAGGGGACAGACATTTTAATAATATTATTTATAATATTTAGTTGTTTTTTTGTTATGTTATCCACTTCATAAATGTGATTTTGGTGTAAACATTATTGCATTTAAAATGGCAGAGAAATATCTTTTTAAATTCAAAACATGCTCTTAATCCTCCGTACATGCCTGTGGGGACAAGCAATTTTCTTGTACTTGGAATTTTATATAATTGATTAAAACAAATATTGTCATTCATGGCTCAACCAGGTATAATTATTCAAAAAACATTATTCAAATTTAAAACTACAAATTATGATTAAAGTGTTTGCTTTCTTGGATTGGTGGGTTTGCTAAGGACGAAGTACACAGGGCGATACACTGGTAAGAGCAAATTACATTTAACCATGTATCCAGCTAATTTAAAAAGCTCACATTAATGTATTGTGTGAAAAGTTAACTTAATTTTATATTTTAAGTTAAGTTTTCTTTGCGGGGTGCAAACGTTCCACCAAAACAAGTTCCTTCCCGAGACTATTTTGCAGAGCCAACATCACTGCGTCCGAGCTTAGCGCTGCCCAAGACGATTGTGATTGGTTTAAAGAAATGCAAACAACCCAGTGTTTTTTTCTCCTATTCCAGACTATATGTATATATGAAAATAGGTCTGCGTAGTCTATATTCCACTTCCGGGATTGCTCCGTTGCCACCGGAAATTTTGCCGTATGTACTTCTTTTCGGCCAGATGTCCGTTACCTTACGCTTTCTTTGTTTTGCCATTTTAAACTCTGGTCGATTTATGAGGACTATGGTTAACTGTTCCTCAGATCTCTGCAGGGTAATTCGAGACAGCTAGCTAGACTATCTGATATCGTCATGGGCGGCGCTAAGCGCCACACGGAGCCCCGGCGCCTCTGCAAAATAGCCTCGGGAAGGAACTTGTTTTGGTGGAACGTGTGTACGTTCAAAGGTTGTTTTAGTCATGCAACAGAAAACTCAGATTGGACAGATAGTCTACCTAGCTGTCTGGATTTACCCTGCAGAGATCTGAGGAGCAGTTAACCATAGTCCTCATAAATCAACCGGCCGAAATTAAAGACATCAGGCGGAATTTCCAGTGGTATCTGAACAATCCCGGAAGTGGAACATTGTGGATATAGACAATAGGCAATGCAAGACTAATTTTCATTTAATTAATTTTTATGAGCACTTAAGGACTCCCTGTCAGTGTTGGCTCAAAAGTTTTTTTCTGCCTTTAATTGATAGGACAGCTAGTTGAGAAAGGGGGAAAACATGGAGGAAATCGTCACAGGTCAGAGTTGAACCCTGGACTTCTGCGTTGAGGCATAAACCTCTCATTATATGTGTGCCTGCTCTACCCACTGAGCCAACCCGGCCACCTCAAAAGTTATGTTTAACCAAAGTTTAACTCAACCTTTAACATGGAGAAGCAATGATATAATCAAAAGCTCCAAAAGCTACTAAATGGACCTCGAGGTGATTGTTTTGTCAACTGTTTAGTCAGAAATGAGATTTAAACTTAAAACATCTACAACCTATGTAATTTATAATATTAACAGGCTTAAACTCATATTGTCTGATTATAGCTGCTCATCACGCAGGCAAAAGATGACGCTTATAGAACATGACAAGGCACACTACTGGCAAGCTGACAGGACTTTCACCGCCCCTCAAATATGATGCTTCACGCCACAACAATAACCGTTACTCGACAAACGAGATGAAAGACAACAATCAGTACGAAATCAACACAGTGCTCTTTTACTGCGTGCTAAATATAAAAACCATGGCGCACAGGGAGCAGGTGAAGATGACTGGGGGCATTTCTGCGCAGTCCGACACCCAATTTTAACCCTCCGCCCCACCCCGAAAATTAACTAAAGTTCACACTCAGTTAGAACCTCGTCAGTATAGAAACATCTTACCTCGCTCTTCTGGTCCACAGTAAATTTCAGCTGATGTTTTGTTGGGACTGTCAATATCCCGGGACGAATTCGTGGCTGTGTGCTGCGGCCGTGCCAGTCCCCCTCCTGCCCCGTCACTCAGCTGCGCACAGCACCGTGACTCTTCCGGGATGTCCTAATTAAGCAACACGGTGAACCTGAAAGCCTCACGGCGTGCAGAGAGGACCGTGACTCAGTGCCGCAGTATCTCCTTTGGGGCGGACAAGCACTTACCTCGCAGGCAACATGGCAGCCTTAGACAGCCCTGCTAAAAATAGACGACTTATTGAGGCTGTGGCGAAGTCTACACGGGTCTCTCCTTTGGGAATGGACCTGAACTTAAAGGGAAGTCATCCTTATCGACTGCCAAGGTTTGACCCCCAACTTGGAAATCCCCTTAAACATGATAACTGCAGTAGCCTATTATATCAGCTGCTGATGTAGGTTTAAATTAGCTTTTACATCCTGGATGCTAAGAGTCTTTGATATCAACAGGTAGGCTACACAATTTAATAATGCCTCCATATCAACCAAGTTTAAAGGAGTGCTCCACCGATTTAGTACTGCACTTTTATAAAGTTCTGGAATTAGAAATTTGAGAAACTAAGATTTAAAAAAAAAAAATTGGCGCAGCCAAGGTCAAGATATTCCGACTTTAATGGAGCGTTCCAGTTGAACAGGAATTTCCGAGTTCCTGGTCGGAAATTTCAACTGGAACGCTCCCTGAAGTTGGATCTCGACATCACAATCCAGAAATCCCTGATATCTCAGACTAAGAATTACAACTCGGAGGCTGACATGAACGTTTAATTTCCCCACTCGACACCTCATATGGCCTGAATGATATGACCTGAACATAGCATTAGACCCCACACCCCCAGTCTGTTATGCAGTCTTTCTGTTATACATTTTGTAATTAAATCCCAAATCGATTTAACACTGATGACAGAAGCTTTTAGCTGATTATTTACTATTCATTAACATTGCCACTTGTTACAACTCATAAACACTTTATAGATAGTGCCTTGTTAGAAAGTGGTACTGACTTTAAAAAGCACCTCCAGAGCCACAGAAGACATTATAGACTAGACAACTGACAAGACAACTGTTTTCAAAGAGTAGTACTCCCCATGACGAGTAAACTGATCCTGGGTGCCCCTTTAAAGTCCCATCAGAACTCTATTACAGCTCTACATCATCAGTTTAATAAAGCAACATGTTTTACTTTTATTACATTATGATGTCAGATGCTATGATAGCAGCTGATTTCATCCAATTGCTGTGTCATGATCACCCACCGACAGTTTCATTTTTCACCAGGGACAAAAATACTCCCAAGAGCCGAGTAAAAGAAGGCAGAGACACGGCAGCACACTCTTTATAACATGACTTATTGATTAGAGAGTGAATGAATCATTGATGGTCTGAGTCCTGAGAGACTTTATTATGTGTCAGATGTATCCATGTAAACTGTGGGTGTGACTGTAATGTAAGAATGTTTCAAATAATGTCTTCTCAAGATGGTTTGACAGTGAGAAGGAGCTGTGCAGCATCTGTGTGTTTGTCAGCTTGCAGGCAGAGAAATAAGACACACACACACGCACGCACGCAAGCACACACACATATACACACACACACACACACACAGTGCGTCTCATTATCTTTGTGGGGACCCGTCATCGACATAATGCATTCCCTAGCCCCTTACCCTCACCATCACAACTAAATGCCTAACCTTAACCCTTACCCTCAGCCTAACCATAACCTAATTCTAACCCTAATCCTAAAACCAAGTCTTAACCCTCAAACAGCCCCTTAAAGTTGTGGGGTCCAGCATATTTTGGCCCTACAAAGCTGTCCGGACCCCACAAGTATACCGGTATACCGTTTTTTGGACCCCACGAATATAGTTAAACAAGAACACACACACATATACACACACACACACACACACACACACACTTCAAAAGTATATACATGTACTATAGGAGCTTATAAGAAAATTTATCATTTCAAAGTAGCCTTTTTTTAAAAGTCTGTTTTTATTTCATAACGGCATTTTGTCTCAATGTTTTATTTCATGTCACTTTTCATGACACATTTCAGCCAATCACATGATACCTGTTTCTGAATCAACCATCTAGCTCCTGATGTAAATACACAGAGACAGTAACTATCCTCTGCTTTTATTTAGTTTAACACGGCTGCTAATGCTACCTTGCTGACTACCTAACTAGAAGAGACAATGTTAGCGGTAGCAGCTAAGGTTAGCTGGTTGATTCATAATTAACCCACCATGTCTTGATTTAAAAGATGTTTCTCGGAGAAAGACACAACTCTGTGCAGAGCAAAAATACAGACAGTCTTTCTATGTGGTCACTCTAGTCAACAGCTAGCTAGCAATGCTAACACTGTCACTTTGACACTGAGTAATAATCCTTGCTCACAACCCACCTAGCTTTTTAGCCGGCTAGGTTGGTAGCATTAACAGCCTTGTTAAGCTAAATAAAGAGAGATGTTACTCAATGTGTGTAAAAAGATCGTCATATTGAGTCCCATGGAAATAACCGGACATGAAACCTCATTTTTTGCAGTCTTAATGAAAATAAATGTCACCAAGCTTGTTAAATATAGAACATTTTATTCCAATTTGAAGTAAATGGTGTTGAAATTCTGAAGTAAAGGTTTTAATATCAACAGGACCTTTGCATTAAATAGAAACACTTTACATGCCTTCATCCAGTGACAATGAAAAGCTTTCTTAAAAAAAAATTTTGTCATTTTTTTAATATTTCCCTTGTAAGAAATAGTTCAAGTATAAAAATTCCCAACAGTGTAAAATAGCCCATCTGATGAATATTAAGCAAAAGAAGCACAGCTACTGAAACCTTGACGACAACTATACATTCTAGTGGAGAAAGCAGCAGAAGAGAAGAGTACAATCTGCATGCAAACAGGCCTGCATTTAAATAAAGTTTCTTCCCTACAAAAGGCATTGAGCTAATATTTAATGTCATGTTCTAAAGAATCAAAAAGATAAAAAAAAAAGTACAGTGCACATAACAGTATCTTAAATAACTCCTACATTGACATTTTTGGATGAGTATGTTAATAATAATAATTATTTTAGTACTAGTATTACTAAAACTAATCAATAACTTATATATGCCTTGAGATGAGTACATAATATTATTAATACAGTACCGCCACTAAGTCTCTACTCTTAGAGCGTCAACATAGTCAACCCCCAAAAATAAATATCTTAAATAGTAGAATTCTCTTTTTTCTGTTTTTTTTTTCTCACTTAAATAGCAGTAAAAATCTAGGCACACAGACCAACATTACGTCAAAGAGTCAAACCCCCGTTCTCTCCCACCCCACCTGGTGATTTTGACAGACATGAGGCAGACCAGTTGTTGGGGTGGCTTTGGTTGAAAGTGTGTGTGTGTTTGTGAGTGTGTACCTGACACCAGACTACAGCAGCACGGAGGTGGAAGTGCTGACAGCTGCAGGGCTGCATGACTGGGGGGGGGGTGGGGGCTCTGCTGTGGGGCTCTGTTACTCTGTTGAGTTGGATGTAGGGGTGTGAAGTTGGTTCCCAAATGGGCCTGGCCAGGGATTAAAATGTGACAGCTCAACAAACGAGCACAAGTGATGCGTTCTTTCCAGAGTGATCCGTCTGTGTGGCGCTGGAGCAGCTCTGTCCACCCCCACCAGCAGCTGCTCTCTCCCTCTTTTTCTTTCTCTCCATCCCAGAGCCAGAGAGAAACACAACTGTGCTGCCTTTGTCTTTGACTGCTATGTGTGCAACTCTGGATGCATGTGTCTGTGTAGGTGAAACATGTGGAAAAGGGACTGATTTAGTGTTTCTCATTGTCTGAAGCCATTTTCAACCTCTTTCTTTTTGTCAGTGCGTTTGTTTTGTTTGCCAAGTCCCCCTTTAGTCCAAGAATCAAGTCAGAGTTGATGACATTTTCAGTTTCTTTTCTTTGTTGTTTTTTGTCTCCTGTTGATTTGTTTGCATAGGTCAAGAGGTCAAAGACATAATGTAAAAAAGGGACATTCAGCATCAGGAAGATAAAAAGGTAGTTCTTCAAATATGTGTGACACGACAAGTTACGACTCCTCGACTTCCTGACAGAGGTCACATAATAATAGCTAACACGTTGGAAACGGTTCCATTTCCCTGATTATCAGAAAGTATTAACTCAAAAACTGCACTTGAATAGACAAAAAGAACGAGAAGAGCCCCCAATGTGTAATAATAACAATAATAAATATAAATGTTATGAGGGCATCAAATAACTGGAAAAAAAGAGAACAGTCTCCTAAACTAACGTTAAAGACAGCAATAGGACTTAAAGGCTTAGTTTAACACCTATACCAACCACAGGGATTAGTTCCTGCTTTTCTTCTCTAGAAATAAGTACTCTACTACAATGATAATTGTAATGATAATAATAATAATAATAATAGTAATAACAACAATAATAATAGTATATCACTTTCCATTATTTGTTCTGCGACTTTTTTTCATTTTCTCATTTTTTTGGTTGAAGCACAGCAAGTTGGAAAGTTACTGTAAAAGGTTCCCACCTCACCATCATCATCACTACCACCACCATTATCATCATCACTACCACCACCACCATCATCATCATCATCATCGTCACCTTTTTAAAGCAACTCTGCCTCTAAGTTGCTGACACACCCACCCTTAAGGCCACTCCCTCTTCCTTTTCCTTCGCGGCTCCTTTTGACTAATCAGCTGTGGCCAGGTGCAGGCCTCCTCTCTCTGCATGTCCAGTGGTTGCAGTAGCTGCTATTGCATGCGGTCGGCTTGCAGCTGCTGAGGCTGGTACTGACCAAAGGCTGCAGCTGCAGCGGCAGCTGAGCCCGGGGCAGCTGTGGCTAAAGGCTGCTGGACTGCATAGCCGTAGCCAGCAGTAGCTAAGTAGCCTGCGGCGGCAGGGGATGCAGCGTAGGGATACTGCTCATATGCAGCGGCAGCGTTAGCTGCGGCTGCAGAATACTGCGCGTAGGCAGCTCCGGTGTAGTCGATATAGGGGGAGGAAGCGGTGGCAGGTGCAGCAGCTGTAGGTTGCACATGAGGGATGACCACACTGGGCTGAACGAAGGCCTGAGGGTACATGTAGTGGGCCGGGATGCTGTGAAACAAACACACATATGACAGGTTAGCTTGATTCACCCAGTCTGAGAGTAATAGCACCCACCCTAAAAACCAAACCCAACTCCATCACACTGCGGTCAAGCACCCGCCCACTACCCAACCCCAGTCCAATCCACCAGTCAAGAACACCAAGGAAATGCCTGCTAGTAGGGATTAGAACAATATAGGGTTGCCAAAATAGAAATATTTTTGGGAAAAGAAGACTAGAAGGTAAGCAAAACATTTAACACCTCTGGGTCACTCAAATCTACTGAAAAATCACATATGTATGATTACATTTGGAGGTGGTGATGATGTTATGGTCTTTATGGGATACAACATGGGAACATGTCTCATATTTCCTGTTTTGGTCAGTTTGTGGATGGGGAGGCAGAGCTACAGAGAGGCAAGAAGAAAGAAAAAGTTTGGGATCTGTAACCTGCAGCTCGTTTGTCCGTCACATGTGAATTTGGCTCTGGTGCTGTCCCCCTGCCTGCTGGAGGGCGAGTGGGTGGGGAGGGGAGGCTTACAGTGCCGGAGGGTGGGGGTGCGGACAGAGGAGATGAGCCCAGGGAAGCATTGTGAAAATGTCACTGCCACTTTGACAGCTGGACAGTTTTCAAAAAGGGACGCTGCTGGCCATTTCCCCCTCTGTGTCGGGACAAAGAGCTGGGGAGGCTGCAGGGGGAGCCGGGACTAGGCTCTGCACCCAGAGGGATGTTTTGATTAAATAAACAATTATGAACAGGGAGCACATTCTGCCCTCCATGACATAGCCTTATCCCACCCCCCACCCCCAGACTCTATAAGGTCTGGAAACTCTGTCTGACAGCAAGCGTGAGGGGAGTTTTGGAAATTTACACCAATGGTTTAAAGAAGTGAAGTGTCAACTTTTGACTGTAGGTGGAAGCAAGAAGAAAAAAACTTGAAAGCTCTGAATGTGAATTCAATGCTTGGTGTCCTGAAAAACATCCCTCCCTCCACTTAACTAAAGATAAAAGTAGAGTGAAATTCAATGTCACTTTAATTCAAATGAGAGGTAATGAGAATGAGAAGCATCAGTCTTGACAGAAACAATTTGTTGCAGAAAGCTCAAACAACAGGTATGTGACTGTAGGTGAGTTTAAATGAACGTGGCTCAAAAATCTGTTGAGAGAAAATCATGGAAACCAAATATAATCTGTCGAGTCTGCATAAATAAACATCAGGTGGTCACTTTTTTGAGTCTGTATTGGGAAAGAAGAGAGGAGGTGCAGAAAATGTTAAAGGTTGAAAGGCAGGATCTATCGTGGCAACCCTATTGTGAGCACTCCATTATCCAATCCAATCCACATCTCAACTGAAAACAGTGCGCCAGGAGAAAAACAGGGAAAACAAAACAACAGCAAGGCATCAGAGAGGAAGAATTATGTAAAAATAGTCCACCTCGACTAAGCCGATTACAGAATGACAACAAGGGCACAGCACAAGCACTCAGCTGAATAGACACACAAAAGAAAAGGTAGGGAATAAACTGAATAATTGGCAATGTACTGTAAAGGTTTGGTATGTCTGTCAGTAAAGGCCAAAGGTCAATGTTAAACACAAACACAAGTTAGACCAATTTTTGAAGGCCAGTAACAAAACTTCTTAATTGAAAGATAAGTGTTTTGTGGCCGGTTAGATCAGTTGGTAGAGCGGGTACACATATGCAGAGGTTTATTCCTCGACGCAGAAGGTCCAGGGTTGGAGTCCGACCTATGTCTTCCCCCCTCTCTCTCCGCTTTCATATCTCAGCTTTCCTATCTAATAAAGCCAGAAAAAAAGAAAAAGAAATATAAGTGTTTTCTCCAAAGTTACTCTAATTGGAAAATCCTCAGAAACAACATTGTGACACTAAAACTCTCCTTTGAAACCTGCGCTAATGAAACTCAGCAGGGTGAGGCAGATTTCCAGGATGATTTTAGAGACGCCATCTAACCCCAAACACCATGGCTGTATGGTACTGATTTCAACCTGTTAAATTAAAAACTTGAGTCTTCATAAAGTCTGTTTACAGGTCTTGGAGAGTTCCACTGCATATGTGAAAAAAAGTTGTATAAAGCCTTTTGTGGCTCCAAATAGAGCTGTGCGATATATAATAATTCAATGTTGACTGGGGGCTGAAGACTACAAGGGTGTGTGTCTTTTGATATGAAGCTTATCAGACTTCGATAGCCTGTTGGAATAAAAAAGACGACATCTCTGGTTCTGCCACATTGATTATTATACTTTTTTAAAAACTGTCTATTATGACTCAGCATAAATGACATAATGAAACACAACTCGACTGAACTCACTTTTGGTATCAGATGCTTTTCTTTATTTTGTTTTCCGCTGCCGACAGTATCCCCTCAGTGTAGGCGGGTTTCTGAGCTGATCGCCATAGCGACACTGCCTGAAATTTCCGTGACATCCTTTCATTTACAACCAAACAGAGGAACGTCTGCACTTCGTCAATTATATGCCGTAGTGTATGTAATGTATGCTGTAGTTTTGCAGGCTGCCATTTTTTTTAAACTGGGTAATGAATAAATAAATTTGCGGTCGCTTTTTATGGTAGCTTTGCTATTTAAATTTGCTTAATGGCTGTTTGTTCAGGATGTCCCTAGTGACAGTTCTCTCTGACCAGTCCGTGGTCTGCAGTGTTTTAAATTCACCTTCTTGTATCTGCTCAGCTCGCTTGGAACCTCGACCAGGATGGTACCGACAAAGGTACCAGGAACCAGGTACTAGCCACAACTAGACCAAAAAAGAGCGAGTCGAGTTGAGTGGTGTCGTGCCATACCATGCAGTGGAAATGTGGCATAACATTCCCCCAAACTTTCAGTTGAACAATTTTAACAGCAGCTATGTATATGATTGACTGTAGAGACTGCTTCTCAGACAGAAACTATTTTAACATTTAAAAAAAGGACTTTCAGACAGTGGTATGTAGTCTACCCATCTCCACTGCTCTCGAAATCACCCATCAAGCTCAGTGCATTTTTTGGGATTGTACCTTTGCTGTCTCCGATTTCCCACTACTACTGTATCTATGGGATGGTCTGGTAAACACACACACACACACACACTTGTGAAGCCATGCTGGCAGCTATAGTGTGACGACTTGTTCTGTGTGTGAAGAACAAGTCTGTGTGTGTGTGTGTGTGTGTGTGTGTGTGTGTGTGTGTGTGTGTGTGTGTGTGTGTGTGTGCGTGTGTGTGTTTGTCTGTGTGTGTGTGTGTGTGTGTGTGTGTGGGGGGGGGGGGGGGGGTCTTTACTGGAATGTTCACACAACCCTGTGGTCATTAAAGTTCAAGCCTAAATAAAGGTTCTCCGCCATCGTGTATGTAGTTTGAGGTTGTGAGAGGGTGATTAGCAACAATTAGCTGTTGGTGTCATAGCTTCTTACAGTTAAAGTGTTTTAGAGATGTTATCTACCTTTGCATATGGCTGATTTTTTTTAGTTTGTAGCAACATAATGTCCTTATGTAATGTGAAGTTCTCTATTTTATGAGCTGTACCTACTTTTATTTGTATGGATGCCGAGAGGTGCTGCTATTGTTCTCTGATTGGTGAACTGTATATATTTATTTTATCATGTATTTTAATAATATATATTTTGATGAGTTTGACTAAGTGTATTTTACCTGATGACGGTGTAAGGATGGAAACTTTGTTACTAAAATGAGTACAAGTGTTCCTTCCTTTGGTAACCATTTCTTCCTCTTTTTTAAAAGGTGCTTATTTGGGGATTGTTCCTCGTCCAAATCAAGGGTCTAGAGGATGTCATTTGCTGTAGAGATTATAAACCCCTTTGAGGCAAGTTTAAGATTTTGGTATTCCACTGGAGTTGGAACTCAATGAGAAAGTTTCATTTGAACCTATTTGATGAATTTGTCTTGCATCATTACTCTCACAATTGTGTCCACTTGTCAATCAGTCACCGCACGTTCTCAAAGCTGGACTTGCAGACTGATAAGTGCTTAAACTTAAACTTGTTTTATACTTAGTCAATACTTTTTTCAGTAATTAACTTCAATAATATTTTTACACAGCAGTTTCTCTACAAGCTAATTGTGAAAGACAAACTGACAGATGGTTCTGGTTCAAATCAGATGGTATGTGCACATGGAAAGGCTGTACGTTAATGTGGCCCTTAAAACACCCATTCTGTCCCTGTTTAAATGGTCCCTGCTCTGAATTTTACCAGACCCTCAACACTTACCAGACCCTCAACACACACACACACACACACACACACACACACACACACACACACACACACACACACACACACACACACACACACACACACAACACAGAGCTTCATGCGACTGCAGAGTCAGCATTCGGGGCTTTGTGTGGCACAATGGGCGCGCTTGTTTTCCTTAACACCACGAGCCCATGTGACAAAAGCTTGCTCCGAGAGAATGAGAGAGAGAGAGAGAGAGAGAGAGAGAGAGAGAGAGAGAGAGAGAGAGGGAGAGGGACATCCAGACGTTTGTCACACTGGAGACTTTGAGACTATGTGAACGGACAAAGACAAACACACATGCTGATACAAACACAATAAGAGCACATAGTACCAATGCAACCAGACATGTACACACATACTTACACATATTGCTATGACTTGAGCTCACATAATAACTGTGTCATTCATTCAAAAGACATCCACATTTATGATGGTAAATGGTGCTGCGGGACCACAGGTCTCGCCTATGTGGGAGGACAGTAAGGAAGACAAGAGAGTTGTAATGAATTGACAAAGTGGACCAGCAGTAGTATGGCAAAGAGAGACACTTTCATAGAGAATTTGTTGTGTTAATGTGAGAAACTGCTAGTAACACTAGGAAGATGCTATAAGCACACACAAGCAGTAATGGGTTTTGTTATTTTAAGGAGTAATGTGAGGAATGAGAGTAAGGAGGTGATTGGAGGAAAAATAAATTCAAAAGTCACACAGAAAATTCACCAGGCACTCCAACAAGACAGCCAGATAACACATGAAACAGCATATCCTGTTAAACAAAACAGGTCAACCACAAGCTAAAAGCAATGAAATAATAATAAATAAATTAAAAGCTTTGCTCTTCCTTGGCAAAGTTAACACACCCCAAAAATGCAATCAATCCAGTTTTTTCTTCTTTTTTTTTTTTTTGGTCATTAAAGTAAAAAAGCACACGGTTTAGCTAACAACACCACTTCATAACTGCACACAAAGCTCTAAATTCTATTCAAATAAAATAAAAATGAAACAGGTAAAACCCACGTACATGCATCTATAATCACCATTTTGAGAGCTTGTTTTGTTTGTTTGAGTCTACAGGTAATTCCTTTCTCTGATCTGTGATTACGTTCGCAGAACTATTCCACAAACCAGCACAGTTAGCTTAACCGAGAGCGAGCCTGTCGGACCAGAGAAAGATAGATAACATTGAGTCAGGCTGGAAGTTTCCATCATTGTCCACTCAGCACACACACACACATACGAGTATGTACACACATTTTTACAAACAGGCATACCTAGGAAAGGCAGTTTGACTGGCTGTTTGGTGGACAGGGATAAAGGAAAAAGCTACATTTAACTTATTGTCCACCTCTAATTATCAGCCATCAATTATGTTTGGGGAGAAAAAAGAAAATATTTAAAAAAAAATCAGACTGATAGTATCAATTATCACATATTAAACTGAGAAAAAAATCAAATTAAAACATGTTATTTAGCCTCTATAAGCAATGTGTACATCCAAACATTCCTCTTAAATACAAGTAGACTCATCAGTACTTACCCATAAGGCCTTTGGATGAACGCAGGATGAATTTGGGGAACACCAAAAGTAAAACCTGCAGAACAGAAGACATAATGTAAAAACGTGAAAAATGAATAGCATTCAAAATGACATTTAACTAAATGTGTATGCAATAGAAGAATAGAATAATTTATTGTATTGACCAAGTAAAAAGTAAAAAAAAACACAGTGAATCTGGACACCATTTATTTCTTCACTGATAGGCTAAATAACATGAGTATAATATAACCTAATAACCTCCTAACATGAGCTTGCATCGGTCACAGCTACCTTAAAAAACAAACAAACCCTGAGGTGAAACTCAGGATGGATTGACTTGAATTTCTTGTTTGCCTGTTTGGCAAAAAACACCTCCTAATTTAGTGATTCCAAGCAAACACTTTCTATGTTGATAAAACATGCTCTGTAATTTATTCATCTTGAAAATCTGCTCTTTAAACAAGCCATATCTGCACATGTCTGACTGCAAATTCTGACAGAAAGCCAACGCATTTATGTGACTTGTTTAAAAGGAACTTAAAATGTGTTTTTGTATTCTATTGATGCTCATTTGGCTGTTTATACCTGGCTGCATCACCCGAGGCTTTGCCCCCAGGTAGGCCAGGTTGACGTTGGCCTTCCTGCCGTCAATGATTGGGTTGGGGTCCTTACAGGCCCGGTCTGCAGCCGAGCGGTCCGCCATCGTCACCTGACAGAGGAGTCAAAAACACAGAGCATTATTGGCAGCTCATATTCATGTGTAAACAATTAAGCCTCCTAAATTGATGGGAGTGTGCATGTGTGTTTGTAAGAAAGAGGGAAAACATAATTTAGTATACAAGTGTATGGGCATGTTAGTCCTCTTTCTGTGTGTACCTCTGCGTGTGTGGCCATCATTAACAGCAACAAGTATTTGGCAGCACACACACATCCATCACCCTCATGTGGAGGTGTTGAAACTATCAGCAGTAAATGGGAGCCAGCCTGAAATGACTGACTGAACATAGCTCCCTTATCACTCCCATTACAGACTTTATTGCTCTGCTTGGAACTTCACTATTTTACACTCTTTTAACAACTGGTATACTTCACTGACCTGGCTGAAAGCATTTTCCAGGAGAAAATAAAGAAAATAAGGATGAACAATGCATCATTATTGTGATGATTCAACAATAAAGAAAGGATTTGTGTAAAAATGGAGTTACTACATCTCAGTTTTACAGAGAAACGTTAAATACAAAGATATTTGTGCATTCCAAGGGCGACTATGCAACTTTTAAAACATCCTCATCTCAACATACAGTATGTGCCAAAGTTACTTTAAACATAATATTAATGAATCTCTGAAGAGACCAAATACAGGTTTGGTGTCCCTCTTCAGGCAGCCCGGTAACATGTATATTATATGTATATGTGTATGTATATTAGGCATCTGTTATAAGCCTACATTAATAAACTAACAAAAGATGAGAGGCTTTTTTTAAACACAGTCAGAGTAGCATTGAGCTGCTGGTCGTATTATAGCTCTGCGTCTGAAATGCGTTTTGTCTGTCAGGTTTTATGACAAGTGGGAGTAAAATATTTGAGTTGTAAACAGCTTTGAGATGATGAAACCAGTGTACCAGAGTCAGAAATCATCATCGTGAGGTTTTTCTCAGCCCACCAGAGCTGTCAGTGTGAGGGCAGCTCGCTTTAAAACGTGTCCGGGCGCATACCGAAGCGCAACAAGTCGGTGGGTGCAATATTGCAACAGAAGCCAATGACGAATTTTTATGAAAACATAAACACCCCATGACTGCAGATAAGTTAATGTTAGTCATGATGTTGTGACAGACAGCAACAGCGGCGCACTTGTCTTTAACAGAGACGCGTCGTTGCAGGGCTTTTCATGCATGCGTAAAAGTTAGAGGTACATTCAGTGTAAAACTGATAGAATTGTTAATAAGCTATACTTACGAATCCATAACCCCTAGACTTGCCGGTCTGTCTGTCGGTAATGACCACCGCTTCTTCGATCTCACCAAACACCTCAAAATATTTCCTGAGACTTGAATCCGTGGTGTGGTAGGGAAGACCCCCGACAAAAATCTTCGTATAGGTGGTGTCCTTTTGCGTGGTGTGCATCGTTAGTGCAAAATACAATAAATAGCAACAATAAAAAAAAGAATAGTGCAATGTCTCCTTATCAGTAATTCTTTGGATGAAGAGAAGGAACGATAGATAAGCTGGCTCTGTAACTTTTTCAGAAGAGAAAACACAACGAAAACTCGACAAAAAGTAAGCCTGGAGGTAGATTTATCTTCCGACACTTAAGATGAGAGTTATATGGAGCGGATTGGCCCACAGAGACCATCAGGTGTTTTCAGCTCTTCTTGGTAACTCTGCTGTCTAACTAAATAGGTTTGGGACCCATTCCTAAAAGCGCTGCTCCTAACTCCACCCAGCTTTCAGTCCATCTCTGCCCGCCCACCAGCGCGCACAAACAGCTGGGAAACCAGCACAAAGTCAAACACTGGAGCTCCTTCACACACAAAAAAAAGATCTACTAGAATCACGTTAAATTAACCATCAGGGGCCAACAAAGCCTGTTTCCACTGATGATATGTTGGGGACAAAGAGGAGCTTCGGGGATTTCAGGAAATGCAATGTTTGGAAGGGGAAATGTTTGTGTGATTTTCGCTAGTTTATAAATAAATAGCCTATCCGTTGACTTTGTGTGTTCTCCTCACTGGTGAAATAAAACGTAAACCAGGCGTGGACTTTCAGGGACACGGTGGAAGTGGACAGACACATCACATCACAGCAGCAGCAGTAGCAACAGTGTGCAGACAGACAGGTGCAGCTTGGCTCCGTTTGGAAGGAGCCTTTAAGACCACTTGTGGGGGGTTGACAGAGCTTTGCCAGGTTTCTGTGGCCATGCACTCATAAGGCATAGTGTGGATTTAGCCCGGAGTTTGAAAGTGTAGTGAAACATATGGATTCCCCTGTTTTGTATGAGGTAATGGGCCTAATGAACCTACACCTGGTTTGAAAAATCATATCTGACAACTTGGGACAAAAATGTAACAAGCGGATATATATCTATTTTGGTGTCCTTGAGATGAACACGTTTTCCTTAATTAACCCTTATTGTCTTTAAAAGATGGTTATCACATTTCAATAATTACATTAGGTTGAGAACTAGATCATGCGCACAGCTATTATAATGGGAAAGGATCAAGTCAGAGATCGATTCAATCAGGAGTCTCTGAACATCAATGATTAATACAACTTGTGAAGCTTGGCCCTTCGCTGCACTGGGCAGACCACTGGATGGAACATTTGATCATTCACCCCCAGTAATGTGAGAGGGAAATAGGCTGCTTGTTCATCGCGACTCTGCTTCTGTGTGAGCGCGCTGCTCCTGCACATGTGTATATCCTGTCTAACCATGTAACACGGTGAGTTGACACAAATATGACATCATTGTCATGTCATATTTGTTGTGGGGGAAAAAAAGATGCTTAGTGTAAAATCTTGTCATGCCAATTAAAAAGGTCACTTGACTCAAGTCCATTTATAATGCCAGACAGTGTTTGTTTTTACAGGGTCTCCCAACGATTGGCAAATTAATTATCCAAATGTGTAGGCTGATAATAAAAGCCTCAACCAATATTTCTATTCTTAAAGAAAAAAGTACGACTGTCACATCTGAATATGAATTGCCACCGCAGGACTCCACATCCCAAAAGTAATGCAACCTGATAGAGCGTCTATCTGCGGTGTCTCTGTTCACTCACTATTTTATTCATGCAGCCATACGCGCTTTAAAGTCCGAGTGGAGTCGTGAAAAAAGGGGACCAGTATCGAGTTTCCTAGGCTCAACAATGGGGATCCGGTCAGGTTGCGTCCAATTGTTGTTTTCTGTTCATGTGCAGCATGCTGACTAGTCTGAATCCTCTTATGTTGTACCTTTACAATAGCAGGCTGTGGGTCCATTAAAAGCTTTAATTATACTATATTTCCAATAACCTTAAACAATACTCCGCATCACACATGTAATGTGAATCTACTTTATAATCTTAGGTTTTTTTTATTTGATTTTAACCAACACAAAGGCTGCAGTGCTGGAGTGCTGAAAGTGTAACTTTGTGCTTGTTATCCATTTGGCTACAGCACACACCTGTAAGGCAGAGCACGCTAAAGGTCAAAGATCACTGGGACAGATGAATACCCACAGCTCAGTCACACCATGGTCAACCCTCAAGCGCTCAGAAAAGAGTTATCTAAAAGTTTAAATGTTCTACAGTAAATGAGATAATTTCACAAAGTGTTAGATTTACGCATTCATAAACAACCCATAGGGAACACTTTAATGATTGATAAGTACTTCACCTTACACATCTTTACTCCACATGTTGCCAAAACCTCCTCCTGAGAACTTATCTCATGGATGAGGTGCACTGACTTTAGGGAGCAGCAATTTGAACCCACTGAAACAGCGCCATCTTATGTCCGACAGAACAAGTACACCCTTCACATGCAAAATAAGACAACAATATCATATTTTACAATTAAATGTAAAACTAAAATCTCATTTAAAGTAATGTTGTATGTTGGCAAGAAGTCTTGGTCATATTTATTAAAGCTTTCACTGAGGTTAATTATATTGCTTTGGAAAGAAAAGCCTCATATTCCTTTATGCTTATACAATAGTATTACAACACTTTATGGGCCAATGCACTTCCCTGCAGTAGAAGTAGTACTTTTTCACTGAAGTACAAACAATTCACATCCACATTCCATCCAATTCCATCATGTCGGCCTAATCATAGCTTAATTACATCTGTTAATTTCTTATAATACAACATATACTGTATACATATATTTTTTACAAGTTTCAACCTTTCAACTGTGCAAAAATAATTATTTTTGGCTCCCTCCTCTCTTTTATCTCTCTTAGTACTGATTCATGGCTCATTTTATTTAAAATATCGGCTCTTTGTCCTCTGCATGTTGAAAGCTGGAGTCGCTCTCCAGCTCCCCAGAGGCTGTAAGGAGCTTGTCCTCCTTGAGCTGCTCCACCTGGGTCAACTCCTCCTCCTCTTCCCCGTCACCATCCTCACTCCCCTTCTCTGAACCTTCTTCGCTGTTATCTCCCCTATCTTCTCCCTGCACTCTCCTCCCTTCTGCCTTGTCTGCTCTACCCATTTTTTCTTTGACATCACCCCCAGCCTCTCTCACCCACTCCCCGCCTTCGGCTGCCTCACGTTGGATCTGGCTGTGAGGCAGTGGATCGAGGTGGTCCGGGGTGAGTGGTGACTGTAGCGGCTCAACAGGGCTGAAAGCTGCGTCCTCCTCTGTGCTGGAGGTGGGAGCAGGGCCCCGAACACGGGCTGTCTTAGTCCTCAAACGCATCTTGAGCTCGTCTTCCCTTAACTGAGAGAGAGAGAGAGAGAGAGAGAGAGAGAGAGAGAGAGAGAGAGAGAGAGAGAGAGAGAGAGAGAGAGAGAGTAGATCAGAGAGTGTGTGTGTGTGTGTGTGTGTGTGGCCCAATCCCAAAGTGAGCCCTGAGGACTAAGGACTCACAGACTTAATTGATCTCAGGTGCTAAGTGAGTGAGTGTGTGAGGCCACATGGGCTCAGATAGGTAGAAATGGGATTGGGACAGCACTTCATGAGATCACATGTTACCGTGGCGATATCTAATAACAAAGATGTTGCTGACACTTTGCCGGTTCGGGAATTTTCATTTTAAGTTTGTTGCTTTCCACACGGCCAAGGCACAGGAGACGGCTGCCTGATTCCACGTTTTTTCAAACTCGTTTTACAAGCTGTACCTTTGTAATTTCCGGATTTCCCTATGGTCTCCGCGGTAAACGTCACAACGCATTGAACTGTGGGTAATTCCCTTTGGTGAAGTCTGCAGTGATGCAGACTCACGGAAAGGGCTCGGTAAGTGTGTCCTCAAACCCTCACGCCCTTTGAAATTCGACACTGGGACAACCCTAAGCCCTTACGAATTTCGCGAGGACGCGCACCAAAGTCCGTGAGTCTGTGAGTCCGGACTTTGGGATTGGGCCTGTGTGTGTGTGTGTGTGTGTGTGTGTGTGTGTGTGTGTGTGTGTGTGTGTGTGTGTGTGTGTGTGTGTGTGTGTGTGTACATGATGACAGACACAGTACCTTGCGTCTCTCCTCAGCAAGTCTTATCTTCTCCTCAATCTCTTCTTTGCTAGGTAAACTTTCCACCTTCTTGGCATTTAGGGACTTCAGTCTGGCAGGAGGCCTTCGCCTGACCCCCTCCCCGTCATCCAGCTGACACACACACACACACACACACACACACACACATACACACACACACACACACACACACACACACACACACACACACACACGGGGAGACAGAGAACAGACAAACCAAGTATTAGAGGTTAATGCACCTTCTCTGAAACCCACTTGTGAAAGATAATATGCCAACACAAATCAACATCCTGCACTTTCTGATTTATTTTTAGGTGTGTATTCTTCCAGGACAGCAATTAGTGTTGCGGACATTTTGGCCTGTTTTAGCAGGATAAGCACAGGTTTAGCTAATATCATTAGGATTGATTGCTGCATTTAATTTAGGTGTGCTAGCCCGGGGCCTTGATTTTGTTTATACTGGCTTACTGGCCTATTGGGACCTAAAGTAGAGGCATCCTTTTTTAATTTCACTCAGCTAGAACAGATACATCTTTTCACAAAAATGCAATGCAGCTTTTAAGACCATGAAAAAAAAATCGTATAATATCACAGTATTGTTATTGTGTTCTCCAGTTCTATCCAAGTGAAATTCAACCTGTAGGGGGATGGCCGATAAGTGGTGTGTTAGCATGTTTCACCCGTTTGACCAGAGTGCACCAGGTACCCACCATGATGCTGTAGGCCTCTCCGGCCCCTCTGCCCCTCTGTCTTGTCTGTCCCACAAGAATGATGCCTTGGTTCAGCAGTTCCTCCAGGATCTCACTGGACCTTGGGCGCTCCTGCAGTGTGCTCTCCTGCTGCAGCAAGCCTGGCACACAGGGAGAATAAAAACACTGTTTTATGCAGTGGATTTTCTCTATGACACTGTGTGTTTCATTCAGGTCACTCACCATCTTGTGTAATTCTGTCCGCATCGCTTTCTCTGACACACTCAGATGTTATAGGGGGGAGTTTTCTGGGCACCACTCCAGGTAACACAGGGATGTCTCTCTTCTCCATCACCACCCCGCTGTCTGTGGTTCCCTTTGACACAGCAGAGTCTCCACGACCATCAACTTTACTCCCTGTCTCATACTGACATCACAGCGACACAGTATGAATGCATGATGAATACATTTTATACCCTGACCCCATTCTGCATAGTATCCCAGACATGACGTTGTTATGGTGGCTTCTGGGTGTTGACACATTGTCATGAACACAGTAACTCAGGAACAATAATGATACACAGCAGGTAACACCTACGAATTACATAATCTCAGAATTTGAAACCCATTTAGTTACAGTGGAACCTCTGACCTGTATCTTCTAATATGATGCAATTGATAATATTGAACAGAATAAGTGTCTTTAAAATTAGCTCCACCTGGACCAGCTACAGCATTAAAATGCTTCCATATCATCGATCAATAATTATAGGACTCAGAAAATGGCTGCATCATGAGCTACTTCTGATACTTTAAGTAGGCTACATTTTACTTACAGTATTTGTATGCTCTTAAGTGGCATTTTGAATGTAAAATGTTTTCAATTAACATGCAAATTTAGAGGTTATCCCCAAATATGTTAATAATGAATGGATAATATTAAAGTTTTACGTTTTTAATGCATTATTATATGAACGGTTTAAGAGGTTTAAGGGATGGAGACCTTAAACCGTAACGTTACATGTATTAAATAGGCATCCCTTGCTGAATTGCAATTCATAAGTATCCCCTAAAACGTCTCAATTAGCCTATATCAATATTATTGGAATTATGTAACGTTAAAGCACATATTTATAGTGTCTGCATGTACATTTCGCTGATATTACTTGTAATAAAGTATTTTTACACTGTGATATTGCTACTTTTACTTTGGCAAAGGACCTGAACACTTCTTCCGCCATTGGCTTCACCAAAGTTTTTTTTTAAAACATTGTCAGACGCTGTATTAACGTTACCAAAAACGGTGACTCAGTAAGACACAGAAACGTGCCAGTACAGTAAAGCCACCTGACAATATTTATTCTATAGGACCACAACATTGAATGGCACACAGCTTTCGGCGTAACACCTGTAACAGCTCTTCGCTATAACGTTACTTCACATTTCTCGGATACCGTTAAAGACGATACACCAATTTGAACTCCTCTCCACAGTTTTAACTAGCTAACGCTAAGTTAACTGAAAGTTGCTGGTTGTTGTTAGAGACGGAGCCTACCTCGTCTCCCTTGAACTCTTCCGGTCTCAACGGTTGGACCGCTGTGGAGTTGCCGCATCCCATATTCACCTCAAAGGAACGATGTGAAATAAGTCCATACAAATCATAAATGTCAGGCTTAATTACACATCGGTGTGTTTTTTCTCTGTGTTTTGACCCGTGTAGCCTTGCATTCCTTCACACTTTAGACAGTCTCCATGGTCCCGGTGCGTTGCTAAGGGCCGTTGCTACAATAAATCTGACCCGGTTAAAGAGGTGACACCCAGGAACAAGCTGTGGGTGTCAGGAGTCAGGGCACTACAAAACACCGTCTTCACACCTCTGTTACTGCTGATCCACTTTGTCAAATGTGTTACTGACACTGGTGGCGTCCAGGTGACTGTATCCTGTCTCTATAGCCAGGATTTTAGAAATACTGTCTGAAGTCCAAGACCCCCAACCATTTAGCCCCCCACACCCAAACACCACCAAAAGATCTACACATGTTATTTCAGTTTTCTGTTCCATTTAATAGTCTGTAGATTTTATTTTCCAACATAATGCTTATTCAAAGCATTTTACACTGCCAAGCTCAGGGATGAAGTGATTGATGATGGTGAAAGACTGAATAATATATCCATTTGAGCCATTTCCTGAAAATATTCAAATTGAAATATTTTGACTCAAAAACTACTGGACCTGCCCACATCTATTGTGTACACTGGTTTGTAGTAACATGATTTAAAAAATCCTAAATAAATAAATACATTTCTCGCATCCTCTAATAAACCAATTTTATTTGATTTGATTTCTGCGCCAAATTCACCACTGTCTCCTTGTTTGGGAATATGCACCAAAAGCACAATATTACCTGAAATCATAGGGACCTCTAGACACGCCAATGTAATTTTTCTTAAAAGGTATTTTATTGCATTTTGCATCACCACATGGAAAAGACCACAGGGGTGCAGTAGAGCACTAATGTACTCTTCCAGGCTTTACTGTAAGTAGGAGTGAGCTCTGTGGTTGCCCGTGCAGAGCCTGGGCCTGTTGGCGAGGACCACAATGGTGTCAAGCGTAGGGAGGAAACTCTGGTGCAGGTTCTGGCACTTCCGCTGCACCTCCAGGGCAAAAGCATTTTTGGCCAGGTTGTCCTCCAGAATCATCAGGCGCCTGCGTGTGAGCTCCAGGTCCTGCCTACAAACAAGGTTATCGTAAAAATTAGTAAGCCCAGGATATTAAAAAGAATATGGTGAAAATACAAGACATGCTACAGATACAGTTTGGTCTCATTAGAAAGGGAAACATTGTGAATGGACTGGACAGACTTACTGAGAGCGCTTCAGTATTGGGCGAAGTCCAGCTGCCATCTTTGTCAGGTCATGTTTCTCCAGTGTGAGGCTGAAGTAGGGCTGAATGAGGAGGAACAGAAAAAGAGGGTTAAAGCCATCGTATATCCACAGAGGTAACAACTGACACATGCAATTTGTGGCTTTCTGTGCTTTTGACTGCAACAATATCATATCATAACTGTAAATGCTTAGCGAGACACTCACCTGGTCCAGGCAGAGCTCGTGTCTGGGTCTCTGGTTGAGGATGTCCAGGCGGTGGGTAACCTGATGCAGCTTGGAATCACAGTTCCTGATCTGACCCACCACTTTCTCTAAGTCCTTTGTCAAATCAGAAAACTCATCCCTTGTCTGGAGATTACAGAAAGCCACAGAAAAATGATTGAACATCACAAAAAGTCAAGTACAATTGGTCTGTGGATGGTAGATGTGGTGAATTGTGACTACAATCCAGTAGACTGACCCGCTGCCTCTCCCAGATCAGTGTATCCTGGACCCTGCTCAGCTCATTGACCTTCTTTCTCAGGCCATCATTTGTGCTGCGGCGCTGGCGCTCCTGGGCGTTTTTGAGCTATAATAGGCACACATATCAGCAAGGTTATGAGAGAAAATCATGCATAGTGAAGAATGGACTATGGTCAGGAGTCTTTGTCTGAAGTTTGAGGTATGGTCAGTGTTGTCTTACATTGACCAGGTTAAAACGCAGGTTTCCCCTGAAGGAAGAGGAGTCCTTCATTAGGTTATCAGCCATCAGCCATAGGTCCTTGCAGTGGGACAGCCACTTGTCATAGCTCACATAGTTAGGCTTGTATTGACCGGCAGGGAGCCGGGAGCATGGAGTGTTGAGGTTATAGGTGATGCATTTGGTGGTGAGTTTAATGGCTTCACTCTTGTCCTGAAAATCTGCCAACAGCTGAGTGTGGATCTGTTTCAGACAGCTGCGGGGAGGGGGCAATAGGAAATAAGGTGAGACACAACAGAAGCAGACCTAAGATCATGTTAAAAAGTAGAGTGTCACTGTTTTAACACTGGTAAAAGCTGCATAAACATGCAGAGTGGATGCTGAGGCCTTGAAATAAATGAAGATATTTGTAGATAAAAAAAAACGACTGGATTTCAGCTCAGTTTTAAGGTGTTTCTAAAACGTTAAAGTTAACACGATGCAGGCATAGAGTTCAGGAGAATGCTTTAAATTAAGGGGTACTAAGTCGCATAACATTCAAAATGCTGAAACAGGAATACATTTGAATAATTCAGAAATAACTCCAAATCAGTCTGCTGGACCTTAGTTTGTCGAGCAGGATGCAGATCTGCTTCTGGAGCAGTTCTCTGATCTCATTGGTCAGGTGCTCTTCCTTCTTCAGCTCAATGAGGACGCGGTCCTGTCTCTGGACTGCTGAGCTCAAACTGTTTCCGATGGCCACACAGTCGCTCATGAGCTGACTGTACAGCTGCTTCTCCTGGAGACAGGACTCAGCGATGTCTTTCATCTGAACACACAAAAGCAATGTTGAAAATAAGACGGCTATCTCTGAATTAAAGAGGAAACTGTAGTTAATGACAGAGATAGTAACTGAGGTTACTCTTTAACTCTCCAACAGTGTTTTCCTTTTCCTCTTTTGCATTCAGATAAATAATGTAAATGCACTTATTTGAAGTCGCTTTGGATAAAAGCGTCAGCAAATTTAATGTAATGTATGTGCGTACCTGCTCCAAAGCAGAGATTTCCCGATCCACTTGCCCGATGCTCCCAGATATCTGGGCCTGCCACTGGCTGACCTCCTTATGACGAGAGCTGAGATGCCTCATGGTGCTACGAGTGGCAGATGGGATCTAGAAAAAAAAAAAAAAAAGACATTACACATATGAATACACTTAGAAATCAGAGACAAATATAATTCAAACTGCACAAATAATTTCTTCTTTTAGATGCATCATA